>OY856415.1:267186253-267726253 GCA_963693085.1 Alisma plantago-aquatica | reverse complement strand
GTATGGATAAATGATCACACCTAGGAATTAATACACTAAAACTAATATGAATTTCTCTAAACTAACTTGAATTACATTGAAATTGATATAAATATACCTTATTTAATCTTAAACCCTAAACTTCTAAAAAGTAAACTCTAATTTGTAAACCCTAACCTCTATCCTCTATTAGACTAGAAACCCATTCGAGATGTACTCATTAGTAGTAAACCTTAGATAGTCCCCGATTTGGGATTGTTCCTAAGCACTTCATCTCACTTAGGATGTAAGTTTATAATGTGTGTTCAATTTCAATAAATTTTGACATCATTGCCTATTTTATTATGTGGGTGCATATGTAGGTGGGTATTTTCCCAACTACATCAGTGTACTTGGATAAGTGGGGGAAATGTTGTCGAAATTTATTGAAAGAGAACATGCATTAACACATAGTAGTGATAAGAAGTGTTCAAGAATGGGATAGATGGTACACATTCATGAATGTGAATGCTACTAGATGATTAGGGATCAATTATTTAAAAAATATTTTTTCATAAATTAACTTACTAGCTAGAACCTAATGAGCTACTCATATCCCATTTGATCATATAGAAAGGGATCGATCATGGATTTATAAACAAAATCACCGCACATTGGAGTTTATTAATGGTCTTGATGAGTTTGTAAGATTTACACAGGAACATAGAAAACAATCTAGAGATAGGTTCTATTACCCCTGTAGGAATTGTAGCAACAACCTAAACGTTGACATTATTGATGTGATCAAAGATCATGACATGTGCAATGGGATTGTATAGGGCTATACAAAATGGTACTGGCATGGAGAGATTCCTAGTATGAGATCAATAGATGTTGGTAGTGGTAGTCGTGTCTAAGAATAAATGGTTAACTATGTTGATGAGACTAAACTGATTCCAACAAACATGGTTGATGCGATGTTAGATAGTTGTAGGGTAAATGTTACAGACCCACCTCCCTTATTTAGAAACATTATGCATGATGTTGAGAAATCATTATACTTAGGTTGTACTTAGTTCACGAAGTTAAGAAATGTGTTGAGATTGTATACTCTGAAGGCTAACAATAGATGGAGCCACCAAAGCTTCACTTCTCTGTTGTCTTTGTTGAAAGAAATTCTCCTTGAAGGAAACAAGATTCCAATCTCAACATACGAAATGAAAAATATGTTGCCCTATTGGAATGGACGCTAAGAAGATACATGCATACCTAAATGGTTGTGTGTTGTTTCAAAAGGACTATATCGATCTAAAATAATGTCCAAAATGTGGGGCATCTAAGTACAAAAGGACAACATTGGTAAGACCAAACTGAGTCTCCTACCAAGTTGAAGTGGTATCTGCCTATAATACCCTGGTTTCATTGTTTGTTTGCTAATTCCATAGATGCAAAAAAATTATCTTGGCATGCAAAGGTAAAGAAAAACAATGATGGTATGCTACGACATGTGTTGGATTCTCTGCAATGGAAGAAGATTGGTTTATTGTATCCTGAATTTGGCAATGAAGCCCAGAATTTAAGACTTGGACTTTATACTATCAGGATGAATCCATATGAAACATTAAGTAGTCAACATAGTATTTGACATGTCATGATTGTTGTATACAATCTTCCTATGTGGTTGTGTAAGAATAATAAATATATCATGTTGTCATTGTTCATAGTGGGCCCCAAACAACCTAGAATTGGTATTGTTGTTTACCTTGAACCTCTAATTGATGACCTAGTGAAATTATAGGTAGATGGTGTAATGACTTATGATGCTTTGCATGAAGAGGTGTTTAATTTACGTGGTATGCTCTTTTGTACTATTAATGACTCTCCTCAGTAATGGGAACTTGTCTGGATATAGTGTCAAAGGAACCAAGCCATGTCCTACATGTGAGGTAAATATAGATTCTATCAGACTAAAACATAGTGGTAAGACTATATATATTTGTCATCGAATGTTTCTTCCAAAGGTGCATCCTTACGAAAGTTGTGCAAAACATTTAATCGCTCAACTAAGAACGGAGTGTCCCTAAACCTTTGTTAGGGGAGGATGTTTATACAAGATTAAACAACATTGTAAATCATTTTGGTAATAGACTATGTACTACTCCCACAGGTGAAAACTCTTCATTGAATAAGAGGTCGATATTTTGGGATCTTCCTTATTGGAGTTCGTTGATAGTTTGACATTGTATCAATTTCATGCATGTTGAGAAAAATATTTGTGATAGCATTATTGGCACTTTTTTGAATATACCCAGTAAGACTAAAGATGGCATCAAATCTAGAATCGACCTACATGAAATGGGTATAAGGAAAGGATTAACAAATGAAGTTACCAAAGATCACCACACATATCTACCTCCTTCTTGTTACACCTTGTCTACAAAGGTGAAGAGAAATTTTTGTGAGTGCTTGCATAATGTTAAGGTACCAGAGGGATACTCAGCCAATATTCGTAGATTGGTGTCAATGAAGGATCTGAAGCTGATAGGTCTTAGATATCATGGTTTTTACACTCTAATGAAACATATATTGCATGTGGTTATTCAATATATCCTTCCTAAGCATGTAAGGTTTGCAATCACTAGGCTTTGCTTCTTCTTCAACACTCTATATAGAAAAGTAATTAATTCTGAGATTCTAGATAAGTTGCAAAGAGAAGTGGTTGTTATCTTGTGTCAACATGAGCAATATTTTCCCCCTTCATTCTTTGATAACATGGTACATCTAGTTGTCCATTTGACTAGGGAAGTGAAAGTATTGGGTCCAGTTTTCTTACATTGGATGTATCTTTTTTAGCATTTCTAAACAGTTGTTTCACTATTATGAAAGGATAGATGTGAGGAGAAATAAATCTAGAGAAATCCCCATCCAAGAATTACACGAGGTGGCTTCAAAAATGAAAAATTTCTTGGTCTCACTATAATGACCATATTCTTTTTTCACTGGATTATTGAGTTTTACTAATTAGTTGGTTTCTAATGATAATTAGTTGGAGTTGGTTGCCCAGGAAAAGGAGGGAAAGTTCACCCCTCTGGGCACACATGATGAATTGACGGTTGCTCGAGAGACAAAAGAGCATCATGGACATGTTAGGGGTGTTGGAGATGGGTATGGGATAAAATATTTTTAGTACATCCCAACATAAGCGCAAATAAGCCATGAAAGGGTAAGTGGACTAAGAGTATGTGCAAAGAATAGTAGATGCAGTCTTGGATAAATATATAGCTTCTCAGGTGGTGTAAGCTTCTCCAACATTCAGAGAACATGTTCACCACTTACCCATGGACTGTATTGGGAGTAGTCTTTTGGCCCTATAGGGCACGGTCAGAGTAAGATTCAAGTTCAAGTCAACTTATATATACATTGTGATAAAATAATCTCTCAAGTCAATATTTATGTTTGTCAAATTAAATTGTTTTTCATTAAATTGTAGGTGGCCAGAAAATATCATCTTGTTGTTGATGTTCTAGCAAGCAGCATCATGGTAGATGTTGAGGCTTCTATCGCCGATGTGGTTCATGGTATTCCTCTTCCCGCTAATCATTATCGTGTGAATGTCATACATATCTTTCTAGGAATGAGTGAAATACCTCTCTCATATGAGCACCCAGATGTTACCACAGTCGCAGGTAGAAGGAGGCTTTTTGGGTGGCACAAATGACTCATTATATTTATTTGGGTATGACAAATGTATATTGAAACTTATATAAAATAATTGAAAGTTAATATTAGAATACATGCATGCATCCTACAGCATGTAAGAAGGCCCCTAGGATTTTGAAGCATCAGCCCCCTCATTTTATTCCACAAGAGTTGTTTGACTCCTTATGCCCTAAATGCAAGATGTTGACAAGATGGTGAGACACTATAGACCAAACTGATACCATTATGAATAGACTTGAGGAGGTGATTGTATGTATACAACATGACAACGTTACAGGGTTGAAATATTTTTTTGAGCTATTTAAGTATGATTGGATGAACATATCAATAATATAACTTTAGATAAAGTGAGTGTGAATACCCCTTCATATGTGAAAAAATATTTAATTGTTTCCAACACATAAATTGAGTATTGGTTATATATATATATATATTTATATATAGGGTGTTTATTTATTTCTCACACTGGTATTATAGATATGCTACTCGTCTCTTTGACACAGTGGCATTATTTGTAAATAACGCAGAGCCTGTTCCTATGGGAAGGAGGTGAGAATTGGCCGCAGACCCTCCTCACAACGGCGATGGTGGTCTTGTGGTGCTAACCAGTGGTAGCTCACACTGTTCTCCATTAGGGAGCACACCGGTTCTTGTTGCCTTGTGCGTGTATATCACACCGATTCGACATAGCTTGTCCCTCCCTGGCTCTCATTTACCAGCATCATTTGTAGTGTCATCTCGACGATATAGTTATAGGAGAAGGTCATCCGATGATCTCTTCCCTGGAAACCCTCACGCGTTCCTTGTTGAAAGAGGCAGTTGTTCCAAATCTAGTCAAGGGAGCTACTACACCATGGATAATGGATGGGTTACTGATCCTTGCTCACAAATGGTCACCTGGAGCCCTTCTATTCCCTTTATCTTTCTCTACTATCCCGATCTGGTTCACTCTTGAGAACTCTAGTTTTCTATTGACTTTCGATAACCTTGCGAGAGTCACCAACACTCTAGGGAGACCCTTAGATTATGAGGATTTGAGTCTGTCGGTAGGATGTCTCGATCCAGAAAAAGTTTTTCTTTTCATCACATTAGGTAAATTTGTATACTCTTTGTCACTTCAATCAGTTCTACATGATATTTGTTTTTCATCATATTGTGTATTCATCTCTATCTTTTGTGTGGGAAACCCAATTTGAGTCTGGATTTTCGTTTTGAAGTAGTAACTGTCATACATGCTTTTATGTTTCATGTAGTTACTTTTTTGTGATACATGGTTACTCTTATGACTCACATAGTTACTCTTTTGTGTTTCACGGTTACTTTTCTGTCTGCAGAGTTACTCTCACACAACTGTCATGGATCCCATTCTTGGTACAGATGTTGCTAATGTCAGTGGTGACTGTGATAATGATAATCCATATTCTTCTCCTTCTGTTGCTTCTTGCACTTTATCCCCAGTAGAAGTCCCTAAATTGGTCTCTAGTTTGGATGTTTTGATGAAGGTATCTCCTTCTATTCTATTTACACTGGCATGATTGGTTTTAATATCAGGAAAGACAACAACAGGTATGAACGAGGAACTAAAAATCTGGTTGCTAATGATCTGGTTTGTGACAAGCAGGGTAAAATCAGTCGTTCTAAGAGGTCTAGAGGGCTTTTGAGCCCCATTTGTGATGAAGTGGGTAACTTGCAGGATAATTTGTCCAATAAGCACAGGCATTCTGCGAAGAGGTGTTGTTGTGGAGCCATGATCTATTTCACACTAGATAAGTCTCCATCCATGTGTGTTGTGACTGCCTTTGTTGAGGATCACAACCACGATCTTATTGATGATGCTCATCTCTGTTACTTGAAGTGTAACTCATCTCTTGATGAAACTCAAAAAGAGATGCTTTCTTCCATGAGTCAAGCAAACATACCTGTATCGAGATAAATTACATTGATAGAATCTGAGTCTGGCGGTTATAAAAATTTGACATTTACTAGTAGACAAGCTCATGGACACCTCAGTAGCAAGAGGAAAGAGTCGGCTAAATATGATGTTGACATGGTGTTGAATCGTTTTGCTAGGTTGAAGGTTTTGGATTCAAAATTCTTTTATACTTACCAAAATGATCCTGATTTTTGCTTGACACATTTGTTTTGGGTTGATCCTGTCTCTGTCGAAGATTGCACGTTGTTTGGCGATGCAATTGTGTTTGACACCACTTACCGTAACATAAAGTATTCTACGGTTTTTGGAATGTTTGGTGGTGTTGATCACCATCGCAAGATAGTGTTGTTTTCCTCATCTCTGTTGGTGGATGAGAAGTACGACTCCTTAATCTGGGTTTTTGAGTAGTACTTACTTTGTTTTGGCAAAGAGCTGGTTTCCATCATAACCGATCAAGACCCTACTATGAATGTTGCTATCATTACTATTTTTCCAAATTGCAAGCATCACTTATGAAGCTGGCACATCCTATAGAAGCTTTTCTCTAAGCTTGGTGGTGTTCCTAACAAGGATCAGATCATAAGATCTCTGAATGATTATGTGTGGAACGTGGATGATGTTGACATTTTTGAAGAGAGGTGGGATTTTGTAGTTTAAGAGAATGATCTGTTTTCCATTAGTTGGCTTAGTGATTTGTATGTGATGCGTTCAGATTGGGTTTCGTGTTATGTGCAATCTTCTTTCTTTGCTGGCGTGAGGACAACTCAAAGAAGCGAGAGCATGAATGCATTCATTAGAAGCCATGTGAATAGTAGGAAGGCTCTTTTTGAACTTGTATGTTCCTTAGAGACTGCTTACTCTCTTGTGTGGGAGATTGAAAATTTCAAAGATTTTGATGACGAGTACAAAAATCTTCCTTTTCATTATTGTGGTCTCTGGAGGAGCAAATGAGAGGTATATACACCAAGTCCATCTTTAAGATCTTTTAGTCTGAGGTTCATCAAAGAATGGTGTACAATGTAAAGGAGACATCAGAAGAAGGTGTCTTTGAGGTGTATCATGTCGGTGGTATTGGATCTCCTTGTATCATGAAGAAAGACTCATCTAGTGAGATAGTTTCATGCAATTGCTTCATGTTGGAATTCAAAGGTATTCCGTACAAGCACATTCTGTCTTATTTGAAGAGTCATGACTTTTGCACTCTTCCTGAGCCATACATACTAAAGAGGTGGACTAAAGGATATAGAGAACACCCTTTGATTTTTGGCAAAGCATCAGTTAAGCATCCATCCACTGGGAGGACACTTCAGCTTGTTTCTGCCTACAATTCAATTGTCAACATAGTGTGTAGGAACAACACTATAGATCTTTGCCATGAGAAACTATTAGTTTTGTGAAAGGAGTTGTTAGATTTGGATCTTGCTGATACTGGTGCTAGTGCTGGTGTAACCGCTTCTAATACAACTTCTTCTTTTGTTGTCAAGGTACATATCCCTAGTATTTGCAAAATTAAAGGGATACCTAGACCGACTGATGTGAGGTTTAAATCTAGATTTGAAATTATTTAGTCTAAAAAGAGAGGCAGTATAAGAATTGCTAAGAGTTTGGAGTCAATCATGATAGTAGAAACTGCCCTATGAAGAAGTAGTTCATTCTTCATAGATACTCTTTCCAGACTTTGTGTTGTTGTTGTTTGCTGCTCAACAATTATCTCTAGTGCTACTCATGTGTTCTGTTGATGTTGGACGTGTATATTCATAATCTTATTTTGCTGCTGCTATTTTTTTTCTTCGAGCTGCTGGTGCTGCTAACCCTTCTTTTCTGCTGCTGATGTTGATTGGGAGCATCCTGGTGCTGCTAAGTGTGTTGTTCCTTTTTCTGATATCATGTGGTGGGAGCTGCTACTACTCTTAATGGATGGTTGTTTTTTAGTGGAGTTTTAGTTGATTAGTGTGTGAGTGAGGCATATTCAAATTTGTAATGGGTTATTCTTGTGTAGTATTTTGAAAGTGATTTGTAATCCTTCCTATATTTAACTTGTGTTTGGAATCTATTTTTGTGTTACCTTGAGCTCCAGCAGTTGTATGTATACATTGAATATGTTACAAAGAATCTTTTCTAATTAGATGTTACCCTTTGAAGAATATTTGTTTCTCTTTGTGTCCAATGGATACTCTTTCTTCTGAAATACTTACATTTTTATATTAAAACAGTTACTTTCATGTTTTTACAGTTACTTACAAAATGTCAGTTTGTTACTATGTGATTCACATACACTGGTTTCGTCTTTTTGACTTACCTTCCTCCACAAGAGTTACTTTACAAAGTATAACAGTTACTTTTTGAATGCTAGAGTTACTTTTATGTTGTCACTGTTATTCTTAGTGTTCTTACAGTTACTCTTAGTGTTCTTATAATTACTTTATGGATTATGAATTCATCACTCTTCTTTGTTAGTGAGTTATAATATAGATACTTTTTTTTGGAATAGAACACTTGCTTTCATGTTCGTACAGTTACTTACAAGATATCCATGTTACTCTGTGTTCCACATACATTGTTTTTGTGATACATGTTTTACCTTCCTCTTTTAGAGTTACTTTTTAAATCATAGGGTTACCTTTCTGTTGTCATAGTTACTTTTAGTGTTCTTATAATTACTTTATGGGTTACGAGATCATCACTCTTACTCTTGAGTTATTTTATTTTGACAGGCTAACTGAAAGTATATATCTTCATACAAAACCATAGTAGGTATTCATGCAAGTATACCACAGACAAAGTATAAAACATTATCTATTAAATCCAGAAATACTCCTATTTAGAATATGATTTAGAGTAAATGTGTTTTGAGGCTTGCAGCACATAAGTAAATGTATCTCATAGCAGTTACATATCATAACTCCACAACCAAATTGTTCAAATTTAACATTTCAATTAATAAATCAATATTTAGCTCGAATTCAACCATCTGTCGAGGCTTGAAATAGCTTCTTCCTCCCTGCCTTTTTCTTCCTACACATCTGCATCTGCTGCTTGTTTCTGTTCTCCTTCTTGACTTTTTCTGACCCTGATCTGCTTCTTCCTAGTGTTTTTCAGCTGGACCTTCTTTGGTGTCATCACTTGCATTCTTTTCATCTTCTTTTACTAGGTGCAGTTGCCCCCTTGTCATCACTCTTTGCAAAATGCCAGCCCTTATTGCTGGCATGTCTTTGTAAGTGAAGTCCATATTCTTTTCATTGACCAGGCAGTCAAGGTACTTCATCATGAAGACCCCACAGTCAAGTGAGTCTTCTTCCTATTGTGGGAATAATGGCTACTCCCATTCCCACTATGACAGTTAGCTTCCTTTCTCTGGTTCCCCCCAGAAGAATTCATGCACAATACCCACCTATAGGAAAAAAACATAAGTTTTATTAATTATCAATCAACCAACATTATTTCTTTCAACCCATTATTAACATAGTTACTATTTTCACTTCTTACCCATCTAAGTAATTCTTTCTTTGACTTGCTATTTCCACTCATTGAGTTATATGATCTGTGTGCACCATCCCTAAAGCTTGCTTCATACAAGTGACAGTGGTTGTCATTGTTTAGTATTGTGAACACAGAGTCCATTGTGTCCCACTCTTTCAAGGGAATGTTGAAGAGTGGAGAAAGCATGTCAATCTATTCTAGGGTGATGTTCAACTTAAAATGACAGCTTCTACTGCAAATATAGAATTTAAAAATGCACATCTATAAGTTTCAATTTGTGTATCTATTTTTTAATTTGATGTAATTTTGTATACCAAGTTTGCTTGTCTCACCGGAGCATAAGTGGTCAAGCAGTGCCAAAACAAACCCTTCTTCGTCCGCTTGCTTGTGCTCTCCTTGAGCATCTGCACAAAGCAGTCCAGTACCTGAAAAAAACCACAAGCTTTTTTCTTTAGCAATCCAAATTATTGTTTCAAATAGTTACACTACATTTTGTTTCTTACAGGTGATTGTATCATTTGATCTTGGTATAGGAGGGCAGTGTGGTCCTTCCTTGTGCACCAAGTATCATTGATGAATCTCCACTCTCATTTTGTTTTGCCAATCATTGATAGATGTGATACATATGAGTTAGATATTGAACAAGTAATGTTTATTTTGTACACTTGATGAAATAACCAATTCTTACATTTCTTCGATGTTGTCCATGAAGTGATGGACAATTTCCTTGGTTTCATTTGTTTTGAAATGTTCAAAACCTATGAAATTGGATAGCTTGTGTTGTCAACAACAAAGTGCAGTCCATGTTAGAATCCATCTTCATTCACAAGTTACACAATGTTGATATGTCGCATAGTTACTCTATCAATCATATAGTTACTTTTTATATTCCTATAGTTACTATACTATTTCACATAGTTACTCTTTATCTTGACACAGATACTCAAGTACTGATATACTTAAAATTAAATGCAACCTTACCTTTTCCTCCCTCCTTTTTTTATGTTCTTCTCTATGTTCCCTATTATATGCTTTGTCATCTTTTTTCTGGGCTCGTCCTTCTTTCCTTCTTCTTTGCTTGATTTCTTTGACTGTTCCTTTTTTTCTTGGCCTTTTTCTTCTGAATCTCATGCAGATTTTGCTTGGGCAGAACCATCAGCAACTTTTCTTTGTGCTTTTTCTCTGCAGCACCAGTTTGCTTATCAGCAGTCTCTTCTACTGATCCTTTCTCTTCAACATCCTTTCTCTTCAGGCTCAGCTTGCCTAGCTTTCTCGGTGTGTCTCCCTTCTCCACACCTTCTTTCTCTTCTTTGTCTTCCATATCCATATCCTTCTTGCAAAGCACCTCAGACCTATCTTTGAGTTCATCAACATTTACTGAGGCAAACCCCTCAGCAAATTGTTCAAACCCACTTGCAGGTGACTGTGCTTTGTCACTTTCATCTCCCCTCTTCCTCTTCAGAACTCTATTTTCCTCCTCTAGTTTGGCTATTCTTTTTTCTAGCCTCTTCTTCTCCTTTTGTAGGTCACTAAATGCTTCAATAGCTATCTTTGTGCAGATTTCCTTCTCATCTTCAGCTCCTCCTCCAGTCGGTGGATTCTTCTCTCCAGGGTAGAGTTCTCAGCAGTTACTCCTTTGTCGATGCTTGGCATTGCTGGCACCTTATCTGTCGTTGGCTTACTTTTTGCCCTATTTTCCGCTAGGTAATAGGGCCAGTCCTTTATTGTTCTTGCAGCTCGCCAATCATCTCGTTGATCCATATTCATCCCTTGACAAACCTGTCCAAATAAATGAAGCAATGTGTCACAATGCAAACATGTAGGATTATGTTGTATATTAGCTTTGTAACAAAGAACAAATATTCTTATATCTTTAGGGTTCACAATCCCTATATCCATCACTTTCTTGAAAGGCACAACCCACTTCTCTATCCTTGGCTTGGCATCAGGGAAGGTTGGCTTTGCCACATGTAATAGAGAAAAATATAATGCATAAGTAACTGCCCCTAGACATCATTGTAACAATCTAGACGAAAATAAATTTTTTCACTTACGCATAGGCAGATGACACACCCTATTGTGTAGAGTGTGGTTTTTCCTTTCTCCCCTCTCCTCCTCAGCTGAACATTCTCCTTCAACATCCTCATATTCTTGAAGATACTTCCATGCACCAGCTTTGCCCAATTCAACTGCCATGTGGTAGTTACATCATCTAAGTAGTGCATTATGTAAATTGGGGTGCAATAGCTGGTATCTGGGAGTAGGAATGTTGCCAGAAAGTGCAACATCCACGCACAGAACATGTTTTGATAGTTGACGGGGTTGTCGGTCTTGGCATATTGTTGCCAAAGATTTTCCAAGCTGTCCTTATGTAGGACATCCTTCTCCTTTAACATTTTTGAGGTCTCACCTTCCTTGCCATGTGTACTTGTTGCCCTAGCAAATTCTTTCCATATTGAGCTCACTATGTCAGAGTTTTTCATAGGTTTGATATCCATACCTTTGCTAAGGATACCTAGAATGACCCCCACATCCTCAACTATCATTCTTCATTCCACCCCTTTGGCCAACAAAAATCTGTCATCTTCCACATATCTTTCTATTAAATCCTCCAAAAGTCCTATGTCTACCATAAGATTTGGCATCTTCATCGTGTTTGCAAAGTTCGTCGACCTCATCATTCTAATCTTATTCTTTGTAAACACCACGATGTTGTTGATGGTGTTGTAGCTCTTTATGTAACATATGTGGTATAGTCTTCTAATGCCAACTGTAGACATATAAAAATGACTCTTAGGTTTTTTCTTGCTTATTACTTTTTAGTCAGTTCAGTTACTCTTATATTTTTCACAATTTACTATACATGGTAGGTTGATCACATTTTAAAGCTAATTGTTATTGTTACAACAACTTACTAAACTGTAAGTGTTATTAAGTGTCCTCAAAAATTAACAGCAAATTAACACAATTATAAATTCATACAATCTTACCTTCATCAGCCTTTCCTTTCCCCTTCTATTTCCTCTTCCTTCTTTCCTCTTCTCCTTCCTCATCAGTAGCCTTTTCTTTCCCCTTACTTGCTTCAGCCTTTCCTTTCCCCTTCTCTTTCCTTTTACTTCTTTGCACTTCTCCTTCCTCTGTAGTAGCTTTTTCTTTCTCCTTACTTGCTTCAGCCTTTCCTTTCCTCTTCTCTTTCCTTTTACTTCTTTGTACTTCTCCTTCCTCCGCAGTAGCTTTTTCTTCCTCATTCCTTTGTGGATTTTCGTTTGTATTGTCATCAGACCCTTTCCTATCTCCTCCTACATATAAACACAGTTACTCAAAAATTGTACTCTTTAGTTTAACAAAATATACTTTCCAGTTTAACTGCTATATCTAGTGTACGAGATACTTTTTGATTTGAAATAGTTACTCCAGCCTTACTAGAGTTACTATAGGCTATTGTATAGTTACTCCAATGTTGTTGTAGTTACTCTAGCATCATATAGTTATTGTATTTGTTATAACAGTTGTTCTTTTATCATACATTGTTACTTTTTAGTCGAAATCTTTTATTTATGTTTCATTGTAATGTACATGCAAACATATTTTACCTTGTCATTCTTCATTCTCCACTTCATCACACAGAGGTTCTTTAGTCCCCGTACCTTCATTACTTCTATCACTAGAAGTAGAATTCTTACTGTGATTTGCTTTCTTCGCTGAAGATGTTCTCGTCGGAGGAGTTGCAGCCCCTTCTTTCTTCCCTTTTGGAGTCCTCACAGGAGTTGTAGCCCCTTCTTTCTTCCCTTCCGTAGCTAGTGCTTTTGTCGCTTCATCGGGTTATTTTTCCATCAGCTCATCGACTTCGTAGTGCTTCAACACGAAGTCATCGTGGTCATCCATTACGGTCTTAAGATTCTTTCTCCATGGTGGCATTGTCATGCTCTTTCGTGATGACTTCTTCATCCTTACCATGTCTAAAGAGCAGAGCATTTGTACTATAGAATCGAGAGGCAGTGAAAGAGAGGAGAACAGAGATGGAGAAGCAAAGCAGACGTAGACTGAAATTCCGCCGACGTCGGAGCAACTGGAGACGGTGCTTTTAGCAAAAACAGAGTAACCGCATAGAGCAGTGAGGGCTTGAACTATCAATTTGGGGTTTTTTTTTTCTTTCTGTCTTTCTTCTTTTTTTCTCACAAACTTCTGCTCTTTTTCGGTTTTGAATTAATTACCGATCTTCTACCGCATCCACTATTTGCGATTATTACCAATATGTGCCACCGCATCTTTGTGACGGGTAGCATCTATTTTGTTACCCACGCGGGCAACAAAGATAATCTCTCTCTCTCTTGATATATATATATATATATATATGTGTGTGTGTGTGTGTGTGTGTGTGTCATTAATTCATTGCTCGACGGGTATCCTAGATTTTCGTTACACGTACATCCTAAAGAGTAACTACTAGAAAAGTAACTCTCTGGACAAAAAAGTAACTATACGGCTAAAAAAGTACAATCGGGCAGAATACACAACAAATATATATGTGATTGTATATTTATTATAGTTTTTACAAATGTAACTGTTTATGCATGAAATGTAACATTTTGCAAGGTAAAGTAACCCTCTACATGTGTAAAGTGAGAAACTCCGAAAAAGGTAACCAAAATAGGGGTCGAGTAGCTACTCACGTGTATTGAATATGGACCCATATATATATAAATATATATGAGTCATTTTGTATTATGTGGATCGTGACTTCAGAATAGTAAATGTGGGATATTTAATGGCATAATTTTTTTGAATAAGGTAAAATATTACTAATCTCAAAAAAGGCATATGGGGGATCACAAAAAAAACCTCATATATTGTACAAGGTCACCAACGGACCACACACCCAACTATATGCCCCACATCCTTAGAACCATAGTATCAACACCCGTCATGATTCTGGGATTGTCTTTAGAGAACCAAGTCAAACTATATGTAATAACATCAAAAATGTATAGGTCGTTAATATCTCCCTTCCCATGTAATCTTCTATTTCTCTCATTCCAGACATGGAAGATGAGAGATGTGAAGAAGAGGCCATCAAAAACTCTATCAACCTTGCTCTTCCTAGTCGCATCAAAAATCCAGTGGAGAGGATTGATCAGTCCTAGAGGAGCAAGGCCACCCCACCCACATTTCAAGCTACCTCTTCTCCAAAGGTAGGTCATGAATTCACATCCAAAGAGTAGATGGGAGTGAGATTCCATTGACTTCAAACAGAGTGGGCAAGCCGGATCCACCTGAAGACCCCAATTGATAAGTCTGTCTTTGGTAAGAAGCTACCCCATTATGGCTCTATAGGATGCAACACTCCATTTAGGACATAGCTTGCTACCCCATACAATCATATACCACAACACCTACGGTTGTTGCCTACTGATCTTCAATGGAACACAATTGTCCAACATTTTCCATCCCGTGTTAGTGTTCTTATAGAAACTATTGGGTTCCTTCTTAACTCTAGCCATCCTCTTCCATATTCTAGTTCTACCCACCTGGATTTATCTAATTCCAGCCATTCAGACCAAGGAGATATGCCACCTCTTAAGAACTGGTCCATCATCTTAGTAGTAGCTTCCCATGCAATGTAATGAGGACATATAATGCCAAGGCCACCCGCATGTCAGGGATGTGTAGTAGTCGCCCACTGACAACATGAGAACCGCCGCCCCCAAAGAAAACCACCAATGATGGATTTGAACTTCTCAAGGATGAACATAGGGAGTTCAGCTAGTCTACACCAGTAGGCAATTTTCGCATTCAGAACGGACTGGATGAGTACCATCCGCCCATCCATGGAGATACAGATCCCATACCATTTATTAACTATCTTCCTCAAGCTATCGACACATTCTTTAAAATCAACTCCTCTACCTCTACCCCCGTATAAGGGAATCCCCAAATATTTGGAGGGGAATTGGCCTTCTGGGAGGTTAGCAGCTTCCTTAAGGTGTCCTCTTCTGCCATCACAAGATCTTGACAAGAAAACATGGGACTTCAGCTCACTGTTATATAAGTTAGTGATTTGTCCAAAAAACTTCAGCACCATTCTGATATTCTTCAAATACATAGTGTGTCCTGCATTGAAAAAGCGTATGTCAACAGCGAAGATCAAGTGAGTAGTCACTTTAGTGCCTCTGACTTTGAAAGCTTTAATCAAATTGTTTAATTTCGCATTATCAGTAAGCTAGGTTAGATTCTCCATGACCGGTATAAAGAGAAGCGAGGACAGAGGATCCCTCTGGAATAAGCCATTAGAGTATCTAAACATACACTTAGGAATGTCATTAACTAGAATCAAGAAAGAAGTAGTATCCATGCATTGCTTCATAATGTCAATCCATCTATTTGAAAAACCCATGCCTTGCATAGTGTCCCACAAAGTATTCAATCAAACATGATCATAAGCCTTTGAAATATCAAGCTTAGTGTTGTGTTTCACTTTTAAATCAACCAAGAATTCTGCTGCCAAAAGAGTATTATCAGAAATAAAATGCCCCTTCACAGACACTGCCTGATTGGGTGAAACAATATCAGGAAGGATACCTTTGAGTCTGCCAACAAGAACCTTAGAGATGATTTTCTAAAGGACTGAGAAGCATGCAATCGGTCTAAAGTCATACATAGCCACAAGAGACAAAATCTTGGGAATCATCCTAATGAAAGAATGGTTGGCCTGTCTCGCCATCCTACCCCCACCAAAAGCCATCGCGCAGCATTACACACATCACTCCTCACCAGTGGCCAACACTTTTGAAAGAACTTAGCATTGAAGCCATCTGGTCTCGGCACTTTAGAAGCACCTACAGAGAAAATCGCATTCTTGATCTCCCCATAATTCACAATCTTGAGGAGTTTTCTATTCATGTCATCCGTGACCTGTCTATGAGGAAACACATAAGACCGATCTTCACCTATATTCTGATTGTATAACACTGAGAAGAACTCCACAACCATTTTAGCCATCTTTTCTGACTCATCCACCAAATTACCATCCACATCAAGGAGGTTATGTATGTGATCCTTCATATTATTCCTCTTAATATCTGTGTGGTAAACCTTAGAGTTTTTGTCACCATCTTTAAGCCATTTCATTCTACTCCTCTGCCAAAGTTAGTTTTCTTGTGCTTTTTCCAATTGTAGAAGTCTTTTGCTAGTAACATTCTCTCTTTCCATCAAAGTTGGAGACATAGGGTTCTCTCTAAGATTCCTTGCAACATCTTCATACTCAATTTTAGCTTTCTTCCTAAGCATCTCCAAATTGATCAAATCTTTTGACCAGGTCGTTAGAGCATTTTTAACTTTCTTCAACTTCTCAACCACCCTAAACAGTGGGTTTCCCTTAACAACTGTGTTCCAAGCTTCATTGACAACCATCTCAAACCTGGGCAGTGATTAAGGAATTGCAATGGTCTATTGGGGCTATTTTTGTGAACTAGATCAATTTCCATCCATGCATGGTCACTGTTGGGGTGCACGCCTAAGCTAATGGAGGCATTAGGAAAGAAATCCAGCCATCTAACATTAACCATGCCTCTTTCAAGATTACTCACAATTCTTCTAACAGGACATTGTTTATTATGCCAAGTTGTAATACCTCCTCTCGTATTCAAATTGATTAGGTTGGCTTCATTGATGGCATCATTAAATCTCCCTATAAAAGAGTCTGGTACAGGTAGACCACCCATATTTTCTCTAGATTTTTTAGTGCTATTGAAGTCACCAACAAACAGATGAGGGAGCTCTTGTTGTGTAGTGCAGACGAAAATTTCCCATAATCTTCTTATGTCCCTTTTAGAATTATATCCATACACCACCAATATCACGCAATGGAAACCTCCCTGGTTAATGCAGCTTATAGTCATCAACTGGTCTGAGCAGTAGACCACCTATATATCCCACATTATAGGATTCCACCCAACAACAATCTTTCCTCCTTCAACCTTCTCCAAGTTGGACTTACTAAGCCATCCAACAGGAAACATGCCACTCAATCTCTCCTTATACTCTCGTTTAATTCTAGTTTCCACACAAATCACAATATTCACTCCTTTGTCACTTAGGATTTATCTGAGGACCCTCTTCTTCCCAGGAAATGAGGCCCCTCTAACACTCCAAGTGAAGATTTTCATTGGAGCACAGAATTATGCCCCCCCTTTGGAGGCGGCACATCCTCTTCCTCTTCCTCTTCCTCTTCCTCACCCACAACCCCCAACCTCCATGTGAGATCCTCTTCAAGTCGATCTCCTTGCACTGGTGATAGTAACCATGACATCCTTGTCTAAGCCCTCTAGCACCTAGAATGGGTTCACCATCTCCTTGTCTGATGGTTCAGACTCCCTGTTATCATCAATCATCTTCAACTGATCAGTAGAAGTAACAACAACCTCCTCTATCAGTGATTCAGTAGGTTCAGAATGTTCATAACGCACTTTGCCCATCTGCTCAATGCTATCAGCTACTCCTTTATCTACTTCCCTTTCTTCTTGGACACTACTGATATCATTCGTCACAACATGTTTAGGATCCTCAATCACCTTCTCAGGAATACCAGTTTTGCTAGCATTACTTCCTCTTCTCCTTCTGTTGGTTCTCACACTTTTGGATATCCCCCTTGTCTCCACGCTAAGGGGGACCCCCATCTTCAAACTGCAACAATTGGTCATATGACCAAACACCTTACAATTGTGGTAGTGGTCCGGAAGAGCATCATAGACCACCTTGATCTCCGTCTCCTTTCCTCTAGGGAGTTCAAGCATGACAATCGGTGGGGTTGTAGTGTCATCTTTAATCTCCACACAAAGATTTGGAGCTCCAGCAAACCATCCCACATCGACGAAGTCCACCACTTTAGGCTCCCCTGTCGCACAACCAATGATGGTTAGCTCACATCTTGACCATTGCCACCTTAGATCAAGAAGACTGATCCAAACTGGAGCAGACTTCGTAGTGGCTCGTCTGACATCAAGTTCTGGTGACCACTTGGTCGTCATCACCAACTTATTATCAAAGAACCATGGTCCCATTTCCAGAGCCACATTCATGTCTTCAACAAATGAAAATCTCGCCATGAATAAACCATCCTTCAAGGGGGGCAACTGGAGCTCGCCCTTCGGCTTCCATGAGTGCAGCATCCAACCATGGAGTTGTTGTATCACACATCTTCTCCCTAGGATTTGGACCACTATCGACATCTTATGGAATTTGTACATGGCTTCAATCATAGGTCCAATCATATTCATTCATGGATGATTGTCCTCCTCCCCGAAGAAAGGGGATTTAGGGTCCTCCAAGAGAAACACTGAGCATTATAAGCTCTAAATGGGTATTTGTCTGACTAGATTCTCAACCCACGAGCTTTGGGGTAGCTCAGAAACCACACCATCTCCATCATTAACCTGAGGCGCCACACCTGAGGTGGGTGAACCCCTGGCCCTAGCGACCTCTACCATGGTCGCCTGCCTTCTACAAACCACCGGCCATGATTGTCCTCGTCGCCAAAGATTAATTGTAGGGTTAGTCAATGCCATCATTGATTAGCGATGTACTTAGATATCCAAGTGGCATCAAAGAATATGTGACTACCTTGATGCAATTTTTAGTGCTTCCCAGACCATGATCAACTCCCTTCAACTTTTGGTAACTCTTTGGATTGTTGTTTATATGTATAATCTATGAATTTATTTTTTAACTTTTATTTTATTTACCTTCTATTCACTTAGAAATAGGCATTGCTAGTTGTTAATGATTGTTCCCGAGACTTGGACTATGTATTTCTTTGATCCTTTAGGTGAAAAACTACAACCAAATGATGGACACCCAATAAAATTGATTATTCATGTGTAGTTTAATAGTGCAACATATCTGTTAATTTAACTTATAGGGGTGTGAAAGAATTTCATACCGGAAAAGAGAAAGTAGATAAAAGAAGAAATCAATAACTTAGATAAGTGTTGATGTATATAGTTTTCTCATTCCAATTGAATAATACATGACCAACTCTGCTTAATTATATTTATTAACGTAATTGTAAATCTACAGGGCCCTATACAAGAGAATGGTTGGGCATGTGCATATTATGTGATGATGTACAAGCAGACAATTGTCACTACTTTGGAACTATTCAAATGTATAGAGAATGAAAGTTATTAGTCTTGAATCTTAATACAAACAAGAAAATCCAATTAGAAGTCAATTTTCTTTGCAGTTTTTTCCAAATACTAAACCATATACATTTGAGCAGTTGAATGACCTATGTGAATAGTGGGCAGACTGCTTCATCAAAAATGTGGACTTAAGGAAAAATTTGACGGTTGATTGATTATTTTTTGGTAGTTCAAACTTTGATGTCAGATTTTTTATATGTATTTGTTAGTGTGAATTGAATGTTGATAAGTATTTGTTATATAATTATTATACATTGTGACATAAAGTCTAAGATGGTAGTTGATGTTGATATGTATTTGTGAGTGTGAATTTAATGTTAAGTGCATATGTGTGTGAATATTTGAATGTGAAGTCATGAGGAAGATAATGGTGTTGATTTGTACATATATGTATGAAACTAAAGTATGACTGAGAAATGAAACAATTGAGTTGTGAGATCATATATTTGTGTGCATTTGAAATGATAAAAAGATAGAATGTGGAATGTGTGTGCCTACTTTGTATGAATATTTTACTTTCAGGCATGTTGGCCTATTTTAAGTCGTGATACTTGCAGAGAGCATGTTGTTCTTCAAAACTTTCAGTTCTAAAGAACAGATAGTTCCAGACAGACTAGAAGGCTGGATAGCTAGTCTGTAGACCTGGTATATAAAAAAAATATAGACATTCATCGTTAGTTATTTGTAAATAATTGAGTACATATGCATTATACATCTATTATTTACAAATAACTGATGGGATTTACTTAAACTTTTTACTATTCTATCACTAATAAAACTGACAATAAGTTATTCAGTGTCAGTTATTTGTCATTAACCAACTGACGAGGAAAGGTCAAAGCAACACTAATTGGGAGTTAGATTGTTGGTTTCTATATAACAACAAAGTGACGATCCTTCTAGATCTGATGGAAGCGGTGGAGGGTGATTCTAATGGAGATGAGAAGGGTGATCCCAACAACACAGCCAAGAAGAAACCCTCTCTCACCCCAGGTTCCTGGTGCAAGCCAGGTGGCGATGTTACGGTGGCTAGGGAGTGGGCCAAGATTGTGGAGGGATCGGCCTCTCGCATTAGGGGTTCGGTGGCAGTGGATCCCAAAGAGTTGTTCTACAAAGAGGGTGATGACCGTGCCTGGATTAGGTTTACAGAGCCGATCCTTGAGGAGATGGACGACTACCACCAGTTCTCCGTTGTAGTCTAGGTGCTTGGCAGCAACGCTAGCATCCCTTAGCTGAGAGGGTGGATGATACGCTCTTGGAGACTTAGGGTGAGCTTGATGTCTTTAACTTGGTCAATGGGCTCATCCTAGCGAGGTTCTCCAATGAGGCAGACATTAGTAAAGCCTTCAAAGGAGGGTTGTGGTTTTTCGATGACCATCTCATGCTGGCGAGGAGGTGGACTCCTGATGCTGACATTAGGAGGACATCTGTGAATAAGGTGTCGGTTTGGGTGTCTTTGTCGGACGTCAGGAAGAATTGGTCGGCTAGGGCCATCTCAGTGATTGGCCATGCCATCGGTGTTCCTAGGGCAATGAAAGGAGGCTTGATGGCACTCTGTTGGGGTGTGTGAGGCTCTACATTGAGATTTCTATTGATTAGGCTTTTCCGCCTTTGGTTATGGTAGAACTACCGAACGGTGATGAGTGGGAGGTGAAGGTCAACTATGAAGCACTCCATGACCATTGTGACTCCGGCCTGGTGTTTGGCGATAGCAGGGGGGTTCGGGGGAGAGGAGTTACACAGTTCATCTGACGCCACCCATCATCGTTGGGGACTTTTGGTGAATAGCTAAGGGGTGTGCCAGACACTTCTCTAGGCCACCGCATACCAGAGCCCGATCAGTAATCCACGCAGATAGAAGGAAAGGTAAGGAGAAGGCTATCATGGGGGATGGGGTGTCTGTGCTCGAGCCTCCCACTACTGCCCCAACTGAAGAGGAGGTCCTGCTGAGTTTGGTTCAATCGGCGCTTGAAGGTGCTGCTACTAATGTTGCAGGACCTTCTGTGGAAGTTGATAAAGCGAGGAGGATCAGCACTACTAATGAAGAGAATGAGCACTCAAGGGGTGTTGTACCCAATAACCCTTTCTCTGCTCTGAGAAAGGGGGTCGATGAAGAGGTGGTCGGGACAGGGCCATCCAGAAGTAGAAGCCCAAAGCAGACTAGAAGCACTGCCAAGGGACAAGCAAAGAACCCAAGGAAGAAGGCTACCCACTCCAGGGAGGGGAGTGGTAACATCAATGGTTAGTGATGTCTATGCTCGTGTGGAATGTGAGTGGTGCATCCCTATCTTACAGGAAGAGGAAGTGAAATAAGGTGATTCATGAAGAAGGAGTAAGCCTAGTGTTCTGCTTGGAAACTAGAATAAAAAGAAATGTTAAGGACAGATTGAATACCATGTTCCCCACTAGTTGGGAGATGTTGTCTAACATCGAACACAGATATGGGTGCAGGATTGCAGT
Source organism: Alisma plantago-aquatica (assembly GCA_963693085.1). Taxonomy (NCBI): domain Eukaryota; kingdom Viridiplantae; phylum Streptophyta; class Magnoliopsida; order Alismatales; family Alismataceae; genus Alisma; species Alisma plantago-aquatica. The sequence goes on along the minus strand of OY856415.1, from coordinate 267,704,503 downwards.
GGGTTGGAACCCAGGTGTTTGGGACATAGCCCCTATCAGCATGAGTGATCAAATGATCATGTTGAGCTACTGCAACAAGGGCGGTCTAGATTGCATTATCTCTGGAGTGTATGGGGAGACTCTTGAGAAGGATAGGAGCTGGCTATGGGATATGATCATAAGCACAGCCCAGCAAACCATTCCTTGGCTTGTCATAGGGGACTTCAACAATATAAGAAAGGCTAAAGAGAAGCATGGTGGACTCAGGGTGCCAAAGAGAGTCATGGAGGCCTTCAATGATGTGGTGGAAGCTGCGGGGCTGATTGAGATGAACATGATTGGGGAAGGATCTACTTGGTCGAATAAGTAAAATCCTGGGAGAAGGATTTCTAGTAGCATTGACAAAGATTTCATCAATGAGGTCTGGATTGATGTATGGCCGCACGCTATCATCAGGATAGGTGCTAATATCATGAGTGACCACTCATGGATGAAGATGGAGTTCGCTAGCAAACAACTTGTTAAACGGCCCTTCAGATTTCTAAACCTCTGGTGTGAGTGGGAGGGATTCAAGGAAGTAGTCAAGAGAAGTCGGGACTTTGATGTCCAAGGCAACCCCCTTTATAGGGTACTAAAGAAACTACAACACACTAAAAGAGCTTTGAAGGAGTGGAGTAGGGTAAAGGTAAATATCAAAAAACTGATGTACGAAGCTACTAAGAACTATGAGAAAGATGCTGCCACTGTCAGATTCATGCTCACCAATACAAGAGAAATTAATGACGAACTTAATGTAGAGGAAAGACTAAGAAAACTGAAGAAAGCTGTGGAAAGGTTTCAATGGCAGTGTAGCTGCTTGAAGTGGATAAAAGATGGGGACTTCAATACGAGAGTCTACCATTCAGATGTTAAGAAGAAAGAGATGAGGGAAGCAATCCATGATCTCATTAATGAGTACGGGTAGATTGTGGACAGCATGGCTGAGATTGCCTCTTGTGCTGAGTTGTTCTTTCACAATATGTATAATCAACCTACCATTCTAGACAGGCGATTTGGGGACTTGCTACCGGGGAGGAAGGTCAGTGATAGAATGAATGATGACCTTTGCAAAGAGTATACTGATGAAGAAATCAAGGATGCGGTTTTCTCTATCAACCCCTCTAAGGCCCCGGGGCCGGAGGGGTTCAATGGTAGATTCTTCCAGTTTATGTGGTACTATATAAGGAGTGACATTAATGTTGTTGTTAGATGGGTCCTTAATGGAGGGAGCATGGTGAGAGTCGTAAACCATACGTTTATCAAGCTAATTCCTAAAAGAAATGATGCTAAGGAGATGTCTGACTTTAGTCCCATTGCTTGTTGTAGTGTTTTGTATAAATGCATAGCCAAACTACTTTCTGGTAGACTCAAGTTGGTGTTGCCGCATATTATATCGAAAGAACAAAGTGCCTTCGTTAGAGGACAGAGGTTGGCAGATAACACACTTCTTGCCACTGAGTTCCTTACAAGTTTCAATGTAAGTAGAGATAATTCCAAGGTTTGTGTGAAAATAGATCTAGTGAAAGATTACCACTATATTAGATGGGAAGCTCTCTGGGCTATTATGAAAGATATGGGTTTTGCTGAATGGTGGATTAAGATCATCATGCAATGTGTCCAAACTCCTTCTTTTTCGATCCTTATGAATGGAGGCCTTGTGGGAATGATTAAATATTCAAATGGTCTCCTTCAAGGTGACCCCCTCTCCCCCCTCCTGTTCTCTATTCTAATGGAGGGGCTTACAAACATGATCAAACCAGCTGAAGAAGGAGGTCGCGTCAAACCATTCTCAGTCAAAAGAATCAAGGTGAAATCACACCTCATTTTTGCGGACGACATCTTGCTTTTCACCGTAGGGAATGCAAGAAGATTGAGGGAGGTCAAGATGGTGTTGAACAGGTTTGGTAAACTTACTAGTATGTATATTAGTGCCATCAAGTCAAAGATCTTTTTCTCCAAATTGTGTGATCATAGAAGGGGCAGATTAAAAGTGGCCTTTGGTGTCAAAGGGGGCCATTTACCTACTAGATACTTAGGGGCCCCTGTTGCAAGAGGGAGAGGGGCTTCTAAAGATTACATCCTGTGTTTAGATAGTCTGAGGGAGAAGGTTGACAACTGGAGCAGCATCAACATGGCACTTGCAGGAAGGTTGGTGCTTGTTAGATCTGTTTTGCATAGCCTCGTTAGGTTTTGGGGGGAGGTGTGCAATGTTCCTTGTAGGGTGGTTGAAGATATGAAGAAGATTGTGGGATGTTTCGTATGGGGAGGAAGGGGCCATAGTATTTCTTGGGATGTCATGGCCCGCCCTTATGCTAAAGGAGGTTTGAACATCAAGAAGCCTACTGAGACCCTCGTTGAGTGCCAACTTAAGAGACTGGACATATTTCTTACTGAAAGAGATAATGTTTGGACCCGATGGATGATAGGAAGATATGGTACAACCCCAAATGGTGTCGATCAGTTTTCTTCAAGGGTTTGGAGAAATCGGTGTTGTAGCTGGGCGGAGGTCAGCCACTTGTACGTTGTTTATGAACACAGTTTGGTGAGCCTTTCAAACCTACAAACCAAACCTTGGATCAACAGATGTACTATGCCTGATGTTAGCTGGGCTAAGGTGTTCTGGGGAGCTAACCACTGCCCTAAATGGAGTACTGCTACTTATGGAGCTATGTTGGGGAAGTTTCCTACCTTGGATAGGCTCTCTTTGTGGGGCATTGAAGTGAATGGCACCTGCATTTTGTGCAATAAGGAGGCGGAAGATCATAAGAACTTGTTCATTGCGTGTGGCTACTCCAAACTAGTTTGGTCCACCATCTTCCTTAAGAATACCTAGGGCCCAAATCTAAATAGCTATTTGGTGGAGATCATCCAGTGGATGAATGTGAATCTGAAGACTAAGAGCAGCCTTCAGTTCGGTGGGTTGTGCTTGAATGCCTTTTGCTATTATGTCTAGGAAGAGAGGAAAAATAGAGCACACTCTCGTGCTTCTCACTCTGAGAGTGAGCTACTAAAAAAGATTGCTAGTGAGCTCACTCACCATATACATGCAAAGAAAAACCTCATAAAAGGCGTGCCCGAGAGGGCTAGAGTATATTGGGGATTTTGTATATAACCCCTTTTATACATTTTTGGATGGGTTTCAGTTTACCCCGTCCTTTTTTGATGTAGGACTCTTGTCTATGTAACCAGTAGCTTTTCTACTCCCTTTGGAATATATTTAACTAACTTCCAAAAAAATGTTTTTGTCGCTTGTTTTAGCTGACAAAGAATGGTTCAGTTTTAGCATTTCCCACTTGTTCATTGGTTTAAAATTGATGTTGAATGTCTAAACCAACCAACTCCATATCCCCATTTTGTAGTAGTTTTCGTAGCTACAAAATATTTACTCAAACTTTGAGTTTTCAAGTGATGAAATGTCCAGTACCTAAGGTAATACTACATCCAATATTTTCAAATATGAGTGCATAGATAAATATCATGATACAACCAAGAAAATCGTACTCATATAGTTTGTTAAACACACTTAAGTTGATCCATAGATTCTTACTTAACCATTATCACATAGATCTCCTAGCGTCACTAGATTGGTAATAATAAATCACCATTAAAACAATATCATAATTTTATTTGTATTTTAGGTCCAAATTAGACTTATCCAAACCTAGGTACAAATAAATCTAAAAGTGTCTATATTATTTTCCTACTTATTTACATGCCATAATCCAGATGTGGTTCAGTTATTATAATTTTTTGATCCTTCATCTATTGAATTAAAATGAGGCTAAAAGCATTTAATTATTCATTAGTGAGGAAAGACCTAATATTTTGTATATAAATAGATTAGAGTCCATATTTTGTTTCCACATCATATTAGGGTTCACTAATATTATTTTCATATTAAATATTCATCATATGCTAATTATACCATTTAAAAGAACCCTATAGTAAGAATTATTACCTAGATTAGAATCCATCATTAGTTAAGATCCAAAATCCTAAGCTAGGGATCCATTAATGAAGTGGACACTTTTTTTAGTATGGGGGAGGTTTTTGGGAATTGTGTGGGTATTTGAGATATTTTGAATTCCTTTATAAAAATTTACCTTATTTTTGGGAATTAATATTGATTTACCTATTTTCTAATTAAGCACAACTGTCGAATCTGGCCCCTTGAGATCTAGATCTCCAAAATGTCACCCTAAAGGAGGGGGGTTTTGGTGCACACTAGGTTGGTTGGATGCATGCTACTCTCCCAGTTCACTAGGCAAGTTTAGTAGGGTCCAACCTTCTCCGTTCATATTCCTATGAGTCAAAATTTGCTATATTACAAGCTTAAACAAGTGTCGTCAGTACAAGATACCATAGTGAGAAATACACCTTCAAGGTCTCCTCCACGTTGACATTTGACACCCTCAAGATCTTTGTGTCTAGTGCATCCACCATTGCAAACTATATTCATGGATTGGTAGCACAATGATCTATCTACAACACTTTAGGTAGAGTTATCGATAGAAAATGGCAGTGAAAATTTTGTGTCTATCCTTGAGGTACCTTCTCTATCTTGCGACACCGGTAGAAGGATCACACAAATGCACTCAAATCAGTGGATGTGTTTAAGAATGTGTGATAAATGTCAATAGTGTTTTTCCAAGGTCTGTCTTTGCTTCTGACATGGTTGTGTATGTCATCCATGACCACCACTCGGCACCAAGGAATTGGTAGATCTTAATCCCTACAATAATTCAATGGTGATTTTCTCCTTTTAGAAATCACATGAGAATACCTCCTCTCTGCCTTTGCATTTTAGGATAGCTACAAGTGTATCAAATGGAGAAGGAGAGAGGTGGATGTTGTCATATTTCTTCTCTAAGAAACCTCATTGTCTAAACCTCATATTTGTTGAGTAGATCTCAATAAAACCAACTAGTCATTTGCTACATATCATCAGAAACCCTTCAAAAATTGGCACAGAAAGGAAGAATCGATCTATGACTAAGTCTTCTCAAGCTAGCTCTGTAAGAAACAAAGGTAGTGTATGATGCCTTAGCCCTCAATCCAAGATCATATTAAAAGAGCAACATGATTCACATTTTCATGTCATAAATCTTAGGTATTAAACAATATGCGATGAAATTTTGTACTAATAAAATTGATATAAAATATGTATAACTTAAATATCTTACATCTTGTAGTAGGAACCTCCCAAGATCATAAAATATATATTGGCTATCAAAGCCCTAAAATCAGGGTCATCACAATAATGAAGTATTAACACAAATAAAAATGCCAACAGTATTGATGTAGGAATTCTTGAAACACATGATACACATATGACCCAAAGAAGCAGTGTCAGTTTCCAATCCCTATCCATCATCCACAAGATCAAGGGGAGTTGTACTAAGATAAAGAATGTTATGGGTAAGACACCTTATAAGTAGTGGAGGAGGAGCCTGAGGCTAAATTTGGAGGCAAATACAGCCAAACCAGTTGATGACCAACAAGATGTTCAGGAGAATGAGGTGAACCTAGTCAATTTAGAGCCTTCTTAGACTTGAAGGGATCCAAATATTATCGTATCCTCCTTTTATGTAATTTTAGGTTTTATTTCTTCAAATGCTTGAGGCTTTGGCAATGATGACGCTTTTTGTGCCCTCAGAATATTTATTTCTCTACGCCATCTTAAGTTTGTATCTATTCTTGAGCCCCACATTATTGGCTTGAGGCCAGTTACTTCTTGGTGGAAATTTTGTTTTGTTAGGATGCCAATATGTGCCAAGTTGATATCATCATCATCCATAGATAGTTATTGACATGTATAAGTGATACATCATGCTATGTTACTTTTATTTATGCTAATCCTCACATGACAATTAGAAATCTTCTATTGAAGCACTAAAGGCACATGGGTAGAAGTTTCAATGACCCTTGGATCATTAATGGTGACTTCAACACTACTACTAAAGTCTATGAGAAAAGTGACATCATATACTATAATTATAATGAATCAAATTTGTTTAGTAACAATCTGATGAAAACTTGACAGAATTGGGTTTTTCTAGGATGATATCTGCATATAAACATGGGTTCTTACAATAATGGTCGGGTAGGATAGTGGATAAAAATGCTTTCATCCAAAAGTGTTTAGAGATAGTGGTGAACTATTTGCCTTGAATACACTGTAATCATTTCCTACTACTAACAAAAAGTGTGTAATTTCTGATAAATGCTTCGTGGTTGAATATTAAGATTTTTTGGGATGCTTAGTACCTACAAAAATGATGATCTAGATTTCATTAGGATGGGATAAGAAATAGACTAGAAAGAGGAGGGACAATAAAGATAGACTGATCTGAAACATTAATCAACTTCAAACCAATATGTAGGGCTATTTCCGTGTGATTGGTGATGGTTTATGTATTGATATGCAATCCAAATTTAGAGTGTGTTCAAAGAGGAGAGGAGAAATATTGGAAGTAGCATATTCACATTAATTGGTTGAAGAATGATGATAACATCACTAAGTTTTATCATGCATTTGTTAGTAGGATAAAGAGAGGTAATATGATTGCAATGCTAAAGGAATCTGATGGAGTTTGGGTTACTAATGAAAATGTGTTGGTTATCGACTGGTTTTAACTGATTTAAGAAGGATTAACAGAGCCTAATAGTGGCCATAATACTTCATATACCAACATTCTTGGGCACTTTGATGATCCAAACAGATGAACAATTAGGCAGTATTGTTGTAGTTCCTATGTATAAGAGATATTCAAAGTCATAGAGCATGGATCCATACAATTATGAGTGGCAAGATTGTTTCAATTCCTTATTTCTAAAAAAAAATTATTAACATGATTACCATTGTTTTGTTGGGGAAGACTCTTTGGAGAAGCTATGCATTTTGATAATTTTCCTAATCCCTAAGGTGTCTAAACCTGAGAGATATGAGAAGTAGAGGAAAATTCCCCTCAATGGTATTAGAGTCAAGATTACATAGAATGTTTATGTGGAGATGTTAAGGTGATATTTCCAAGAAATCATTCACTGGAGCAAAGTAGTTTTGTGCCTAGACGCAACATCACTGATACCATATTGTTGGTCTATGGTCAGATACAATACGTGAAAAGGAAACATGATGCAAGGACTGCGGAAATTGAAGTCAATCTGACCAAAGAATATGCCTAATGTCATGACGATTTATTGAAGACATGCTTAAGCAAATTGAGGTACCTAAGAATATCAAGATATACATCATCTCATCGGTAACAAAAGTTCAAATGTCGATTATATGGTATGGAAAAGAAATATCCATTCAAACCAAGTAGGGGACTTAGTTATGAGGGTCCCTTGTTTCGCCTACTTGTTTTCTCTCTATCTTGAAAGATTAAGCCAACATATTCCACATAATGTTCAAGCCAACAAGTGTAACCCTGTGAAGCTAAGTGCACCATGCCCAAGTATTTCTCATGTATGGTTTGTTGATGAATTTATACTATGTTTCCAATCTAGCAAAGACCATATGAAAGTAACATGTCATCGTTTCAATGGGTTTGATAAGGCTTTGGCACATTCCAACTCTACTATTAACACTAGAACTTTTTTCTCTAAAATTTTACCTTGGATTTCTAAAAGAAGTATGAGTAGTTTTCATAGCATTTAGATAACCATTGTGTCAGGGAAGTATTTAGGTGATCCTATTATACAATCTAGGAAGAACACGAATACTTAAATCTAAAGTGTTGGGTAGGGTTTCCATTAGAGTAAGTTATCGGTTTGCTTGGCACATATTTCTAGCTTGTAGGTTTTACATTATTAAGTCTACCCACATTGTCATTCTATGTTATTGTTTTTCTTCCTCTTAATCTATGTGATAGAATCAATCGATCAATTTGCATATTTATCTGGGTGGGAACCATAAATCCCTCCCTATATATCTAGTTTCTTGGGATAAAGTAATGGTGGGTTGGGTTTTAATCCATGAGAGAGTGGAATCATGCCCTTACAATAGAAAAGTCATAGGACATGAGCACAAGGAGGAACTTTTTTTGTTGTAGTGGTCTCAGGAAAAAGTATGAAGGTTTTCATGGTACTAAATTTGTTCTTATTTTATAGATTAGCAAAAGTTATCTTTATCACAAGAAATATACCAGTGAGAATTTGTTCTTGTTACCTTTAAATGGAAGAAACATCATGTTTAAGATGATGTTTGATGTAGTAAAGGGCCTATTATGAGAGAATTAGTCCTGACACATATCCCAAATAATTTATAGGACTTGAAAGTCCAACGTATGGCTAATCCATATGGAAGGTGGGATATCAATTTCATATAAGAATAGCTTCCTAAGGAAATTATTTTTGACATTATGAGGATCAATGGTCCAACTCCCAATGAAGAGAAGGATATCATAGTATAGAATCTCACTACTAAGGAAAATAATCTAGAAAATCTGCCTACTCTATTTTGAAGGAAAAGAAAAGACATTGGTAAAGATGGAGAGTTGGAGACAATCTATTAGTAAAAAGTCAGAGCAAGATTTAAGACATTCTTATGGTTATTAAGAAACAAAACTATCCTAACTAATAAAATAACAATTGTCTAGATAAATCTTTGATGACACTAATTGTGGTAGATGTCATTTTCATGAGTAAACAATCATGCATTGTATGAGGGTTGTCCTTACATTAAATATGTAACAGAAAGTGTTCTACAAGATGAGGACATAAACCTATCTATCGGTATGTAAGAAACATGTCAGCAGATCATGAACAACATTCATGAAGAATCAAAGATAGTTATGATGTTTACTATAACATGTTGGTATGTTTGGAGTTTTCATAATAAATAAATTTTCAAAAATAATATCAAACCATGTACACATTAGGTCATGTTCATCAAGTGGAAGTGCATAATAGTCTCTCTTCTTGGACAAGGATTGATTCTATTGACAAGAAACTAGTTGAGATACATGGGAAACCACCTACTAGCGGTTGGGTAAATCTTAACATTGATATCACAATGGACAAAAAAGGTGATGCGAACAAAGTTGTGGCAAGAAATGAGATCAAAAAATGGATGGGAGGACTTAGAAAAAGAGTAGACACTAAAGATGTTAGTTAGGTTGAACTAGCTAGCATTTATATGTCCCTTGGGTTTTCTTAGAAGAACATGTTGATTAAGGTCAAAATGCATACTAGGTTTCAGGTGGCCTTCAAGATGAGAGATGATGATCATACTTACAGCCCTATGTATGCCTACTTGATCCCAAAAATATAGAACCAAAGGATGAAAACTAGAATATTAGGATTTCTAGTAGGGAGAGAAACAAATTGGTTGACAAGTTGTCATGGTTCTCCTTAAAAACTAATCAAATATGGCAAGATTACATATATGGTTTGCTTCACTGAAAACCTCACATTATAACAACATGTCTAGGGTCATTTGACAATCTAAATATTAGATAATACTACTACTACCAAAATATTAAAAAATAACACATCACAACAAATAAGATTATAGTTTTCATTTAACAGACAATGAGATCAAAATTTTGAAAAATAAATAAAAAGCCATGCATCATACTGAACAATGAACATGTAACATCCTAATTTTGAGAAATTAAATATAATTTCCTAAGTAAATATTATTCCTTGTCATCATTATATAAATGGATGGTTGTCCCTAATTTTTTTTATTATAATGCACTAAGAATTTTCCCATTAGGAGATAATGTGTGAAAAAATTGACACACAAATTTTCAAGACTTAGATATATTTGGATAATTATTTACTTGATAATGTAGATTTATCTTGTTTTAATTATAGAAATCTTTCTGATCACTAAATTGGAAATATGACCCTTTTACATAATTCTACACTCAAAATAATGAGGATCACTTGGAATTGGTTTGATTAGGAAAAATATTTCTAGAAGATAATGGCAAGAAAATGATTTATTTTCTATTTCCTACATTTTTATGTTGGATTCAACTTAAAGGGGACTGTTGGATTTGGACGTTGGCTGAATTAGATGATCGAAGAAAACTTCCAAGTCTCCTTCAGCCTCCAACTTCTTGGCGACAGTTTCACTTCCAATCATCCACATATATCTTGCAACTTACTCATCTGTTCTAGATACAAACTTCTTCTATACCTTCAGGAGACAATTCTACATGCCATCAAATGAACCCTAGATCTTCTTCTACAAGAAATGTTTCTCTCTCTGCCAACCTTTCCCATGTCTCCAACTTGTAGTCTTCTTGAGGATGCTTCCCTTGCTACTCTGGGCATTGGGGAAGCTTCACCCTACTAGTCTAAGTGTGACCCAACCCCCAATTTAGTTGCTTCATCCTGAAAAACCTTCAACCTACTCCAACTATGATCAAAGAAAACCACCACCATTCTCCTCCCATGCAAAACCTTCATCCAATTAGAGGTACCTACACCATCTACATGCCACTGCAAACTCAAACATGGCCTCAGGTTGGTCACAATCCACCATGGAATCCTCCCGACAAACTATCATGGAGTTTGGTATGGAGGTCCATCGTTGGGGATTTTTGGTCATGCTTGTCTTGTAGAAAATGGATAGAATACCTCACTAGGACCCTACGAGTATTTTGCAATACCCATAGCATTTTTGTTTGAGGTAATTCTCAAGAACCATATCCACATCCTCACCGACTACCTAGCTCAATGACAACGGTGTTTTGCAAAATTTTGGTTTCACAAATCTTGCCCTGTCTAAGTCTAAGTCTAGCAACAATTTCTATATGTTTTCAAGCCACGAATCACCCTTTTCTCCCCTCACCTACTTCCATATTGATTCCCCTATTATCCATAGAAGGAAATGTGTCATGAAAGGTTTTCTAGTGTTCACTAATTTCTATGAGTCTTTCATCTTTGAGTTGCCTTTGCAAGACAATTCATGTACTTGGTTTATGATTATGCTTCAGATGTAGGATCTATGCCTCCTTTCTCCTTAGACCATGGCAATGACCTGAAGGTGGAAGCTACACGCCTCCATGAAATGTTAGAGTGGCATCTTGAGTTTTTCGTGCCCTGGAGGGTACCCTGGGAACTTTTGTTTTGCCAAACGAGGCTCCAGCCTCATTCCTAGATCGGAGATTCATGTTCTAGGGAGGACCTTGATGCCATGGCCATCAGAGAAGCTAGATGTGAGAATGTCCTATTTGTCCATGGTCGCTAGAATTATGTATCACACATAGGTGTGTTTTAGATATGTATTTCCCAATGATGTAAAGTTATAAATGATTATTTTACCCCCTATCATGCCTTGGTTGGAAAATGAAGTGATGGGATTATCAGTGACTTACACTTTCTTTGCATCAAATTTTCATAAAGAGATTTGATGAATTATATAGATGATGATTGGTCAATTTTAGCTTAATGTTCAATCAATCATAGAAAATAATCTAGGGCTTAGATGAGGTCAAGTAATACATGATTCGATTAGTTTTTTTAGAGAAAGCTAATGATATAATTTTTAAGGGTTTATTCAACTTTATTTTCACAAAGCATCACCCTTGATTTAATTAGTTTTTCAACTAATTAAGAAACTTTGGGTATCTATCTTAGGTTGATTAAGAGATAAGACCATGGTCACACTAGTATATCTATTTCCACTAACCTAGGTAAGTGTGTCATGCCCTTGAATTCATGTTATATATTTTAGACAAATAGTCTAATTATCTTACACAAAATAATCCACTAAAAAATAGTCTAATGTTCATCTATATAGTATAACTTGTCAGTACAATAGAATCACAACCAAAATTAGCTTGCACCTAGATATTATCCAATATTAGTTTCAAGTTATTTATTATTGCATAATTGTTAGGAATTAGTATACGAGCTACCTTAACACAGAATATAATGCTTAGAATTTATTTCTTTATGTTAATTCCTTGTTATCATTTAGAATTTACATTTCTTTTAGAATGTTATAATTAGATACAAAATATAGAATTTGAATTTGTCATAGTGAGATTCAGAATTTAGAATAAATTACTAGAACTTAGAATGTAAATATCAGAACTTACCTCCAACTTTTAATTCCCTATGTTATACCAATAATTAGATTTCTCATAAAAAGTTAGAATAAAATTTAGAATATAGCACGTTGTTATAAAAAACATACTTCAGATTTATCTCAATTACTTGAGATATAGAATCAGAATAAAAACATATCACAAATAGAATCTAAATCAGAAATAGAAAGAGAATTGAAAAGAATAGAAAAGGGCACCAAAGCATAATTTGATATTATATAATAAGTCCTCATAGAATAATTGTAAGGCAATACACAAAATAGAAGACATTTATGCCACAGAAGGTGTGTTGCATCAAAAGAAGGTAGTTTGTTCCATAGAAGACACTTTAGTGTCACTAGAAGGCATTTCATGCCATAGAAGGTGAGTTTCTCCACAGAGGACACTTTGATGTCAGCAGAGAGTGCAGTGTGCCAACAGAGGGTGTGTTGCACCATAAAAGATACTTTAGCATCACAGAGGATGACTTATTGTATAATAGTGACCACAAAAAGATAAAAGATGTAGATAAAATATGTTTACTTTAGTTGTATATTTCTAGTTTTTGCAATTTAGTTATTTCTTTCCAGTCATTAGAGTTCAATTCCACTTAGTATAACCTAGGTTTTCTTTTTTGCATGGTTGGGAACAAGGCGTACGTAGGTACAAAGCTTCAGAAGGCAGTCAATACATAAGGATACAATCATAGTTTAAGAGCTTTTCTTATTGGTCCGTCATCTACAGGACCCAAGATTGATGTTTAGATTCTAGACTTTATATTGTTGTATTATGTTTTGTTTCAAATAATTTCTGAGAATGCATTGTTACACTAGTCTATAATGGTTATTATCTATTATTATCGAGATGATTATCATGTTTTGGTTTTTTCTCATGTGATAAAGAAAATTGGGGCGTTATAATGTGGTATCACAAATAAAATATAGATGGCCATCAGGAAAATTCTCATATTCTTAGTTTATATTTGCTAACAAAATCCAAGTAAGACTAGAGTATACATTTAGAAAGATATTTCGTCTCCCTAGTTATAAATAAGTTAAAGAAGGAGAGCTGAAATAAAATTAGATGCCTAGTCAGTGGATAAACATGAAGTTATGAATTAGGGCTAGTGTCTAGCTCTTTGGAATTTTTATGTTAACTCTAGATTTGTGTATAAGCATGCCCTCTCTTTTTCTCACATTTTTTTGGTATGGGACACAAGCTTATGGGATTTTGTAGAGGGGATGTTACATGCATAACTATATACTTATTTTGCTTGTTTCACTCTTTCCAGTGCATATGGTATGGGACGTGTATATTTTAATGTGAAATTCATCTGATAAGACATGCCACCTTCATATATATGACCAACCAGAATGTATCATGAGGTGATAAAAAAGGGAGTTAACATGAAACTTTTGAGGAAGATGGTCACCTATACCTAATTACATACATACTAGAATCCTTGAATACACATTGAGAGTCAGAAGCCTCTTAGTGGGGAAAGCAAGATTTGATAACTAGTATGCTACATATGTGGTGAGGAATGACACATTAACTTCAACTATTTAAATAAGTAGAAGTAAGACCATAACAACCAGTAAGAGATGGGTTATGCAAGAGTGTTTTTCATGGACACATAATAAGTGTATAAGAACCAGATAATATAAGGTATGACCTAACCCTAGTAGTATGAATTAGATGGAAATGTTATCATGACATGCATGGATCTGTACAACATCATGAACTTTGGGTTGATCCTATATCACCAACGATACAATTAGTAAAATCTTAAGGTGGATGGTGTCTTGAAATTTAAAGGAATCAAAGATGGGTAGAATCTTAGCATTCGCATTTTGAGAACTATAATGTAGTTTCCTAATTCATATCATTCCTTGACATCATTATATAAATGGGTCATTATCCCTACTTTTTTATTATTTTAATGCACTAAGAATTTTCCTATTAGGAGATAGCGTCTGAAAAAACTAACACAAAATTCCAAGGATTAAATATATTTGGATAATTAGTTACTTAACAATAAAGGTCTATCTTGTTTTAATTATAGAAATATTTCCAATCACTTACTTGGAAATATAACCCTTCTACATTACTCTAAATTAAAAATAAGGAAGGTGGTAAAATTTTGAGATCATTTGGAATTGGTTTGATTAGACAAAACATCTTTACAAGATAATGCAAGAAACTGATATATATCCTATTTCCTAGATTTTTGTTGAATCTCACTTAATTGGACCGTTGGATGTGGATGCCAACTAAGTCAGATGATTGCAACCATCCCTTGAGTCTTCTTCAGACTTCGGCTTCTTGGGAGCAGTCCATCTTCTAATTAATCATGCATTTCTTGTAACCTGTTCATCTGTTATAGAAATAAACTTCTTCTATATCTTTATGAGACAAATATGCATCTTTTAAATTATCCCATGAACCATAGTTGTTCCTCTACAAGAAACGTCTCTCTCGCCACCAACCTTTCCCATGTCTCCAACTTTCAAACCTCCTGAGGATGCTTCCTTTGCTAATATGGGCATCGGGGAAGCTTCACCCTACTCATCTAAGATTGCCCCAACCATCAATTTAGTCACTCCCTCCCCAAAAACATCCACACCACTCCAACTATGATCATAGACAACCACCATCATTCTCCACCTATGTGACACCTCCATCCAATCGGAGGTGCTTACACCATCTACATGCCACCTCAAACTCAAACCTAGCCTAACTATTAGTCGCAATTCACCCAAGAAGCCTCCCGACAAACTATCATGGAGTTTGGTGTGGAGATCCACGGTCGAGGATGCCTAGTCATGCTTTGTGTAACACACTGGATTTTGGGTACTAAATTTAATTTTGAGCTATTTCCCTCCATCTTGAGCTTATTTAAAAATATTATCCTTCATTCCAAAGACTAGTCAATATTTTGACTAAATTATCATGGTCTTTGATTCAAATCATTCTTAAATTGAATTTCTCTTATCTAAATATAGGTATTCGCCTCATTTGAGATATATTTGCAAACTAGTCCCTTAATATGGCTTCATGAATCATGTTGATTTCAATTTGAATCATTAATTCATAGATATCTCAATTTAGTCTCACACTCATAGGATACCCTCATTTGTTCATATGGCTTGGAATATTGGAAAAATATTAGTTATATTAAAAGATACACATTATTCATCATGTCGAGATGACAACCAAGTAGCCAAATAAGTATAGGCATTGATGTCTATGAGTTGTTGAAAACTTAATACATGGTAAATTTGCAATACAATTGATTGTATTGTTTTAGAATAAAATGTTTTGAAATAATGAGTAGATAGTAGTTTTATCATTAAGTACTATATTCAATACGTTAATCTCTTAACAAGAGTCCCCTGGTCTCTATTCTCTATCATGCCATATTAATCCTGAGGGGAGTGTTTCCATCGACAATCTACAACAGCTGAGTCATAGAGACCACATGATCTTAAACCCTAGTCGTGATCACCACCCTTCCCCCGCCAAGAAATGGCAACACGACGGCCGTTATTAAGGTCAGACGCCTCCAGCCTCCACCGATGAACCCAGCCATTTCAGACCCTACGTCCCCGCTCTTCTTCACCACAAATATTGATTGCCTCACAACCACAGCCACTGCCCTCTCACCTGCTTGCCACATCCATGGCGGCAAGCACTAGTTGCCTCCCAGTTCTCCTCTCCATCGGCTTGCACCTGCCACCACCATTACCAGCGCTCCCCATTGCTACACCCCCACATGCCGATGAATAACTCTATAGAACTACCTCCACTCCCCTACGCCGACTGGCCAGCAGCGAACCTAGCCACTACCACCATTCTGGAAAGTCCTGAGGAACCAACGACGACACCTGCAATGATGCCCTACGCCAACAACACCTGCCTCCGTGCTCTGCCACCACCTACGATGGAACCCATGGAATCTGCACGACACAGACAATGGTCCAGGCCCTACCAACCTCTACCCTTAGTCCTCGTCAAGATGCACGAGCCCAGATTCATATATTGCCCGTAGTTCACACCTCCGATGACCCCTTGCCGGCCTCATCACACGAAGCTCCCACTGGTGCTCACGCCGCTACCACCTCCTCCTCATTTCCCCCTGTATCTGTGCCGCACCCTGGTCTCCAAGATCTCAAGAGAAAATTTCAGACAAAAGTACCCGAAACCCCAATCCCACTACAAATCTATGAACCAGGTTGCCAAGGAATCATGTCCTTCTTCAAGTCCCTCCACCAGCAGAAGTGCATCTGACCAAAGCAAGGAGAATTAGAACTCCAAGAATGTTGCTAAGATCTGCATTAGTAGATCTGTAAACTCTGCTACTGCTTCTTCAAAGAGTGCCTGCGTGGGACCCATCCGTTTCTTAGAAGATGATTAACAACCTGATCATTTGGGATCAAACCCCTGTCATCCATGAATAGGTAATTTCTATACCCTTTCACCTATACACTTATGTTTCACCTAAACATTAGATGGACAATCAGTTAATCAACATGCATATGAATAGCAATAAAGATAATCACAATCTATAGGTAATTGTTGTATCAACTAAATCATATGTTAAACCTATTGACTACCTATTTATGTGTACCTAAGCTGAAAAGTGGTAAACTAGTGATACCGGTTATGGTGGAAGTTCTATCTTTTTTACAAGTTCAACTCATAGAAATATACATATTAGAGTATAATTGGATAGAAGATCCTGATTATGGAACCTTTTAGCACAAATTGTGATATCTTAATGGAAACTTAGAGAAAATAAAAGAGGACTTAATTGATCTTAGATAATATTGCATTATAAAATAAAACATGTAGTGGGACTTAATAATTAGGTTATACAAGGAATTACTCCCTTAATATATTAGTAATGTATAATTATGTTCTTGTATGTATTTGAGATCTAGTTATTAACATTTAAGTATATTATTTCGATACCACCAGTTACCTCATTCATATGATATAATATGGAAGTATATGGTTCCTAGTATATCTTACCACCTTCACATCTAGGTAACTTTTACATAATTGACTATAATAGGGGTAATAACACTACCGAATATACACATTGGCCTTATTCGACACACATGTATACATGTATAACCTAGATAATTGTATAATGAAAATGTTGCACCATTAGGAATTAAAGAATATGAATGGAAAATGTCCAATTAATATAACTCATGATTTAGACCATAATCTGACCACCTTCATTAGTGATTCACATAAATTACATTAAAATATAATAAAGAAGAAAGAGAATATACAGGTACAAACATAGAATACTAATAGCCATGCTGGGGAA
This sequence comes from Alisma plantago-aquatica, assembly GCA_963693085.1. Taxonomy (NCBI): domain Eukaryota; kingdom Viridiplantae; phylum Streptophyta; class Magnoliopsida; order Alismatales; family Alismataceae; genus Alisma; species Alisma plantago-aquatica. The sequence continues at coordinate 267,687,097 of OY856415.1, read as the reverse complement.
AGAAAACACCAAATAGAAAAGATTGAATAATTCATTGATTCCAAGACAAACGATAACCAAAGTGTACCATACCTTGTATATTCTTACTCTTGGAGATTGGTTGTGATTGAGCAATATTTGGGGCATCGAATAATATGAGGTACTAGATTCTCTATTTAATTATTGAGTTATGTGGCTTCCCTCTTGAAATTCCATGTATATGGTTTGTGAACCCAATACTTTTCATAAGCCTTTTCCTTTTTGTTGAAGTTCACCATGACTATATTTTGAATATTGAACATTATTGAGAAACTAAAATATTGTTAGATTTCGATATTGGCACAAAAAATCGAAATATTGGCTAAGAGCTTTGGCTCACTAGTTTGGCGGGTCACGACCCTCAACCCTACGCAGTGGATAATGGACAATTAGAGGTCCCCCAGTACTGGTTACCCCCACAGGTGAAGTGTCGTTCTCTCATAGAGGAGAGAACACTAGGCACCTAGCCACTGGCGAAGAGAAAAATATTAGATTGATTGTGCCAATAGATAAATCTTTGCATATTGAAGAATTGGATATCTTGATATTAGGTTTGAGAAAAATAGTTCCATTTTGAAATCTTGATATTGGTATCTCTTTATTGTTTTCTAGTTGCCTCTTTAAATTATTATATCTCTTGTAATTAGCATGGTAACTAGACTTTTTTTTTGTTATCCCCATAGTCCACCAATCAATCTTACCTAGATTTAATATCATAACTATTTATTTTTCAAAATAGCTCAATAATGGATTTAGTACCAGCCTAGCTAACCTTTTATTTCCCTTCAATGGGGTCCATGTGTGGTTTTGTTTCTTCAGGAACTCATGGGAAGGTGATACAACAAAGGACAAGAAAAGATGTGCAGGAGTAGTCCTCTGTTGAAGACTAGATAAGAGTCAGCTCTTATTTTTCCAACTTGTAATCATATTTGTAAGCTTCCATGACTCTGATGTACAAGCATGATTTTAATAAAGATTGTTTATATTTTGATACATTTTGTAAAAATTTGATCGTAAAGATCAGATCTTTATAACATGGTATCAGAGCCATAAACAGTCGACACTCATGCATGTCTCATGGAAGTTAGGGTTAGAAACTAGCATACTTAGAACTTAGTCGTGTAGTTTAGAACCAACCCTAGTCTTGTTAACCTTATCTAATTAAATAGAAATAGTAACTCAGGAGGAGCTAATTTTTCACAAAGTCATATGACTTACCAATTAGTGAAGATGAAACATCACCATATTAGTAGAGATGAGTTGAGGTGTCAGAAAATGTGAACAACTTATTAGTTGAAAGGTGAATAGTGGGATTAGAAATCCTAGGTTTGAATTTGAGAAACCCCCTTAGTGGAAAACAATATTCTTCCTCCCTAGCATAAGTAAAGTTACTCTAGTGACACATTAGGTTCCATGTACATGTAGATCTTCTTTAAATACCTTAGCGTCAAATAGTTAATATGATTGTGACTTAGTCATGCACTTTGATTTTGGCCATTTTTAGTTTTACAACGAAATGATTTTTTTTCTCTTTCATCAAAAAAGGTTATTTTCTTTATAATACTATATGTACAAAGAAAAATGATTTCATTGAATTTTACCGATGATTTCTTGAGCTAAGTCACAATCAAGGAGATTTGAGAAAACCCTAAGTTAGGGAAGGACATCACATTGTAATGACCTGCCTATTTAGATGTCTAGTTGAAGGATTTTAAGAGTCAAGAGTAACACTTGACAAAGACCATTGATATACATATTTCGAGGATGAAATCATTTCTAATGGGTGGAGAGTTGTAACATATTGGATTTTGGGTACTAAATTTAATTTTGAGCTATTTCCCTCCATCTTGAGCTTATTTAAAAATCTTATCCTTCATTCCAAAGACTAGTCAATATTTTGACTAAATTATCATGGTCTTTGATTCAAATCATTCTTAAATTGAATTTCTCTTATCTAAATATTGGTATTCGCCTCATTTGAGATATATTTGCAAACTAGTCCCTTAATATGGCTTCATGAATCATGTTGATTTCAATTTGAATCATTAATTCGTAGATATCTCAATTTAGCCTCACACTCATAAGATACCCTCATTTGTTCATATGGCTTGGAATATTGGAAAAATATTACTTATATTAAAAGATATACATTATTCATCATGTCGAGATGACAACCAAGTAGCCAAATAAGTACAGGCATTGATGTCTATGAGTTGCTAAAAACTTAATACATGGTCAATTTGCAATACAATTGATTGTATTGTTTTAGAATAAAATGTTTTGAAATAATTAGTAGATAGTAGTTTTATCATTAAGTACTATATTCAATACGTTAATCTCTTAATAAGAGTCCCCTGGTCTCTATTCTCTATCACGTCATATTAATCCTGAGGGGACCATTTCCATCGACAATCTGCAATGGATGAGTCGGAGAGTCCACATGATCTTAAACCCTAGCCGTGATCATGACCCTTCCCCCGCCAGGAAATGGCAACACGACGGCTGTTATTAAGGTTGGACGCCTCCAGCCTTTACTGATGAACCCAGTCGTTTCAGACCCTACATCCCCGCTCTTCTTCACCACAAATACTGATTGCCTCGCAACCACAGCCACTGCCCTCTCACCTGCTTGCCACATCCATGGCGGCAAGCACTAGTTGCCTCCTGGTTCTCCTCTCCATCGGCTTGCACCCACCACCACCATTACCAGCGCTCCCCATTGCTACTCCCCCACCTGCCAATGAATAACTCTGCAGAATTTCCTCCACTCCCTGCGTCGACCGGCCAGCAGTGAGCCTAGCCACCACCACCATTCTAAAAAGTCCTGAGGAACCAACGACGACACCTGCAACGGCACCCTACGCCAACAACACCTATAGCCGTACTCTGCCACCACCTACGACGGAACCCAGGGAATCTGCACGACACAGACGATGGTCCAGGCCCTGTCAACCTCTACCCTTAGTCCTCATCAAGATGCATGAGCCCAGATTCATATATTTCCTATAGTTCACACTGTCGATGACCTCTTTCCGGTCTCATCACACGAAGCTCACACTGGTGTTCACGCCGCTACCACCTCCTCCTCATTTCCTCCCTATATTTGTGTCGTACCCTGGCCTCCAAGATCTCAGGAGAAAATTTCAGACAAAAGTACCTGAAACCCCAATCCCACTACAAATCTATGAACCAGGTTGCCAAGGAATCATGTCCTTCTTCAAGTCCCTCCACCAGCAGAAGTGCATCTGACCAGAGCAAGGAGAATTAGAACTCCAAGGATGTTGTTAAGATCTGCATTAATAGATCTGTAAACACTGCTATTGCTTCTTCAAAGAGTGCCTGTGTGGGAACCATCAGTTCCTTAGAAGATGATTAACAACCTGATCATTTGGGATCAAACCCCTCTCATCCATGAATAGGTAATTTTTATACCCTTGCTCCTATACACTTATGTTTCTCCTAAATATTAGATGGACAATCAGTTAATCAACATGCATATGAATAGCAATAAAGATAATCGCAATCTATAGGTAATTGTTGTATCAACTAAATCATATGTTAAACCTATTGACTACCTATTTATGTGTACCTAAGCTGAAAAGTGGTAAACTAGTGATACCGGTTATAGTGGAAGTTCTATCCTTTTTACAAGTTCAAATCATAGAAATATACATATTAGAGTATAATTGGATAGAAGATCCTGATTATGGAACCTTTTAGCAAAAATCGTGATATCTTAATGGAAACTTAGAGAAAGTAAAAGAGGACTTAATTGATCTTAAATAATATTGCATTATAAAATAAAACATGTAGTGGGACTTAATAATTAGGTTATACAAGGAATTCCTCCCTTAATATAATAGTAATGTATAATTATGTTCTTGTATGTATTTGAGATCTAGTTATTAACATTTAAGTATATTATTTCGAGAGCACTAGTTACCTCATTCATATGATATAATATGGAAGTATATGGTTCCTAGTATATCTTACCACCTTCACATCTAGCTAACTTTTACATAATTGACTATAATAGGGGTAATAACACTACCAAATATACACATTGGCCTTATTCGACACACATGTATACATGTATAACCTAGATAATTGTATAATGAAAATGTTGCACCATTAGGAATTAAAGAATATGAATGGAAAATGTCCAATTAATATAACTCATGATTTAGACCATAATCTGACCACCTTCATTAGTGATTCACATAAATTACATTAAAATATAATAAAGAAGAAAGAGAATATACAGGTACAAACATAGAATACTAATAACCATGCTGGGGAAAGAAAACACCAAATAGAAAAGATTGAATAATTCATTGATTCCATGACAAACAATAACCAAATTGTACCATACCTTGTAGATTCTTACTCTTGGAGATTGATTGTGATTGAGCAATATTTGGAGCATCAAATAATATGAGGTACTAGATTCTCTATTTAATTATTGAGTTATGTGGCTTCCCTCTTGAAATTCCATGTATATGGTTTGTGAACCCAATACTTTTCATAAGCCTTTTCCTTTTTGTTGAAGTTCACCATGACTATATTTTGAATATTGAACATTATTGAGAAACTAAAATATTGTTAGATTTTGATATTGGCACAAAAATTCAAAATATTGGCTAAGAGCTTTGGCTCACTAGTTCGGCGGGTCACGACCCCCAACCCTGCGCAGTGGATAATGGACAATTAGAGGTCCCCCAGTACTGGTTACCCCCACAGGCGAAGTGTCGTTCTCTCATAGAGGAGAGAACACTAGGCACCTAGCCACTGGCGAAGAGAAAAATATTAGATTGATTGCGCCAATAGATAAATCTTTGCATATTGAAGAATTGGATATCTTGATATTAGGTTTGAGAAAAATAGTTCCATTTTGAAATCTTGATATTGGTATCTCTTTATTGTTTTCTAGTTGCCTCTTTAAATTATTATATCTTTCGTAATTAGCATGGTAACTAGACTTTTTTTTTTTATCCCCATAGTCCACCAATCAATCTTACCTAGATTTAATATCATAACTATTTATTTTTCAAAAATGCTCACTAATGGATTTAGTACCAGCCTAGCTGACCTTTTATTTCTCTTCAATGGGTTCCATGTGTGGTTTTGTTTCTTCGGGAACTTATGGGCAGGCGATACAATGAAGGACAAGAAATGACGTGCAGGAGTAGTCCTATGTTGAAGACTAGATAAGAGTCAGCTCTTATTTTTCCAACTGGTAATCATATTTGTAAGCTTCCACGACTCTGATGTACAAGCATGATTGTAATAAAGATTGTTTATATTTTGATACATTTTGTAAATATTTGATCGTAAAGATCGGGTCTTTACACTTTGGCTTGCAGAAAGTAGATGTGATACCTCAATAGGAGCCTCCAAAGCTTCTATGATACCCGTAGCCTTAGAGTTTGAGGTAATTCTCAAGAACCATATCCACATGCTCAAGTTCTACCTAGATCAATGACGATCATGTTCTTCTAAGTTTTGTCTTCAGAACTCATGCTCTGATTCAGCCTAAGTCTAGCAATGATTTATGAATGTTTTTGAGGGAACGATTCTCCCTCCTCTCCCTTCACCTACCTATGTACATATTACCCTATTCTTTACATCCAGAGTTGTGTCATGAAAGGTTCTCTGGTATTCAGTGTATTTCAATGAGTCTTTGATCTTCAAGTGACCTTTGTAAGACAATTCATATACTTGGTTTATGCTTATGCTTTAGATGGAGGATCTATGCCTCCTGTCTCCTTCAGTCATGGTAGCATCCTCAAGTTGGAACTACAGGCCTCCAGGAAATGTCTGAGTGGAATTCTGAGTTCATCATGACCTAGAGGGTACCCTGGGAACTCTTTTTTGAATGAGTCTTCAGACCCATTCCTCAATTGTATATTCATGTTCCAGGGAGGACCTTGACTCCATGGCCAATACAGAAGTCATGTGCAAGAATGTCCTCTTTGTACATTCTCTTCGGAATTATGTGTCACACATATGTGTGTTTTAGATATCTATTACCCAATGATATAAAGCTATAAATGATTATGTTACCCCTTGTCAATCCTTGGTTAGAAAATTAAGTGATGGGGATATGACTCTATTACAGTTTGTTTCATTCAAGTTTTCAAAAAATGATTTGATGAATAATTCAGATGTTGATTGGCCGATTTTATCTTGATGTTCAATAAATCATAGAAAATAATATAGGGCTTAGATTGGGTCAAGCCATACATGGTTTCGATCACTTTTTTTTAGACCTAGCTAATGGTCTAGTTTTTAAGGACTGGTTCAAATTGATTTTTACAAAGCATCACACTTGATGTAATTAGGGTTTAAAAACCTAATTAATTAACTTTGGGTATTAATCTTAGGTTAATTAAGTGATAAGACCAGGGACACTTTAAGAGATATGTTTCCGCTGAGCTAGGTATCAATGGGCCATGCCCTTGAATTCATGTTATATATTTTAAACCAATAGCATAATTATGTTACTCTAAATAGACCATTAGACATATAGTCTAATTTTCATCTTTGGAGTATTACTTGTTAGTACAATAAAATCACTTCCACAGATAGCGTAGCTAGATATTATCAAGTATTAGTTTCAATTTATTATTCTTGTATAATTATTAGAAATCAGTATGTGAACTACATAGTACAAAATGTAATGCTTAGTATTTTTATTAGTATATTAATTCTTTGTTATCATTTAGAATTAGGAATTCTTTTAGACCATCAGAATCCAATACAACATCTAGAATTTGAATTTTTCACAATGAGATTCAAAATTTAGAATAGAATTATTAGAACTTAGAATGAAAATATCATAACTTTTCTCAAGCTTTTAATTCCTTATATTATACCATAATTTAGATTTCTAATAAAAAGTTAGAATAGAATTTAGAATATAGAACGCCATAACATAATATATACTTCAGGATATATCTCAATTACTTGAGATATAGAATCATCACAAAAACATGCCAAAAAATAGAATTAAAATGAGAAATAGAAAGATAACATAAAAGAAAAAAATTGATACCAAAATAGAATTTTATATTATATAATAAGTCCTCACATAATAGAATAATCACGGTACATAGAATAGAAGGAATTAATGTCACGAAATGTGTTATGTACAATACAAGACACTTTGTGCCATAGAAAACACATTGGTGTCAACAGAGGGCATTTCATGCCACAGAGGGTGTGTTGCACTATATATGATACTTAAGTGTCAAAAGAGGACACATTATGCTAATAGGGGGTGTGTTGTACCATAGAAGATACTTCGGTGTCACAGAATAGGTCTTATTATATAATAATGGTCACAAAAAGATAAAGGATGTAACTAAAAGATATTTACTTTAGTTGTATATTTCTTACAAGTCACTAGAATTCATTGTCCCTTACTATAACATAAGTTTTCCTTTGTGCATTGGGAACGAGACGTCCACAAGTATGGAGCTTCAGAAGGTAGTCAAGACAGAAGGATACAACCATAATTTAAGAGATTTTCTTGGTGGGATGTCATCTACAAGATCTAAGATTGATGTTTAGATTTCAGACTTTATACTCTATATTATGTTTTGAATCTATGAATTTATGAGAATGCATTGTTACACTAGTCTATTATATTGTGATGATTATTATGTTTGTGACATCTCAAGAAAAAAATAAAGAAGCGTCTGGTTTCCGCTCATATGATTAAGAAAATTGGAGTATTACAGAACCGGTGCCATTTTTTCATCTTGACATGTATTCTAAAATATATATATATATACAACTGCTATCATACAAAATGAAAACATAATAAAAAGTAGGCATGTATATATTATTGCAACGATGTACTAACAATGTTTTTGTTTGGTTAAAACCAAAATAACGCTACATTGTGCCTATTTTTTAATTTAGATAGCGCTTTCACACAACAACCTAGGAGCGAAAGTACATCATCGGAAATGAGATGCAACCACCACAGATAGAAATTTCCTTATTATACCAGTGGCATCCCTATGACTTATTGCTGTAATCGTGACACACAACGACCGAGAGTGTCTATCTTCCAACCAGTTTAGTACTAAATAATTAAAGAACTCTAGAATAAAACTTCAAATGTAGCATCGAGTTGGCGTTGAAAATATGTAAACTGGACATTTAATGGGAAAAAACCAAAACTCTCTATTGAGATCCTCACATCCACTAGATGTACATTAGTCCAGATTTGTTGTTATGAAAATGTTATTTCGGGGTGTTGCATTTAATCTCTACCGTGTAGCACCTATCAAATTTTTTTAAAGGTTTGCTTTTGGGGTGAACCTAAAGTTGAGATAAAATGCAACAGTGAGTGTCACAATAACTTGTAACAGCAGATTTGAAGTCAATGTACATAAATACATGTGCAAAAGACGGTATTTTTGGAATTCTCACATTATTTCGTGTAAATAGAATGAATGCATATCTAGATACGCAAATTGCCATACCGAGGTATTGAGATCAGCATTTTCATTTCACGTACTTGAAAAATAATATAAAGGTTAGCTATGCTTCATATATTGTGTAAGGCAAGAAAAATACATTTACAAATACAATATATGTTTTGTATATAATGAGCACAACTCGGACTCTTGAACATCACAGCATGTAGTCTAACCCTACACAATAGAGTTGTTGGTACACTGTTACTAGGAGGCATATCTACTTCACTAGTCGCAACTGGGACAATCCGATCAGATGCTCACATCCATCCAGCCGATCAGTTCGAGCAGAACGTGTGGCAACTCATTGTCGAGAGGCTGCTGCCTTCTGAAGAACCGGAGGTAACGGGAAGATAGACGCTGCGCACGGGTTTCATGTTTCGACAGCAACAGCTGAGTCCTAATTGAAGGCATCTTCTCGGCCATATATGCGCCTTGCTTTGCTTCAAAACAGCACTGACGGTAAGCTGAGGCTCTCCACTAAGTTGGTAGCACAGCGGCCGCTAGATACGACACCTTCCCCTCTCCAAAACAACCCAATCCCAACGTTCTCAAATCCTTCTTGTAATAGTGTCCTATTTGCTTCACTTGTGAGTGAGGTCCTTGAGCTGCAGGACAGAGAGGGAAATTCTAAGTCGAGGGAGAGATCCAACCATCTGTAACTTGCGACTCTGCTGCTGTTCGTCCTACTTCAGGTCTAAACCAGAGACTTAAGGAGGCTTGAGAAACAAGGTATGTGTGTATATTTCCTATCTAATAGCTACGGTCCAGTACTATTAGTTACTCTTACCTGCATGGTCCTTAGCTGCTTGTTACTATTTTCATATAGTCATGCATGCGCCCGTCTGCAAGCGCAAGAAGTAGCACTGAAATCACAGCCAGCCAAGAAAATATGCCTAAATTCTTCTGGGTTCTAGGAAACCTTACATCTCAAGAAAATATCTATGTTTTTGAAACGATCCTTTCTTCCTCTCATTCCCTCTGCTGCATCTGCAGCTCATTTTGGTTTCCACTTCTGTAACAGAGGTTTTTAGCTACTTCAGCTGATGAATCCCTCACAACTTATAATTCAGACAGAAAACACATAATTCCTCTTGGAGATGCCTCTCATTCAGAAGAGCTTCTTTTCCTTTGGGTCACGTGGCAATTATATAATGCTATCAGAAATCATGAGTATGAATGCATGGCTTTCTACACTTCGAGTTTTCTAGATTTATCATTATTTTAACCGAAGCTGAAACGTACAGTATGCATAGTTTGCATATCAGGTAGCTGAAATTAAAAGGCTTTTAATTGTTACCCAGAATCAGGATAACATTGAGTAGAGCCGTACATGTTTAATAAATTGTCGGATAAATACACTGAAATAAAGATGACTGGTTTTATTTAGGAATTCTCTTGTTCGTTATCACCTTCCTGACATGAAATGCCACCTTCTAGCAGGTCACTTGCAAGCAAATCTATGATCCATCCAAGCAAACCACATTACGCCAAGCCACTTATATAATCCCTCACCGCATTTTCATAGTTATTCCAGAGGAAAGCTGAGGACCGGCAGGGACGCGGATGAGAATGGAATCCTTGTTGGATGGCTGTTTGAGGTAAGCACTACTGCACGCCCCACGATCTCTTCCTGGCATATATGCCTGTATGGTGAGATAGTGATATTTGGTGGAGTGGGGTGGGGGGGGTGGGGGGGAGAGGTTGTGTGGTTTTACTTTTGTCGTCACCCGCTAGTAGTGCTCTATCCCTTCTTTATCTCTTCATCCTTGGTCCTTAGCTTTCCCACTGATGGGATGTGTTCATTTGTTCTTGTTGGTGGATGATGGGCTTTTTGCAGACAAAGATTCCCACTCACTCGCTCGGTTTCTGTACAGCAGCCCTCTTGTTTTCGGTTGCTTAGATTGTCTACCACTGACTCTGGCATCACCACGAAAAATGTATCCCTCCGTTGCCGCTACTCTACCCTACAGTTTATTGTAAACACTGTTACTGCTCCACATGTGGGAACCCTTTTTGGGAATCTAAAATAATTCAGAAAATGCCAACCTAACTACTTAAAACTCCTTGATAGACACATGCTAATAGAAATATATTATATACGATTCTTCCCATCTAGGACAAAATACTGTTGATCACACCCGCTTTTTTGCTAGACTTTATGGGGTGGATCTCTCAGCCTTTTATTTATTTCACAAGACCGTGGTGGCAACGATGTGGGGACTATATATTTAATGGCTTATTAATGAAAATAAAAGCTGGAACAGATTTTGAGTGTCATGAACCTGACAAACCACAAGTGGAGTGGACTGACTCAATTATTGAAAAGTGAGGGACCTTATAGAGTAACGTGGCTATGGAAACTTACAAGCCCCGTACGGTGGCAGGTAACTGGATAGTTAGGCCTGGGTTTGCTGTGCAGGAATTTCAGTAAGCATACCTACATTAAACAGGTTATCTTGTTGGTTGTTGTCACCATGTATGTATATGCCAAGCTAGCTGACGTGAGGTTGTACCCTCATTAAGGGGTGTGGGAGAGGAGAGTACATCTGCTCAGCAGGCCAAAAAGACTGAAAGCAAGTTGATTGTATGAAATCAACCCTCACATAAGAAGGTACCCACCAGAAAGATAGTCACTATAGTGACCATCTCTGTAGCTGCATCACATAGTTTGTGTAAGCTATATATTAAGATATGTAGCTAAGGCTTTGTAGATCTAATTTATAGTTTCCTCTAATGATCGGGGGAGGCATGACAGTTATTCTGTTAAAAAAGTAGAACCATCCTAGGTGGTACATCTGTAGGGAAATATGACATCAGCTAAGGTAGCGGAATTAAAAATTTAAATGGCATATTCTCCTTAGACAGTAGATCGCGTCAACAACTATGTAATGAGAAGAAAGGTTCGCAAGAGATTTTTTTGGTCCTAGAGCAAGTCCAACGACTTATTTTTAAAGCAGCGTACTTCTTCTTCAAGCAACATTCAAGCAGTTGTCAGCAACAATTACAAAACCACAGATGATAGTTTATGGCGTCCTCCTAACAGGTGTTAAAAGCTTTCTCGCATCTAGAATAGTCCACAGGGACTAGTGAAAACTCTACGTTGTGTTACTAGAGCCAATAGGAAGGAGTTGTCCCTTCGAACGCCAACCTACTAGCGTTGATTCGCTCTCTCGTGTTGTCTCTCGCTTGTTGTCCCTCTCTTTTATAGGTATGACTTGCTCGGGTTCTCTAGTTACCACAAGTAGAGAGCACCACAACTTGTTAGAGAGATTGTTGTGTCTCTAGAAAGCCTCAACTACCCCTCTATTTATAGGAGAGACATGGTCATCTGAAGGGAGTCGAAGAGACAGATTCTCATGAATTTCCTAAAACCTATGAATGATGAACGGGTCAATTCACAACCGAACCAATCGGTTCACATATGAGTTGATCGGTTCAACCCTGAATCAGTCATTTCACTACATTTCTCAATCACAATTATATTGACCGTTAATATTTGACTAATACACAACATGACGTCAGTGCCAATTCTTGATCCAATCAAATTGATCATTAAACTGGGTAATCCAGATGATGAACCGGTCGTTTCACTTTTAAAATTGTCCTTTCATTTCATGAAATGGTTGCTTCATGTGTGAAATGGTCTTTTCATATCATAAAATGGTCGGTTCATGTCTCAGCTCAGGCAATATTCAGCCAGTACAGTTTAAATTGACCTGATACTTGAATCAATTGATTCAAAACTTGAACTGGGTGGTTCATAGTCCAGTTAGTCAATTCCTAACTATTTTTGTTAAAGTTGAATGTCTAAATACTTTAGCAGTCAACTTAAACATCATTAATGAATAAATCCTATTCCAAGTACATCCAATGGGTGTGACCATGTAGGTCCCAAATTATATTGACAGTGAATGTCCATAACCAACTTATGACATCACAAACAATGAGCGATATATAGAAACACATCATTGGATAATAACTTCAACCTACAATCTATTATCAGTATTACTGTGATCATATAGTCCCTTTGTCTCTGATATCTGGGTTGAACTCGAGGTAAAGAATTGCCATCCTCTTCAATGTTCAAACCATGTTCCTTGAACTAGAGCACATTATTTGAGATACATGTGAGTTCACATATTATATTTTGAGTCACATGAGTATGGCCATACATTTCTCATTCTCACTTATCAAGTGGCCTGGATATCAATCTCTTGTAGGAGGGACAAATCTCATCTACATCACTCACACTCAATCCCCATGTCTCACAATGCATCTGAGCATCACCTTTATGGCAATACTTATTCAAGGTCACATTGGATGATGTCAAAATACATCGAACGATATGTGATGAGTGTAGTGAATTCAGGTCTAAGAACAACAATCACTAATATCACTATGTGAGATGATTTTGACTACCATTTTGTAGTCTCTGTGTATCACTCTCAAAGTGGGTCTGTCTGATACAATATTCTCTAACATGTACCTATGTGTTTGGTTTGATATTACATATCATGACAGATGAGATATGTCATCAATAAACACACACTCTAGTCTTATATATTATTGTTGTCTATTTTTCTTCCATATTAATATCTGACTAGGGACATAACAAAAATGTATGCATTGTTATCATACATATGATCTCATTGTTCAACCTAAAGACATATGTCATTGACTAACATCATTATTTATACATCTACTATGTATGTGTCATCATCTCATGATTGAGTCATACATATAGATAGAATTACCTTTATGATTATCAAATCAGGTTTCTAATGCCCCATGTCAATTATCCTATGATTGACTCTCTAGGCATAAATACCAACAATGGTGACTCTATTGGCAGGTTTGTGTATTTGGTTACAAGACATGTTAGTCATGAGAATCACTATTGCTTCACCTCTTTCACCTAATTCATCAGTATCTAGATTGTACTAAAGGCTCCTGAGACTAGGTCAGAAGTAAAGCAAGAGTTAAACTCAATAATCTCGTCCTTTGTATCAAGGATACAATATATCTCAAAAGTGAGGTTCTAACAATTAACACATGATTCCTTAGAGGAGGTGGACTCATTTGTTATTACAAAGGAAATAAGAATTTCCCTTGGCTATCATGAAATATGGAACCAGTAGCAAAGGGGCAATGTGCATCATGACCATGAAGGAAGCTAGACAAGACGACATTCGGTTTAGTGTTCCGCGGATCTGATCTCATCCATCTTTGTTTGCATGAAGTATGTTCTATGGTTGAAGATAAAATCAATCCTTCTATTATTTAATAAGAGGCAAGACAAAGGGTATTGATAGGTTGTAAAAACATCAAGTTTCTTATGATCATTTTAAGCATTGTCTTGGCCATCGCTCAAATTCTTTCATCTTTCATGTTCTTATATTTATAATGGTTGGGGAAGTGTGTGACCTAAATGAACCACAAGATACAAAGAGGGTAGAATGTTTTTATTCATATCCAATAGGGAAGTGTAGTTTGATTTGTCCCAATAACAGTGTAGAAATGAACTAATGTATGAGGGTAGATCTAACCTTGAGATCCATCACATGTTCAAGATTGTCTCAAAGATTAGAAGCAATATCTCTCTAGAAGAAGACATCTATAGGTCTTCCCTCTTGATGATGAACACAACACTCACACTCAGAAAGAAACAAGATCTTTCAACATGTAATATTGGAGCAACCAATAGGGCTGCATGCACAAACTTCCCTATGAACATGTTGATCTTAAGAGTAAGATTGTGATTATAGATCCTTTTTTGGTATGTCCATTAATTTCTTCCATTCATAGTCATGAGTAGACCTTTCATTGATGATAGGGAGAAGGATACATTCTCCATTAATCCCTAGAGGGGAGTGACATGAATGCCTTGAGTGACTTATAGAACTTAGGAAGGAAGCCTAACCCTCATCCAAAAGAAGAGTGTGAAGGGAAGACCAATCCTATCCACCACTCAAATGGTTGACATCTAAGAGAAGTAGTTGTGGATAAATACTGAGATGGTTCTACCTATCTAGGGACAATATACATCCACATATGATTTAGCAAAAGAGTTGGATAAATTTCCCTCTCGTGTCCCTTTGTATTTGCTTCATGACTAAAGGGAAAGCCCTCAATTGTTCCTCCAGTAAGGGGAGGAATATTAGTTTTTCTCCAGGAGTATAGTTGGGTCAATGAAGGTTACCAAGGGTTCTTGGTAGACATAGTTATATAGAAGGGGGACTAAATAGGATTAACTTTATTACAATATAATATGTTTTAATATGGAAGGATTCTTGGGTATTATAGCGGGATCATATGCTCAACCCTCCTACTTGTGTGGGATGTATACTTTGTTTACCATCTTATCCATTATGTATCATAGTTGTTGTCATGATCTTCCCATAAGAAGGAGGCAATCCTTCTCCCCATCTTATTAAGTACCAATTTTAGAGTGTTGGAGGCCATCTTGATTAGATGGGGTGGAAGAAAGTATTGTCTTGATAAGAGTGAGGTGTCTGAAAAAAGGAAAGGAAGTGCCTACTCTATTTGGATAGACAATTGATAACCTCATTACCAAGCTAGTCAAAGCGGGCTTCTTCATACATCTGATGACTAATGGGAAACCAAGTATGTTATGAGATATTTTAGGTTTTGGAAACCAAAAAGAGAGGATAGATTTGGTGTAGATATCACTATATGATCCATAGAGGAAGATTTGTGTCCATTAGTCTATCAGTTGAGGCCTGTTTGTAAATAAAATGAGTAGCTTTGATGATCCTTCTAATAGAGAAACATGAGTATTGTGGAAGATGATGGTGTTAGTCGTGTAGCCCAGGTGGACAGAAGAAAGCCCACCTTATGAGTAAAAGGGGGTAATGAATTGTATAAGGATCATATGGATGATTGGAGTACCAAGGCCTTCCCATGTGATAATGAACAAAAAAGGGGAGATGGAATCACAATTTTTTAGGCCTCGTGATGGAAGTGAAGAAACCCATTGACTAGCCATGGAGTGAGATTGAGGGCCATGAATTATAAAGGATTTTTTATGACTAGGTTAATATCTTGAAAAAAAGTGCAGTGCATACTATATGTGACAAAGTTCCACTCAACATTGTTAGAGGCCTCATACATATCCATCTCCATAACGGTGTTCCCCCCTTGTGGACTTATAGGATATTATAGGACAACTTATGTGCAAATTTGATGTTAGCAACATCCTAATTTTCATAAAAGGTATTTTTCTATAAAATGATAGTGCAAAGTTGAAGGATATCAAGTCTAGAAGCCAACACATTTTCACAGTGATGGGATGTAAGTGTGAGAGCTATATGGGGTTTTCACACTTGGGATGAGGAAAAGGTTGACACAGTTGAGCCTATGATGTATGGACTCTCTATTTGTATGGCTTGTGAAAGAAACTCAATGAAATTTTTTTGAACACCATCCCACTTGGTGAGGTCAAAATCCATGGTAAATTTGGTCTAACCCGGGGCTAGTTGTTCTAGTCATGTATTCTAATATCATCGAGCTCCTATATCTCTAAGGTAGTTGAAACAAGTAACAAAATATCAACCTTGGAGACTTTAGGCTTGAGGAGACTAATGATACATGACTCAGGGGTCACAAGAATAAGGTGAAGAGGTCATGTAGAACCTAAATACTTTAGTAAGAATTTTTGCAATACTTTATATGAAGGTTTTATGTCTACAATTTTGAAGTTCTATATATGAAATTCGTTATGCATAGATAGGAGGTTGGTGTGGAAGATGATGTTGTTTTGGTTTCCCCTCTAGTAACCAATTGACAGCATATTTATCTCCATAGGAGGAATCGTCCAATATGATGACTTTATTAATCTCATCCTATACTTTAGAGATGACCACGACAACTTTTTCCATATTTCTTATCCCAAGATAAGTTAATCTCAAATACATAGCTCTCAATGTGCTTGATATATGTAGGGATGTTTCCTACTTCATCTTTTTAACAAGCTATTAGAGTGTGTCTAAGGTGTCTCCCTTTCACATATATGTGGAAGGATGGATTATTCCAACCCTCAATTGTGTAGA
Source organism: Alisma plantago-aquatica (assembly GCA_963693085.1). Lineage (NCBI taxonomy): Eukaryota > Viridiplantae > Streptophyta > Magnoliopsida > Alismatales > Alismataceae > Alisma > Alisma plantago-aquatica. The sequence goes on along the minus strand of OY856415.1, from coordinate 267,670,518 downwards.
TGGATCAGATGAGGGGTATGGATTTGTTTGATTCTACCAAAACTGATGGGATTTGAATTTTTCTATGATATATTTGAAACTACCACCTATTTATAGGGTGGGTGTGAGAGGGAAATGGACAGAAGACTTAATATGTATGTGATGCCCTAGATAAAAGAATACCTCCTCTAGCCATACGAGATGGAAGAAGACACTTAGAAATTGTCCTTAGAGGGTAGGTTGACCTCCTTAACCATAATAACACCACATATATTATGAGAACTTAGGCATATCATGGAGACAAATTAAAAGTTGGTGAAAGAAAAGTAATTGTTCAATTGGATTCACAAAAACTATGATGAATGATTTGATATGCTTTTTCCTATTTGAAATCATACAATATAATCCCACTACATCAAACCAAAAATCCCTACATATAAAAGGAAACAATTCCTATAGTATAAATTCTATTATCTAAAAGGTCGTGTGTAGGTTTTAAAAAGAAGGATCTTAACATTGAAGACGTTCCAAATCAAGATAAAATGAGATAAAACAAATGGACATAGGTATTAGTTAGGAATAAAGATTCATTTATATAAGGACAACTAATTGCCTAATTTGAATGGTCCAAAAAGAAGAACACATGTGACATATGATGGAAAGGCAAAGTTCGAGACACACAAATAGACTTGTCAAACGGGTGGGTGGGTTGGGTTTGGGTTGGGTCGTTGCGGGCGAGGATCTGGCAGGTGCGGGTAAAAAAGATACACTTCTAAATGGGTGGAAGAAAAGCACACCCAAACCTGACCCAGCGGGTTGCGGGTTGCCCACGGGTGCCCATTTAAAATGTATCCAATCAACAATAAGTTTCCAGTTGCTTGCCTTAATACTAAAAATAACATTTAAAACATCTTGTAACTATTTTTTTATGTCAAATATAGTGCAAAGGAAGAAACCAATTGCTATATTTGATGTCAAACTATTGGATTAGTTTTCGATATTTGTCAATGTAAACTTAAAGAAAAAATAGCATGTAGTTGTTGTATGTCGATGTAAAATAGGAAAACTGATGTGGTTTTTATAGATAAATATCACAAAAATAACACATAATTTTATCATGTAACATTAGACATTTCTAACATTACAAGTTATTATTATTGCCTATTGCAAATACAAAATAAAGTGCATACAATTATTGTTGGTAAAGGTAAAGATTTGACTTGTATAAAACAAGTAACATATTTTAAAAAATGTATGCATATATTATGTATATAAATTTATTTGTTTTAGTTAACTGAGTCACCCACGGGTCACTCGTGAAACCCACTAAATAAACGGGTGGGTATGGGTTTGGGTGATTTTCAGCAGGTGGCAAATTTCTCCACCCAAACCCAACTTAAACGGGTCGACCTGTGGGCGCCCACGGATTTTGACCCAGTTTGACAGGTCTACACACGAACCAACATTCTATATTATTTACATATATGGTTGATCTTGGAAATATCAAGGATATTGTACATGTCTGTAAAAATTGAGCTAGGATTCCATAAATCTCAAATGGCATGGAGTTGGTAGAGGGTTTTAGGGCGGGGGGCAGCAGAATAAAAAAATATTCCCTTTGTACCCAAGTCATTGGATCTATCGTATCTATAAAACGTAAATGAATAAAAGATATAAGAAAGGATCAAGGTGATGCCTTTACACACACTACTTATCCAACAAGTAGATGCATCTAAATTTGATGAAGAATTTGATCTTTCAGATCTAAATCCATAATGACCACCAAGAATTCCAAATAGATATGAAGATAAAGATATGAATAGTCCACCAAGTGGCAACTTATTGTCATCTTGTACAACATATTCTCCAAGCCTCCGCACGTGTGCCTCAGAATCTACTTCATCCATACATATAAGGGATAATGTGATACACCACCTTGGCCACCAAGTCTAAGAGAGGTACATGAGTTGTCTATGTGGTAGTCATATAGAAACTCCCCTTCTTCTTCTATCTTGCGTAGCAATGCTTAAGGCGACTTCCTCTCCAAGAGAGAGAAGTTTAACGGAAAACTTGTCTCTCAAGTTGTCTCAAGAGTTCTATCTAAACCTTTATGATGTGGCCATTTTATATAAGAGAGTCATGGGGCTTGGAAAAATGTAATTCCTATCCCTTTATTGTTCACAATCCCTAAATAAAATAGTTTAATTTTAAGAAATCAGATAGGAATCATGATCATACGATCACAGTAGTCCAAATCTAGATCTGAATTGCTTTCCAACTTCTAACTTTTCATGTAATATTGTGATCTCTCAATTAGGTGACCTAATTTCTCGATGACATGTGTCTAGTCGAAATCTAATTAATCAATTGAGAATCAGTTATTCTATTAACCCAGTTAATACGATTGATTGATTATACCTTCTGGTCACCTAATCATAGGGTAAATCAACACAATTATGATTCAAAACCATTCTAAACATATGCTTGATTGTGAACTTCGTTTCCCTTATGCATTCTTATGTTTGTGACCCAGTAGGTTCCTAATTGTGTTGGTTGTGATGTGCAAAACAACATAAGTGAAAATTGGTGTCTAGCCACACATCATTGTAATCCAAGTAATACAAATGAGTTGGAAAAAAACTACAACATATTAAGTGAACAATGTTACAATGACCCTCTGTCAGAGATACCCATATTGAACTCAAGGCATTGAATGTCATCCTCTTACAATTCAATCTATGTTCCTTGAACTAGGCAGTAGACTGTTTGAGATAATGTGAACTCAATATCATATATTGACTTACATGATCATGGCCATGTATTTCATAGTCTTTCTTATGAAGTGGTCAATGATATCACTCTAAAGGAGGGACAAATTCCATATAAATCACTTACAATATGCCCCATGTGTCACACTTTACCCAATCACCACCTATCTAGAAAATCATATTTCACATCACTTTTGGGCTAGTGTCAAAGTACACAAAATGACATGTGTTACTGCATTGACTTTAGGTCTAAGATTTACAGTCACCACTGTCACATTGAGATATGACTCTACCATGTCATTACATGACTTCCATGTGTCAATCTTAAGGTGGGTCTATTCATTATAACTTGTTCTCTAACATGTACCCATGCATTTGAATTGATATGAAATATCATGACTAAAGAGACATAGTCATCATTCACCATACATGCTAGTCTTGTGTGCTATTGTTGTCATATACGATTGACAGTATTAATTTACTAGGTGCCTATCAAGAATGGGAACTCTTATTATACATATGATTTCATGTTCAGATCCTCAATCCAAACTATATGTTATAGAGTTAAAACATTCTTAGGACACTATTAAGTTTATTCATTATCTCAATACTAAACAAACATAATAAGTGAAAATCTCTTTAAAATTAATCAAATCAAGTATAAAATACCCCTTTTACAATCATCATATGATGATTCTTAGAGAATATAACCAATAGTCTCCCACTTGCACTAGAGACAATCACTCATGAACCTAAGTCTAATAGATATAACATGACCATCAGAAATGTTGCTTTCAGTTCAAGCTTTGCAAAACTTTATATGTTCTCATTTTACAATCTCATGTATGATATGGTAATGCCTTAGTATGTGCTTAGAATGATGATGCAATATGGATTCCTTAGCTTGTGTAATAGCTCCATTGTTGTCATAGTAGATCTCTATTGTGTCTATAATGGTTAAAACCACCCCAATTTCACTAATAAACTTCTTGATCCATACTACTTCCTTTGTTGCACTGAAGGTAGCAACGTACTTGGCCTCTAAAGTAGAATCAACCACAGTCTCCTTCTTGAAACATTTCCATCTTACAACTAACTACTTAGGAAAAAATGAATCCAATTTGTGATTTTAGTCATCCTTCTCAATTTGGAAGGTTTCATCAGTGTAATCTTTTGCACCTAATACTTCGTCACCACCATAAATTAGGAATTAATGATTAGTTCTTCTCAATTACTTAAGGATGTTCCTTATATTAATCTAATGACCATCAGCCAAATTTGTTTAGTATTTGCTCGTCATGCTCAAAGCATATGAGACATCTAGGCGTGTACATATCATTGCATACATGATAGATTCCATTTTCAAGGAAAAGGGAGTCTTAATCATGTGTGTAATCTCTTTCAAAGAGATAGGACACTAAGTTCTAGAGAAACTTATTCCATGAGACATGGGCATTGTCGATCCATATTTTAACAAATTATAGAGTAGATATGTCATTTCCAATCAATAGTATGTCATCCACATTCAATATGAGAATTACAATCATACTCCCACTAACCTTCTTGTAAATATAAGGTTCATCTTCATTTTTCATAAATCCAAACTATTTGAATATATCATCAACATGAAATTTCTAGCTCCAAGAAGCTTGCTTCAATTCATAAATTGGCATTTGTAGCTTACAAACTTTATTGGCTTCATTTGGAGTGATGAACCTTTAGGTTGTATCCTGTACACATCCTCTAGAAGCTTTTCATTAAGTAAAGAAGTTTTAACATCCATTTTCAAATCTCATAATTTAGATAACATACAATGGTAAACATGATCCTGATGGATTTAACCATGGCAACTGGTGAGAAAGTTTGATCACAGTCAACACCTTGACTTATTTGAAAACTTCTATAATCAATACACCTTTGTAGGCTAGTACATTACCATCCATGTCGGTCTTCTTCTTGAAGACCCATTTGCAACTGATGGGTTTTACCCCTTCAAGTGGATCCACCAAGGTCCATACCCTATTTATATACATGGATTCCATCTCAAATCTCATGGCTTTAAGCCATTTCCCTAAATAAAGTCTGTGAAAACTTTTCATGGGTAGGTTGTTCATCATCTTCAATGACCAACACATCATCCTCTTGAGTCATTACAAATCCATATCTCTCTGGATCAAGATGTTTCCTACTAGACCTTTGAGGTTCTTGTGTTATGATAGGCCCTTAAGATTCCACAACTATTTATGGTACCTTTTGTTCCTTATCACCTCCATACGCTCAATATTATCTTATATAACTTGAACTTCTTCAAATTCTATTTTGCTCCCACTTTTTCCTTTGGATATAAAATCATTTTCGAGGAATGTAATAGTTGTAGAAACAAACACTTTGTTGTTAGATGGAACATATAAGTAGTAACCCTTAGTTTCCTTAGTGTACTCAACAATGATACGTAAATTCTATTTGGGTCCAAGCTTTTCATAGAATATATTCTTAACATAAGATTCACACCCCAAAACTTTCATGAAAGACATATTCATAGATTTCTCACTCCATATCTCATATGGAATATTTTCAAAAAATTTGGATGATACTCGGTTAAGTGTAAATGTGGAAGTTTCTGGAGCATGTCTCCAAAAATAAATCATAAGATGAACTAAACTAAATATTTATCGTACAATATGCAACAAGGTGTGATTCCTTCTTTATGACACACCGCTATGCTCAGGTGTGCCAATTGGAGTCCATTGTGATATAACACCACAACCCCTCAAAAGGGCCTCAAATTCTTTGCTAAGATATTCACCACCTCGATATGATCAAAGCGCTTTGATTCTTTTGCCAAGTTGATTTTGTATTTTATTCATGAACTCCTTCAAGTTTTGAAAGGATTCAGATTTGTGTTTCATAATTTACACATATCCAAATTCACTAAAGTCATCATTAAAAGTGATGAAGGACTGATATCCACCTCTAGTTCATTCTGCAAGGTCCACACACATCAGTGTATGTGTCCTAATAGGTCACTTTCTCTCTCATTGTTTCCATTGAAAGGTGATTTTGTCATCTTTCCAATAAAAAAGATTCACTTGTCTCTGTTCAATAAAAATCAAAAGAGTTCAAATAACCATCTTTATAGAGTCTAGAAAATGGCTTCTCATTTATGCGTCCTAGACGACAGTTCCAAAGATATGTTTGTTTGAGTTATTGAGCGTTAACTTCTTGGTACTTATATTATATACATTTTTCACAAGATCTAATAAATAAATTCAATAAGGAAATATAATCATTCTTTATTAGAAACTCAAAACATTCTTTTCCAAACAAAATATATAAATAATGCTTCTATTTATGGAAGGTACATAATAGCAATTCTCTAACACTACTACAAGCCCACCGGGTAGAGATAAACAATAGGTTTCTACTGTAGTGGCACCAACTCATACTCCATTTGTAGTGTGTCGTTCCACCTCCTCATTATTTAGAGGTCTACTTATTTTAAGATACTACATATTTGAACATATGTGAGATCCACATCCGGTATCAAATACCCTTGTGAAGAAACAAAAATAAGTTTATTCCAATAACATGTATACCAAAAGTGGAGATCGCTATCCCCTGCTTCTTGTTCTTCTGTTCGTTAAGGTAGAGAGGGAGAGTTCTCTTATAATGTCCAACTTGGTGACGATGGTGACAATTGCCTCCCTTAGTCACTTCCCCTTTTGTTTTAAGTACGAAACACTTTTGGCTAGATTTTGAACTTTTATTAGCTTTTAATTTTCCCTTTATTGATCATTAGCACAAAATAGTCCTTGTCTTTCATTTCCCCTTCAATAGTTTACATGCCAAGTAGATCAGTAAATGGATTATCTAAATTGTTGATGTTGTAATTCATGACAAATTACTTGTTTGAGTCTGGAAACGATTACAAGATTACTTCTATAGCCAAATATTGACCTAAAGGAAGTCTTAGTCTTGTATGACTTTCTACATACCCAATTAACTTGAGTACATGGGGTCAAACTAGATCACCTTCTTCCATTTTATACTTAAATAGGGCCTTAGAAACATCATACCTCTCTTTCATTGATTGATCGTGATCGATGTTGATGAGATGTGTTATCATCTCAATAACATTCATGCTCTATGTTGTTTCTGAAGGTCATGATTCATGGAGCAAATAACTAGACATTTGATTTCCATAGCATCATCAAAATGCTTCTTGTAAGCATCCCTTTCCAGTCTAGGGGAATTAGGTGTTGGTTCTTTAGATATTGGTGTGTCCAAGATGTAAATCTTACGCTCAAAAGTAGGAACAATTGTCAACATCCTAAACTAGTCACTAAAGTTATTCCCATTAATTTTTTCTCTGTCAAGAATATATCACAATGAATATGAATTTTTGGTAGAATTTTCCATTGATCTACATAGAATATATATTGCACAATCCCACTAATTGAAAATTAATTTGATTTTAAAAAAAATGATTGATGAAATTAATTTGGAATTCATTTAATTATGATCCCACAATTTTGTTCAAATTAATAGAGCTCACTATTAATTTGGAAGATTACAATGATCAATCTTCTATTGTCCCAAGATCTGACATAGCCATTTCATTTCTCATCTAATTGTTGATGTGCATATCTTAATTACTATGGTAGGTACCAATTACCAATTGATGCCCATACTATGGTAGGTAACAATTACCAATTGCATTCTATGCAATTCTTAGATAGATGGTTGCACAACATCGTTTCAATAAATCTTTACATGAATTATATTCCATCTTTATGCCTCTAGGTGCTTAATCCTATTAATATCATCTAATCAAGTCCAACTCAAGGCCAATACAATAACCATGCACCCCACTTGTTAGGCCCACATACTTATTATCACACTTCTTGGAGGTAAATTGTGTACCACTCTTGGTGTGCTCACACTTATTCAAACAAGGCTTTTATATGTATCACTCTTGGGTGATATCTTTGACATTGATATTATTTTGAGGTATTTATATATATCTATATGTATTCAATCACCAGTACATATATATTATTATATGTGTCATATACTATAACAATCACCACACTAGATATGAAAACGAGTACAATAACTTGATCCAACAAGTGTTGTAGAAAAACAACTAAGAGATTCACATATGTATGTAATACTAATGCTGCCTTTTTTAGGGTTCCTAATCGCCCGATCAAAAGTACTTAACTTCGGCATATTTAATGTTGTTGTTGATCCATCACTTCGTCTTGATCACGAATCCTCCGAGTATCATCCTCCTCAGTGTGGGCTTCTGATCATATCCTTCTCTCCGCCATGGTCCACCAGTGATGCTTTTACATCATACTATTCTAATTGCATAATTAAATTTTGCATGGAGAATAATAGAGAGAGGCATGGTAGCAAACCATATTCATGTTACATGATGTTTGATCAAAATCAAAACAACAATATTACATGTTTCATGTCAGACCACAATAATCAAATTTCCATATCCACATTCACCAAACAAAATGATTTCTATGGCATCACATGGATTTGTGTACTATACATACATATCATTTTACGTATGATATTAGGTGATTTACATTGATAAAACTTTGCACAATATTCATCCAACGAACCATATGTTGTTCAAAATCTAAACCAACGTCAAATTGTACGATGTCAGATCGAATACCACTATAGGGTTTTAGGGAAGGGCTGTAGTGGAGTAACAATTTTTTCCTTTCTGCCCAATCCATTGGATTCATAGTAGCTATAAAATGTCGGTGAATAAAAGACATAAGAAGTGATAAAGGTGATACCTTTGTGCACACTACTTGTCCAACAAGTAGATGTGTCTTATTTCGGTGAAGAACTCGATCCTCCTGATCTAGATTCGTAACGTCCATAAAGAAGTCCTATACATAAGAAGAAGAAGATTCGAGTTGTCCACCAAGTAATAACTTGTTTTCATCTTGTAGAACATGTTCTCCAAGCCTCTACATGTGTGCCTTGGGCTCTACTTCATCCACATAGATGAGGGAGAATGTGGTGCACCACCTTGTACACCAAGTCGAAAAGGAACATGAGTCGTCAATGTGCTAGTCATCCTAAAACTCCCTTTCTTCTCTTATCTTGGGTAGGATGCCTTAGAGTGACTTTCTCTCTAAGAAGGAGAAGTTTAACGGACAACTTGTCTCAGAAGTTGTCTCAAGAGTTGTATCTAACCCTTTTTGACGTGTCCCCCTTTATATAGAAGAGTCATGGTCTTAATATCTAATCCTTTGGAATGTGCCTCCTTTATATAGGAGAGTCATGTCCTTGGAAAAACCTAATTCCAATCCCTTTCCTATTTGCAATATAAAAAAATAGTTTAATACTGAGAACTCATATGGAATTCAAGATCAGTCAATCATGGCTTGTGATGTCCTAATGACAATAGTCCATATCTAGATCTGCCTTGTTTTCTAATTTTTAACTTCTCCCATGACATTGTGATCGCTTAATCAGGTGACTTGATCTTTCGATCACATGTGTCTAGTGATAATCTCAATTGATTAATTGAACTATTGACCCTATCCATATGATCGACTGATCATACCATCCGGTCTCCCACTAATAGGGTAAACCAACATGTTTATGATTCACTACCATTCTAATCATATGTTTGATTACAAACTACAATTCCCTTATGCATCCTTATGTGTGCAACTTGGTAGGTTCCTATTTATGTTGGAAGTGATATTCATAATAAGAAAGAAAAGATTGGTTCCTAGCCACACATCATTGCTACCCAAGCAATAGAAATTAGTCGAAGAAAAACTACAATCTATAAAGTGAAAAATTTTACCATAATTGTATAATTCCATTGTCATAGATATCCAGATTGAAGTCGAGGTATGGAATGCCATCCTCTTAGCATTCAATCCATCTTCTTTGAACTAGAGTAGACTATTTGAGATAATGTGGGCTCAATATCATATATCGACTCACATGAGAATGGATATGCATTTCATAGTCTGGTTATCAAGTGGTCAGGGATACCATTCCAAAGGAGGGACAAATTCCATCTACATCACTCATTGTATGCCACACGTGTCACAGTGTACTCAATCACTACCTTTTTGGAAACTCGTATTTCAGAGCACGTTAGGCTAGTGTCAAAGTACACATAATGACATGCATTACTACAACAACTTCAGGTCTAACGATCACAGTCATCACTACCATATTGATATATGACTCTAAAACGTCATTACATGACTTCCATGTGTCAATATCACACTGGGTCTATCAAGTACAACTTGTTCTCCAACAATTACCTATGCATCTAAGTTAATATCTAATATCATGATCATAGAGACATAATGATCATTAACCATACATGCTAGTCTTGTGTACTATTCTTGTCCTATACTATCCACAATAGTAACATGACTAGGGACATATCAAGAATGATAACTCGTATTATACATATGATCTCATGTTCAGGTCCTCAATCCAAACCATATGTTATCAAGTTAAAACATTCTTAACACATTATTAAGTTTATTCGTTATCTCGATACTAAACAAATATATTAAATGGAATTGTCTTTTATTAATAATCAAATCAATTATCCCTTTTACAATCATCACATGATGGCTCTCTAACATAGAACCAACAGTTGGATATGAAAAGAAGATTAATTGCTAATATGGGAAATAGATCCCTTTTTAGAACTTGACTAGGGCCCTCAATTAAATGGAGTTACTCCTCTTAGATGTAACCATAGGATTTGAGGTCTATAAGAAAGGATCATTAAAAATCTTGTTGATGCATCCCTTCAAGAATCATGATCTATCAAGCATGGATGGAGGATAACAAACTTCACTCTTTTATACTGGCACAATGTGTAAAAGTAGAGGTTGCATGCTTGAATTCTAGTTCATAGGCCCTCTTGATGTGTATCATTGACGTCAGTGAGTACGAGATCTATTACGGTTTGTATATTAAACTAGTAGCGTAGTGATGCATGTGGAGGATAAATTACTAATCTAGAAATAATCAACTATCTGCAATGATATGGTACACTCTTGCACCCACAACATAATCTTGTTGAGACAAGTAGGACATATAAACATGGTAATGCACAATGCAATATGGCCTTGTGAAATGGTAGAAACTCTTGCAAGTGATATGTGAACCACCATGATAGGGTGATAGTTTATGTCATGGATGTTTATAAACTCCAAGGCTCCAACAACAACTAGCATGTCTATGAATAACAAATAGGCATATACTTAAATATTCATGAAGATGTAGTATCCAAATGACTACTTTTCGTTCTCATATATCTTGTATCATATCAATACTAGTGATGGAAATACTAAATGTCATGTATAATGGATATATTGGATTTTTAGACAGATACACTAGTCCTAGATTGGAATACACTATTTTTACAAAGAATATGGTTATATCACGACTATAAGGACATATTAAGATATTGAACATTGATAATTTGATTTTCCATATTATGGTCAACATTTATATATTGAAAAAATATGTATTTTTCTTGTAATATTGATATTATTTTATATGTTATCCCATAGTTTCTCTTTATACTGGGGATATTTTCTCACATTACAAAGTGTGCCTTATTTGAGAATCCCTCATTCTTGGATTTTTAATTAATAGATAGTCAATTAGTTTTTTCGCATAATCATTCCCTAACAAGAGGTATTTGATAAAAATCTTCATCAAACATGGAAAGGAATGATAAAATGATCAATTTTACGTCTTACATGAAATGTTTGGTTACATCTTATTTTGTAATGATATATGAGTAAATTTTCATGACATTGGAAGAATGTGATCATGAGACATAAAGTACAAGTGACTTGACACTAAAGAGTGGCACTAGGATTCAAGAACACTCACGAGGTTTCTTATATGGGTCATATTCATCTTAGATCTAATCTATATGTAGGGTTAAAGATGATTCATGCATGTGATATGCACTTCTAAAATCTATAGGTTCAATATTAGAAGTATCTTTATGGTGGCTAGTCGTAGAAAATGGAGGGAGATATATATACAATATTATAATGTGGTCATACCCACCACAATAGTAAGATGCCATTTATAAAAAGGCAAGTATCAATTCATTGTGCTTTTCACAAAATTGTAATAAGTGAGGATGAGTGTTTGTTTATATGCCACATACATATTTGATGACATAGTTCTAGCTACATACATGCACTGACAAGACCATTACCATCTTATGGAATCAAATCATCTTGTTATAAATAAACAAATAAGTTGGTTATCCAAGATATTTGAATTGACCAATTGTGAGAATCTAGCTGGTCTCTAGGTGTAGATATGATGAGAGGGGAGTGGATCCTTTTCTTTCGCCACTAAGTTTTCTAGGAATGTCATGAAGTTTAGAGGGGTTTCACAAGAAAATAAGTGACAATGAATGGATATTTTGTAGCTAGGAGACGGTGAAATTAGGAGAAAACTCATTATAGGTGTTATGGGCATTCATGTCATATGAAGAATAAAAACATGTTATTAATAGACGAGGACAATAACTTTTTGAGCCATGTGGAATTAACCTGGATCAAGACCTCATGTGTAGTAGTTGGTATGAAGTTTTATGTGTTAATAATTCATATACACAACATAAATATATATAGAGAGAGAAAGAGAGAGAGAGAGTCAGGCCAGTGTACACTCGAGTGTACCGGAGGCACCGCACACCTCAGTCATTTTTGAAGATGTAATAAATTTTTGAAAAATCTAAACCATTGATCTTCTTAATTATCATAAGAACATACTATATAATAAATTTTAGCTCATTTGGACACTTATAGGTCGTGCATTTAAAGGAGGCAAAAATCATGTATTTCAAATTAGTTGTGTGCGTCGATTTCGTTGTCCTTGTATGAGTGACTTACACTCATCCAAATGAGTTCAAATTTTATATGTGACCTATTATTATTGTAACCATGAAGATCAATGGATTAGATTTTGGAAAAACATGGTATAGATAGGAAGACACCATTGGGGTGTACGATGTAATATGTACACTAGAGTGTATTCTAGCCTGACTCTCTCTCTCTCTCTCTCTATATATATATATATATATGCATACATATATAGCCTATAGTTTGTATGTGTGCTTGGATGTTGCATGTGACTTTTACTTGCGGTGGGAATCTACTTGTTACGATGGTTTGGATGTCTACACCTGTGGGCTAGGGGAATCTAATTGAGGCATGCACTCCATGATTATTGAATTGTTATTCATATGAGAGACATTGGACTAAGTCTTGAGGTGGTTGGAGCTAACACACTAGAGTTCAAATTGAAGGAGACATATATAATTTTATGGATGGCAATGACAATCGTAGTTTCATTGAAGTTGGAGGAAAAACATACTAGACAGATCTATGAGAGAAAGGATAGATCCCAAAGGGATCAACTTGCTACACAATTGGAATATGAATGTGTCCATCCCGACACTGATGTATCAAGATAAGACACCCTTTCTCTTTGAATATAGGACAACATGCTTTACATTAGAAGGGAAAGACAATAATAGTAAATAGTGAAGACTAGAACTATGGAAAGACAGATGAGTGCAAAGGCTGAAAAGTGAGATCGACATATGTTGAGAAGTGAGACCGACATATGTTGAGAAGTGAGACATGAAAATTGAATTTTAAGATAGACATGTGATGCACTGGAATGTAATTATGTTTTTAAATGGTTGCAATGATGTAAATGAACACAAGTTTGACCAAGTTGGAAAACATGTATACTAGTATCTAGACTGAATATGATGAAAGTTAGGATGATTTGATTTTTTAATATATTAATAAAAAATCTAAAAAGATTTTAGATTAAGTGTTTGAGTTGAAATATATAAGTCCTAATTTGATGAAATCTAGAATGAGACATCTAGATCAGTTCTATTAGAACCATAAAATTCATATAGTTGAATTTAAACAAATCACAAATGTATTGATGAAAAATCAATTGCTTTTATAAATGACATACAACTATTTATTGACTTCTATGATGTAAGATATGTTATTTCATGTTTTATAAAAAATTCCAATTTGATGAATACCAGAATGAGATATCCAAATCCTATTTTATAAGATACCACTAAAATACAAATAGACGAAGTTAAACCCAACATAATTATATTGATAAAAAATCAATGGCTTGTATACATAAAATATAGTTGTTTTAATTACTTCTATGCAATAAAATATGTCATTTTCATATTTTTACAAAGAAACATGTGATATTCTTATTTCATATGCATAGACTTTCTTAAATAAAAAGTTACTCCATTAGATGTAACATTTTTTTGTACTCAATATAGCATTATCTTTGTCAACTATATATGAAATTCAATATCCTAATCCATTAAATTATTTTCTTAAAAAATAACAAATATGAATAAAGTTTTGTCAGGTTTCACGTATCTTTATACATTACTTCATTGCACTCAGTTTTCGGATATGACTTTGTTCGAATAGCTTTGTGGTTGCTGTGTCCCCTAACGAAATTCGATACGAAGCACAAGTAGTAGAAGAATGTGTCGACGTGCCGGAAGTACGTACCATGACGCTTGGCCTAAGCCCTGTTAGCTTCTTGTTTTTGTTCAAGTGCATTTAGTTGAGTATTATATTGTTGCCGGGGTCGTGGGATACATATAGACACAAAAGCAAAAGCCGAAGCACCATATAGTCCTACTCTTGGTTGGCCAACTAAAGTCAGCGCCATTTTGAACCACAAAAGTTCACGATGGAAATAGGGAATCCAGAAGAAAAAAAACAAAGGGAATCCAGACGATAGAGAAAAACAGAGGGAAATAAAGTAAGCAAAGACTAGTAATAACCAAAAGGCTTTGCATAGTATCTTTTACGAAATGGTCCATTGTCACTAAATGAATAAAAAAATTTCAAAGACTGAATACAGAAGATAATAGTATTCCTCTTGTAAACATCGCCTTCGTCTACCACATACTATTCAAGCAGAAAGTTGCTATTCAGTCAGTTGCCTTTAAGAGGTAGTGAACAGAGAATGATTGTCGTCTCATCCCGTCGACCATAATTTATACCTTCATTCGTTTTCTACTCCAGAGCATTCGGTTAGCAAGACAGTTCATCATAGCTATGCATCAACCAGGACCATCATCTAGCTACTTGTATCGCATTACGACTGGGCCACTGGAAACATCGAGGTTATTAATTTTTTTCCCTTACAGGTAGTTTTCAGCACATGCTTGATACATAGGGAAATCAGACCCAAAGAGACTCTAATTCATAATAGCCGAAAAGTTCCATATATATCTCCTGGGCACATTAGCGACATACCAAGCAACTCATAATAAAAAAATCGATGTAACAACCAACGAACAAAAATAAATTCTTACTGATTCTTACTGTGAAGGTTCTGAAAGAGCACATTCAGTTGGAGGTGAACCCAGCCGGGTTAAATTATTCCGAAACAAGATGCTACTTTTAAGTACCAGTGTAAGAACTAATCTAATACGAAAAACTGAAAGGTTCGGTTGCCATCGAGACAGGATGAGGTAATCTTATCTGAAAGTGACGCCCGGCCTACAATTAGAAATCCATGTTTGATCCACTGGTTATCACCAACTGTTAAGTAAAGATTCAAAAAGGAAAAGCGTTCATATCTGCCACAGTTGAAAATGATGAATCCCTCGTACCTGACACGGATTCCATTGGAGTAACCACCAAGGAGGCACAACTCACAACACTTGTTAGTTTTGAAACTCGACACAGAATCATTTCAGCTTGGAACTAATGGGTTGAGTATTAACGCAAAGAAGTCGACAGAGCCACTGACTGGTCAGATGCTACATCATCCTGTTAGTTGTGTTACCACGTTACCCAATGGCCCTATATCAATTCTATTAGTTGTGTTATCATGTTACATAACATTAGATTAAACAACTATGGCCCTCAAAGTGGAAACATCATTCTAAGCATGTTCGTCTTGTGCTTTTTCTCCATCCCGCTTTATAGTCAATATGGGCCAAATGGGGGGCTAGTCTACTTTATTGCTTTGATTTTAATAGTAAATCCAAAGATCCTGTCCGGTACCAGCCAGAATGGTCCAATATTCCAGACCTCTGGTCACCTTTTGTCATTTGGCCTGAATGAATAAGCTCTTGAATGTCAACAATGGTCCTCACATCAATAAGCTGTGCCCACTCGGAGCAGATCATTCTTATAAGCTAGCTACAACGTGCCAAAAATTTCACTTTCAAACGAGACTTTGCATAGTTTATTACAAGATCCACCCCTATCAAATTAAAGCTGCAGCCCTGAGGACCACGTTGAAATAAACGATTATTCATTATCTACTCTGGTGAGTTGGGAAAGATTGATTTTTACATCTAACTTGAAACTATTATTGTAAGCAAGGAACAAATGACCACTATCTTAGATCTGTTTTGATAAAGATAAGCCACTAACGATTCATTTTCTTATTTTGTAGAGATGAACCATGAAATAACTGTGGGTCTTCTCAGAGTTTTCAGAGTCCAGAGCCCTAGGAAGAAATTATATAACAGAAACGCTGCACAAGTCACATGACACAAAGGAGGAGAAATGAAGTACATGAAAATTGGAGTTCTACCTGACACATTCCACACAGAAGCCGCAGCCAGGTATGTTGCAAGTAAACAAGTTCGAGTACCTTAGGAGCTCAAGAATGTAGACTCACTAACATTAAACATGCAGGACAGTTCTATCGGATGTCCCCAGTGACCTCACAATCCATATAAACAACACAAGATACAAGTTGCACAAGGTAAACTGTTATTGAATTCCTGGAGTCTGTTGGAGATTTCATGTATCAGTTGGTTTTCCTTAAGATCTACAAACAAAAGATGTTAGCGGGTTTAATTCTATCCACAAGTTGAACCTGACCGTGTTTTAGGAATATCTGATCCAACATTATAGAAACAACAGGATCAAATCTGAAACTTCGTTGTTCTATCATAAGATACATGTTTTAAGAAGTATGAACATCTGATATTAATGCTCACTGTATGTTTTAAGAAGTAAGAACCTCTGATATTAGTGCTCACTGCAAGATCATCTGCATACACTTTGATGGAGCAACAAAACTGCATTGTGATTTGCTGTTGTCTATCGTTTGTCTACTAGTAATAGTGTCAACTTAGAGGCAATAATAAGTCCCACTTAAATTTAGAAAGAAGATAATGAGAATAAAATGTTATTCGAAAGGATAATTACATCTTGCACAGTATGCCACCATTTCCTGAAACAAATAGAAGTAATAAACTAAACATAGCAGACAGTATTTTAATCCGGTTATTGTTAAATATTCAATGCATAATGCATATTCCGATATAGCAAGAAACCAAGACTTGTCTTAAGAACTTTTTCGTATGCCATAATATATGTTTGTATTGTATGATAGCATTTTCTCAATAATAAAAAGTTAAAAAGGTTTGATCAACAACACCTTGTAGATAGTACCACTATTGCTATGATGTAAAAAGTGAAGAGATATTTCTTGATGCCACCCAGGTTTGCCCAAGGAACCATGGGCAGTTAGAAAAGTTTGATTTTATGTTTGAACATTATTATATTTGACATTGGCGAAGTTTCTTCATGTGTTGCTAAGCTTCTACTTCACCTTCACTTGATATACACATAATAGGACATTGAACAAATACAACTAAGACCAATTGTATCATATAATATATATGATTCTCTCTCTCTCTCTCTCTCTCTCTATATATATATATATATATATATATATATATATTCTTGATTAAAAAAAATATGGGATCCAGCCATGACCATTAGGCCCGAAAATAAATGAACAACGATAGTCAACACCACCTATGCAAATCTCCATCTCAATAATCTTGATCATGTTGAAGGGAAATATGAAGTTCCTAAAGAAAAATCTAATCTTAAAAGCCAAATAGTCGTAGAAGAATTTTTTGTAAAACCCTATTACCAGTGTCTCCAGCCATGATGATAACAATAGCTTTGAATTGAAGTACTAGTCAAGAAATTCTAATGAAGCGGACAGTCTGACCAGTTGATCTAGGAACCAATGTAAAACCAGTCTTAATCAGCCACAAACTAAGTTTTACCTTAAAATCTTCCATAATTGGCGAACTTGCTTGATTGAATTGGTTGAAACAGTACAGTTTATAGTTTCCTCAAAGTTGTCGAGCTTGTTCTTTGCTTAGAAACTGATTTTTTATCTGAGAATTATGTATATTTGTTTGCAATTCGATATGTATATTATAGTATGGATTGTTAATTAGTCATTTTCATGAAGTTGATATGTGTCTCATTCTCAAGTATGTTGGGATCAGCTATATGGAACCTTATCTTATAGTCAGCTTGGTTATGGGTTATTTTTCCTTAATATTCAAGATATTATATCTCTCCATGTGATTTCCTCAAGTAAATATGGGTCGCATCTTTCTCTACTAACTATATTTTATTTGATAGCATTATTCTATATTGGTTGATCTTGCGGTCCACAATGCATATGTTCATACCATCTGAAGCGACTCTAATATAGCTGTCGTTAGTACTCACCATTCTCACTCTCTTCCTTATATACTTATTTCTCAAAAAATACTCTCTTGTCTTCTCACAAGTCCATCATAGCATTCACATTTCTACCATATGTTCTTTTCACACCATAGTGACAAATTTGGGATTCGCTAAATTTACAACTGGTGGAATGAAAATCGGAACTGAAAAAAATAAAAAAAATGTGACAAATCGATGTATTTGGGTCAAAGTTCGGTCAACTATCCAAAAATAATCAAGAATAGGTCGGATATATATACGTATATATACTTATATATACACACATATATATACATATGTATATATATGTATGTATATATAGATACATATCAGATAATGTAACTATTGAGGTCACAAAGACATACAATCTTATTGAGTGAAAAAATTTGTAAAAGAATTAAAAAATAGTAGAATAATAACAATGGACTGTCGGAAGAGTGGGGGTTAGAGGTTAAGTGTATATCCAAGAGTTTTTTGTACATGGCTTAGTAAAAAAAAAGAGCAAATGACGTAAAAGAGAAAAATCATGAAAAGACGTAAAAAATCATGCAGAATCGTATAAAATTGTAGAAATAATGAAAAAGCGGGAAAAATCATGAAAACTCATGAAAAAATTAGTGACCGCCGTATTAATCGTGGTGCACATTTAGGAGCATGTAAAATCACAAAAAATCATCGATTTTTTGTAGAACTCAGAAACTTTTGTTACTATGGTTACAACATGGTCGGCCATATGACATACTGGTTCTACGAAACTTACTTCTTGATCTGAGAGGGATTTTCAAATTGTACATAATTATAGTAGCACTCCACTATTACATCCACCTCGTCGTGGCCATGTAACCTACATCACCTTCAACTTTGCCATTCATATGAATAATACAACCCAAATAAGAAAACTTCTTATATTTTGATGCATCCACTTCATCTAACTTGCATCACCATTCACAGTAATAAGTTGATTCTATCCATCATGAGATCAAAATATATAATGAGAAAAATGTTGCTATGTCAATCTCTATATCTTCTTGTTCAGTAGATTGGATTCATTAAGAACATCATAAATTCTAACATAAACGTCCAATGCTATAGTGCCATTTATTGTTAATAATCATAATATAAATAATTTCTCTGTTTTGATCTTACTTTCACTTTGTTATTCCTATTTCAGCTACCAAAATATTGTTAAAGCGATTAACTAGGAACCAGTAGCTTCAATGGTTTCACTCAATGGCTCAAACTAGAGAACTATGACAACTATACTGCCAGTGATGTATTAGAAAAAAAATAGAAGTGCAAGTCAGATTTCTAGATAAATGGTTAATTTGGCAGATGACAAAACTTATCGCAATTATTTTCTAAACTACCTGAGAGAATTTAGGTAATTTCATACAACCCGTTACATGCCACATAATAATACCAAGTAATCGAATACTTCTGAAATAATTCAAGCAACCAAGTAGTGTTTCAAAGTTATATCTAGCACCCCATATAATTCCTAATGTGACACCACATTTACGAGGTTGCATGAAACTAAGATCAGGGTATAAGAAATCATGGAAATTAACAAGGAGGTCAGAGAAGAGATCCAAACTTATATATATACTAGATAGCAAAGTTAACTTTGCTAAAATTTAGCCATGAACATGAAGTGCCTACAACATACAAACTGACAGAATAATATAAAGTAATCGTTGGTTCTTCATAGAAGAAGAACACTCTCAATGTCATTCTCTTACAACAACAGGAATATAAAGATATAATAAGATCTCCAATCACTCATCAAGATCATATCTAATTGTTCAATTAAAATCCCACTTACACTGATCCAATAATATTGATAGTGTAATTAATACTCAACATCAAAAGAAATAGAATTGCCTTATTGCAGCATAAGTATTCTCGCACAATATTTAGCTATATCAAAAGGATGATGAAACTATTTTATTATTTCATTATCTATGTAAAGAAGAAAAGTAATTCATAATTTTTCTCAACTTCAGTTTCCTCTTCTTCTAAAGTGTGGCCTTCTACAACGCCTTTGCTCTGACTCCGATGATGCTTCTGAAGCATTACCCGTACCATTGCATGACATTCCTGGAGGTGAAGAGGCTTTCGAGACATGCGCCAAATTTTGTTATGGAATTGCTATCAACTTAAGTGCCCATAACTTTGTACCAGTGACTTGTGCAGCAAAGTATCTTAAAATGACCGAATCTATTGCAAAGGGAAACCTAGTTATGAAACTTGAGATGTTCTTTGATTCCTGCATTCTCCATGGCTGGAAAGATTCCATCGTGACACTTCAAGAAACAAGGAAATTAACATCCCTATCAGAAATTGTTGGAATTATCCACAGGTGTACCAATTCCATAATACAAAAGATCCTCACACACCCATCACAGGTAAATTGTTGACATCAAGCAAACCGATGAATATTATCGATGACCTTGTGTTCATTTGTTTCATCTCTTATCCAGGTTACATGGTCATACACCTACACAAGACCAGGCTATGAGCAGAAGAATCGTCAATCAGTCCCAAAAGATTGGTGGACAGAGGATGTCTCAGATCTCGATCTAGATCAGTTCCGGTCAATCATTTCTTCAGTTCGATCCACAAAGCAGCTCCTTCCAGCACTTATCGGTGAAGCTCTTCATGTGTATGCTTGTAAACATTTTCTTGACCCTATAGATATCCAGCGGATTGAAAGCTCTAGCTATCGGATCGAAGAGACGATAGCGAAACAACGACGCATTCTTGAGTCAATTGTCAGCATGATCCCAACAGATAATGGTTCAGTTTCCGGCAGTTTCTTGTTGAGATTGCTAAAAGTATCTCACTTTGTTGGAGCTTCTCCTTCAACCAGGGCAGAGCTCGTGCGGAGAGCAGGGAGACAACTGCATGAGGCGACGACAAAGGATCTTCTTTTCCCATCTCTTTCGAATCCTAATTCCTATGACATTGACCTCGTAGAGGCAGTGTTGGAGATTTTCTTGATACAGTTCCGTCGACCTCTACAAATTGAGGGAGAAGAAAACATGATAGTTTTGCTAAGGAGAGTGGCCAAAACTATTGATTCGTACCTACAAACAATAGCATGTGATCCCGACATCCCTGTTTCGAAGATTATTGATATTGCACAGGCTTTACCAGAATTAGGTCGTCCAGACCATGATGATCTCTATCGAGTTATTAACACATACTTAAAAGTAAGTGATCTCACATCAAATTAGGGGGCACAAGTTCCAAAATTATCACTTTTATGAACTTTTTTTCATAAGAAACTGCTAAGTTAGTAACACTTATTTTGCAAAAAATTTCAGGTGCATCCAGATATAAGCAAATCAGAAAAGAAGCTATTGTGCCAGATATTGGACTGTGGTAAGCTATCTGCTGAAGCACGTTCCCATGCCATTAAGAATGATAGGTTGCCACTAAGAACAATAGTCCAAGTCCTCTTCATTGAGCAAGGGAAAAACTCTGGTCGCGTAGCAAATAGTCAGGAAGTTCTGGGGTGGCCTCCTATTGCCCATCAAATTGGTAATCACCAAAGCCAAGAACAAGTAGACACAGACCAAACCTCAATAAATTTAGGTCATCAAAACTACGAGGAGGGTCAGCCAAACATGAAGATGGTGAAATCAAGATCAGTAGCAGAGTCCAAGACAACAAAAAGGAAAGATGGGCTACTCAACAAAGAAGAGGGACAAGGAAGCAAGACAAGATAAATAAGAGCTAGAGGCCATATTGAACCGATAGCCATTTTTTTGCATTTTCTGAACATGTTAATTTGTTTCTCCAACCTTCCTCCTCTCTTTAGCCATGAATAATCAACTTATGTGGTACCTTTCAGATTGCATAGTTACCATTCTTTGTACTTTCCTTGTATGTATTTTTTATTTTGCATAATAGCGAACAGAGTGGAAATTTCTTTGCTCAGTTGTTGGAAATTCGAACAATTATGGAGCACAATTCATCAGAATCCCAGAATTCCACATGCAGACCTTCTATTATCACTAGCACTCAATTCAATAACTAAAAATCTACCTACCTTCCTCCTTGTAGGAAAACATATTTTTGCATAATCAGTCGGGTACATAATGACCTATAGTTTGATTTAACAATAAAGTCCAAAAGAGGTTGGATATCACAATAACTTCAGCTCAACATTAAGTGCATAACCCTCGGAAAACCAGATGAAATGGTCATAGGAACGAGTAGTGATCTACGAGCCTTTGAATCTGCGGGAGAAGAAGTGTTTGATTCACTTGCTTTCGTCAAGTGAATAGGTACAATTCAAGATCTAGTTCATATAGTGTACAAACACTGAATAAACTGGTATCAATGGGCTCTACCCATGGGCCTTTGGCCCAACTCAATAGATTACAAATAAATTATTTGCGAGTACAAGAGACACAATGTTACAAGATGAGCTAAATATATATAGAATAATGCTACACAAACCAAAAATCAGACTCAAAATGGAAGGAATTTGGATTCTATCCTTATTATATTTGTTGTTTAGAAGGGGTAGAATCTAAAATTCATCCCATTTTGAAATTATTTTTGGTGTATATACATATAACAAGACTACTTAGCTGAGTGGGCCCATATCTGGCACAGCGTGAAGGGCACATTGGATGGTGCTCAATGCCCATCATCCTAAACAAAATCACGGCACAAGGAAAGAACACCATAAACGAATATGAGCAATCAATCACAAAGTTAAGAATATCATATATATATGTATATAAAGTCAGGCTAGAATACACTCAAGTATTTTTTCATGATGTAATATTTTTTTCAAAAATTTAATATGTTGATCTTCTTAATCATCTTGTGAATAGCTCATATAAAAAATTTGAGCACATTTGGACATTTATAGGACATGTTATGAAGACCACAAAAATTATACATTTCAAAATAGTTTCGTGCGTCGTTTTTGTTGCCCTATATGAGTGACTTACACTCATCCAAATGGGCTCAAAATTTATATGTATCCTAATTATAGCATGACAATGAAGATCAATGGCTTATATGTTACAAAAAATAGTCTTGATATGCAAACACACTTATGTGTATCCGTGTGATATGTACACTCGACTGTATTCTAGCCTGACTCTCTCTCTCTCTCTCTATATATATATATATATATATATATATATATATATATATATATATAGAGAGAGAGAGAGAGAGAGAGAGTCAGGCTAGAATATAGTCGAGTGTACAGATCGTACAAATACACTCAAGTGCATCTGCATATCAAGACTATTTTTTACAAAATGTAAACTATTGATCTTCACCATCATACTATAATTAATCTACATACAAATTTTGAGCCCGTTTGGATGAGTGTAAGTAACTCATCTAAGGGCAACAAAATCGACGCGTGAAACTAATTTGAAATGTATAAATTTTGCGGTCTTTATAACATGAACTAGAAATGTTCAATTGTGCTCAAATTTTGTATATGAGTTGTTCACAAGATGTTTTAGAATATGAACGGATAATATTTAAAAAAAATATTGCATCATGAAAAAATATTTGTTGTATTCTGATCCAAATACACTCGAGTGTATTCTAGCCTAACTCTCTCTCTCTCTATATATATATATACATATATATATATATATATACTAGTGAACCCACACGTGCACATGCACGTGTCAGATTAAAAGTGTTAAATTTATAGTTGATAATTTCTAAAATTAAAATTTTAAGAGGCAACAATATTTTTATCAAAGTCCTTGATATTTTTGAAAAATATTTGTAGTTATGTACATTTAATGTAAATTGAAAGAGCCAATAATCCAAGATGAGTTTTCATAATGAAGTGTACTTATTTTTTTAATTTTTAGTTAAAAATGAGACAGCTTAAATTAGCAACACATTTGTTCTGTATGAGAAGCGAAAGGTCTTTCACTACACATCAATTTCTAATAAAGAAACATCTCTTGATGTTGAGTATTGAAGCTCATTGTTCATTTATATATGATATGTGATATATAGACTTACACTTGTAGGACAAAAAATAGTTTAAATGAGGTATTTGCTATAATTCACAACTGAATACAAAGTTAAATAACCTTTTTTTATTAAAGAGTCCTTGTTCATAGTTTGGTAATTTGATCCTAACTCTTTCAAGTTTTTTTTTATTTCATTCATATGAAATAGAAATGTAAATAGAAATCTTTGTTAAAACACTAAAAGCTACTTAGTGTAAATACATCGATGCATCATTGTATTATTTTCTTTTTGTCCATCACTAAATGTGTTAGATATACGATCTTTTAGTAATAAATCTTATAGTTTTCTCTTTCATAATTTTTGAGCCAACTGTTCATAACATTGAGCCAACTATTTTGAAATTTTATTTGAGAAACATTTATGATATATTCATAGCATGACCATTTTATTCCCACATAAGAATAACTAAAAGATTCCATACTTTTAAGATACAAAGCATGGTACCCAATATATTTGTTTTTAGTTTTCAAGTAAGGTGTTGTATTTGGTGAGTTACTTATATTTTATTTTTAATTAGAAAATATAAAAATGTACAACAATAGAAATATTATTGCGTGTGGTTATTGGGGAGAACTCTATCATGGGAAGTGGAGGGATCATGACCCATTTTGGATTGTGATCGACCATAATTAATGAGTAAAATAAATAATAGTGTTGTTGATTAGAGAGAAAATAGAAAAGAGAAGAAGGTATTCAATTATATAGATTGTATTCAATTTGTTGAGATATTGGGTGGGTCTATCAGGGGAAAAGGAGTGGAATGAGTGGGGTTGCTTTGACAAAATGATAAAATATCATCTAATAAAAATGCATTAGGTCGATCATGGGGATAAGAGTGGGATTGGTGGGGTTGCTTCAATACGTATTAGTGAATTGCATTTTCTATTATTTATGGTATATTCATAGCATGGCCACTTTAGTCACACATAAGAATACTAAAATATTTCATACTTTTGAAATACAAAGCATGGTACCAAATATATTTGTTTTTAGTTTTCGTATAAGGTGTTGTATTTTGTGAGTTACATATATTGTATTTTTAATCAAAAAAGAAAAAAAAGAAAAAAAGAGAAATATCATTGAATGTGGTTATTGGGGAGAAGTTTATCATGGGTAGTGGAGGGATCATCACTCGTTTTGTATTGTGATCGACCATAAGTAATGAGGAATATAAATGATAGTGTTGTTGAAGGACCCGGGTTCGAATCCAGCCGAAGGCACTCTGCGAAAAGTAACATGAATTTGATTGGGCGCGAGAGGGGGTGACCGGACCACACCTTCTCATGCCCCGAGAGTTTACACTGTCTGGAGGGCCACGATTGTGGTGCTTTTACGGGGGCGGTTCTCTCGTAAATCAAAAAACTATGTAAAGAAATCTTTATTTAGTCAATCATTTTTCTAAGCATGATTATGTAATATAAAATAAGATATCAATTTTTAATTAAAACCATATAGCTATATGAATTTGTAGAACATAATATTGGAAATTCAAGAATTATGAACTAAATAATTAGTTGCAGTTGAAACTATAGAGGATAGAGAAAAATATCACAACCTTAAGTCTAATTTTCTTGAATTCTTACTACGTACATGAGGAAATGAAGGTGCAAATTTACCATTTTCACCAATAGAACCAACACCACCACCTTCCTAATTTGTCATATTCAGTGTGAGAATCAGGGGGCAAGCATGGGCCATGCCCCCCCCCAAATAAATTAAAAATATCCATTATATGCATTTATTTATGAGAGAGATACATAATATATGCAATGTATGATGAACACATATCACTAATTGAGTGTTGGTTCAATGACTACGACCCAATACCTTCTGACAATGGACGTTAGTTTGAATCCTCATAAACACATCATCCTATTTTTTTCTAGTGCCACGCGAGTTTTAGTAGTTGGTATTAAAATATATAATATGTATAACCAACACAAATCACCAAATGAGTGTTGCTTCAGCGGCAATTAGTTGGTGGTTTTTGAATGAGGACCCTATTTCAAATCCTCATGGATGTGCAATGTGTCATTCTTTTCATTTTTTCTGCGAGCATTTCTGGAGTCAATATTACAATATTTAATGCATATAATCAATGCAGATTACTATATTAGTTTAGAGGTATATCATTTTTTATTAGGTCTTATATCTAAATTTTGTGTACAGTCTTATAAATGTTATTCTCGTGTTTTTTATATAAAAGTTGAAACTAATTGTTTCAAGTACATCTTATTAAATTTATAAAATTGTTTATTTAAATTAAGCTAGTTTGTAAGCATATTTTATTCAACCTTCTTGACATACCCAAGACAAAAGTTTTTTAAATGATTAAAGAGAGTTATTTAGTAAAAATAAGAATTTTCAATGGATAAGATCGTTGATCATGGATAACCGACCGTCCTAATGTTTCAAACTACTTCTCCAACTCATAAATGAGTGAGAAACTATGTACAAATATATTATAAGAACAAATCTTATCATGCAATGGTGGGCTAACAAGATGTGATTGTCAGACATATAACCACTTATTTAAAAGGCAATCACGTGACAACCAATTTGTTGAATGTGAACCTCAAACTACCATAATTTTCTTATTTTAGTTATAACCCAATATTATAATAAGAGTCAAATGTAATGCCTTCTAATTTTATGATCAATTAGTAGGATTTTTAAGTATTTACATCATATGCTTTTATATTTTTGAAAAAACAAAACCATTGTAAGTTAGATGTGAACATATTATGTATATTTTGCTCAGATATTACATAGATAAACATATCTAACATTTTTTATTTTTCGGATACAAAAGCAAATTATATAAATAGTGAGCTTTATAATTATATGCACTGATCTCTATTTATATTGAGTTATTTGTTCCTGGTGTTCATTATTATAAATTTCATATTGGTCCCCATCTCATATTAAAGAATTTATAGTTTTCTATCAGTCGACATTTGAATCACAACACTTATAAGGATTATCTTTAGCATAGAAAGTGTCTTAAATAGAATTACATAGCATACAAAAATGTTCTTGTTTGAGTTCTGGCCCCAGTGATCAAATCCTGATTCTTCCCCTGGTCATATTGTGAATGATTCAACGTAGTTTCTTTAAGCTAGGCATAAAATGTATGTATTTCCTTTTTCTTCTATCTTCCTCCCCTTTTTGTGTATATTTTCCATATATAAGAGATGCAACTTAAATTTTATTAGCTAATCTAATCAAAGTGCTGCCACAAACTTGAACAAAGATAATAGTTTATTTTTTTGTAAGTTGCCACAATCCAACCTACATGATTAGCACGGGACAACAGTGGAAGGAACAGTCCCGTCAAAAATAACCAAACATACATTTTTTATGTTGTTGGTCTCTTGAAGCTCACCTCGAAAATGTTCATTACACCTTCATATTACCGAACATGCCATTTTAATGGTTTGTTTAATGGCTTCGTTATATGTAAAATAACCATGATGCATATAGAGGGCTCGGTGACAGAATGTGGGGGCAAGAAGGAAGAGTCATGGGGGTTATTCGATGTGAAATGTAGCTCGTCTGATGAGGCGGAGGTGAAAAGTTGGCTTGCATGTTACTACTTTAGTCAGTTTTGAGATCTTCGTTTCGTATGATGCATGAAGTATTCCCAAGATAATGTTGTCGAAGATAAGTAAAAAAGGGAAGTTAATTTGAGGGAATTGGAGTCAGTTAGACCCAGTGTCTACCGCCTTCTCGCTACAACCATTGTGCCTACCGCAACTCCAGAAGTATCACGTTCCTCAGCATTGCCAAAGTCTATTTCCGTAAAGCCAGTGGAGATTGAACCTCCTGCAGCATCTTCATCTTCATCTCCTCTTCCTCCATCTTCACGCTTTGGTGATTTCGTCCTCTTCATAATCACTCTAACACCCACGACCTCCACAAATCTGCAAGAGCACTTGATCATCCATACTCCACCAAATAATAGAAACAGCAACACTGGGTCTAAGAACTGGAGGAGGCGTTCAGGGTACCAAATGGGTACGTCGTTGCGGCAGATGCTTGCCAGCCTTTCTTCAGTCCCCGGTACCCGATAGTTCACGGTCCCGCGGTTGCCCTCTGTCCTGAGCAAGGACATGGCCGGTGTCGCTGCTTCGATACGGCTCACCTCGTTGCGAAGTTGTTGTTAGCCCTACTCCTAGCTAGAAGCACCCTTCTGCGGAGGTTAGTGCAGCAGCAACACAGTTGCCATTATGACACGGTGGCTGAACGGATTCTTGCGGTGGTGGAGTGATTTGTACGGCGTCCTTCTGTGGAGGTTGGTGCAGCAGCGACATATTTGCGAGGACGACATGGCCGGACGGATTCTTGCGGTGCTGGGGAGGACGGTAGTGGCTGATCGGGGTGCTGGCAGCATTACACAGAAGGGAATGGGAAATTGGCGCATCGGCGGAGATATAGGACAAATTGTTGCGATAGATTCGTGAGGGAGGGAAGGGTTGACGGAAGATAAGAGAGACACAATGACTTTGAGAAGATAATTAAGGATGATCGGATAATGAACAACAAGAGAACAACAATGGGGAGATGGTTGAGATACTATTAAGGAACCGTTTTGAAAAAAGAGAGAGAGTATGAGAGTTTAAACATGGAGTGAGTGGGGCAAAGAGTGGATGGTGTGTTGCGAGTGGGGGCAGATAGTGGATGGCGTGTTTCGTTTTGAACGGAGGATACAAATCATACAATAACAAAAAACCTAAATAGAAGTCTTGAAAAAAAGGAGCAAAGAGAGAGAAACAAGGAGAGTCTAGCATTTTGAAATTGTTAGAATCTGATTGGTTAGTGGCATATTTGCAATTATGAGAAGTTATTCACTCTTTTTATAGTAGTATAGATATATATATATATATATATATATATATATATATATATATGACCAATATATATAGAGTGTTGAGTGAAAAACCAACTCACTAAGAAAAGATGGCACAAATTTATTAAATTTGCAACTAAACTTTAAGAAAATCATAGTAGCAGAGCGAGACATATAACCTAATTGAGGAGAAATTGCTAGTATGTTATCATGTCAAGACTTCATGAAAAGTTAGTCACTTCATGAAAATGCCTAGGGTACAAGAAGGACAAAGTATTGGTGGACACTATAGAGGAGAACATCAGGTTCCCATAACTCTCCTTCACCTTTTCCTTTTCTTTTCTTCCCCTTTTTACTTGCTTTGCTTCTTTTCACATTACCAAAAAAGAACATAGTAGGACTTGTGGCTCTTTTTTGAATATCCTGGAACTAGAAAATACATGTAACCTTCCCAAAAGGGTCATCCACTTGGGTTCTATTGCGGTAGGTCATAGGATAAAACCATTCCTCCTCTAGCCTGATTGGGAGATCGTTCCCATTAAAAACTCAACTAGACTCCAATAAGAAAATGCTTCTTTAACTTTTAGCTTATTTGTAGAAGTTTTTTTTCATGATGTCCAATAGGTCAACATTGGCATCAATTTCATCATCAATTGGCCTTCACCAAATGATTCACATATAAATGGTATCTCCAATCATTATTTTCTTCAAGAATTCATAAATTGCGCTCTTGAGCAAAACCACAACATTCTTACTATCACACAAACTAACAATATCATCTTGTTTCACATCCATTTTTTGTTAGACAACTTTGAGTTGAACCATGTCTTATCCTATCTTAATTGTAAATAAAAGGACATGCTAGAAGCCTCGACTTCCAACAAATTCTTGCTAAAAAGTGAGTAAAAATATGAGGTAGAGATCACATGTTCAAGATCACATGCCAAATCTGGTAGCAGACACTATTCTAATCCTGTTAATGTTAAATATTGAATGTATAATGCATATTCCGATATAGAAATAAACCAAGACTTGTCTTAAAAACTTTTTCTTATACCATAAGAGATGTATGTATTGTATGAAAGCATTTTCTCAATAATAAAATGTTAACAGGTTTGATCAACAACACCTTGAAGATAGTGCCACTATTGCTATGATGCAAAAAATGAAGAGATATTTCTTGATGCCACCTAGGTTTTCCCAAGGAACCTTGGGCAGTTAGAAAAGTTTGATTTTATGTTTGATCATTTTTATATTTGACATTGGCGAAGATTCTTCATGTGTTTCTAAGCTTCTACTTCACCTTCACTTGATATACATAGAATAGGGAACTAAACAAATACAACTAAGACCAATTATATCATATAATATATATGATTTTGTATTATATACTTATATATATATATATATTCTTGATTAAAAAAGAATATGGCATCCAACAATGACCATTAGGTGAAAAAATAAATGAACAACGATAGTCAACACCACCTATGCAAATCTCCAACTTAATAATCTTGATCATGTTGAAGGGAAATATGAAGTTCCTAAAGAAAAATCTAATCTTAAAAGAAACAGTCGTAGAAGAATTTTTTGTAAGACCCTATCTCCAGCCATGATGTTAACAATAGCTTTGAATTGAAGTACTAGTCAAGAAATTATAATGAAGCGGCCAGTCAGACCAATTGATCTAGGAACTAATGCAAAACCAGTCTTAATCAGCCACAAACTAAGTTTTACCTTAAAATATTCCATAATTAGCGAACTTGCTTGATTGAATTGGTTGAAACAGTACAACTCACAATTTTCTCAAAGTTGTCAAGCTTGTTCAGTGCTTAGAAACTAATTTTTTATCTGATAATTAATTATATTTGTTTGCAATTTGATGTGTATATTATAGTATGGATTGTTAAGTAGTCATTGTTGTGAAGTTGCTATGTGTCTCATTCTCAACTATGTTGGGGTCGGCTATATGGAACCTTGTCTTATAGTCAGCTTGGTTATGGGTCATTTTTCCTTAATATTCAAGATATTATATCTCTCCTTGTGATTTCCTCAAGTAAATATGGGTCGCATCTTTCTCTACTAACTATGTTTTATTTGATAGCATTATTCTATATTAGTTGATCTTGCGATCGGACATTGCATGTGTTTGTACCATATGAAGCGACTCTAATATGGTTGTCGTTAGTACTCACCATCCTCACTCTCTTCCTTATATACTTATTTATCAAAAATACTCTCTTGTCTTCTCACAAGTCCATCTTAGCATTCCCATTTCTACCATATGTTCTTTTCACATCATAGTGACAAATTTGGGATTCGGTAAATTTACGACTAGTGGGATTAAAACCGGAATGGAAAAAAATCAAAAAAATTGTGAAAATTTGATGTATTTGGGTCAAAGTTTGGTCAACTATCTAAAAATAATCAAGAATACGTCGGATATGTATACATACATATACTTATATATACATATATATATACATACATATCAGATAATGTAACTATTAAGGGCACTAAACATATAATCTTATTGAGTGAAAAAAATAGGAAAAGAATTAAAGAATAGTTGAATAATAACAATGGACTGTCGGAAGAGTGGATGGTATAGGTTTAGTGTATATTCAGGAGTTCTTTGTACATGGCTTAGTAAAAAAAGGCAAATTACCTTAAAAGAGAAAAATCATGAAAAGACACAAAAAATCAGGCACAATCGTGAAAATTGTAGAAATAATGAAAAGGCGGTGAAAAATCATGAAAACTCGTGAAAAAATCGGTGACCGCCATATTTATCATGATGAACATTTAGGAGCCTGTAAAATTACAAAAAATCACCAATTTTTTGTAGAACTCAGAGACTTTTGTTACTATGGTTACAACATGGTCGGCCATATGACATACTGGTTCTACGAAACTTACTTTTTGATCTGAGAGGGATTTTCTAATTGTACATAATTATAGTAGCACTCCACTATTTCATCCACCTCGTATTGGCCATGTAACATACATCATCTTCAATTTCTCCATTCATATTAATAATACAACCCAAATAACAAAACGTCCTACATTGTGATGCATCCACTTCATCTAACTTGCATCACCATTGACAATAGTAAAGTGATGCTATCCATCATGAGATCAAAACATGTAATGAGAAAAATGTTGCTATGTCAATCTCTATATTTTCTTGTTCAGTATATTGGATTCATTAAGAAAATCATAAATGCTAACATAAATGTCCAATGCAATAGTGTCATTTATTGTTAATTATCTTAATATAAATAATTTCTCTATTTTGATCTTATTTTCACTATGTTATTCCTATTTAATCTACCAAAATATTGTTAAAGATATTAACTAGGAATCTGTAGCTTCAATGATTTCACTCAATGGATCAAACTAGAGAACTATGACAACTATACTTCCAGTGAAGTACTAGAAAAAAAAAAGCAAGTCGGATTTCTAGAGAAATGGTCAATTTGGCAAATGACAAAACTTATTGTAATTATTTTCTAAACCACCTGAGAGAATTTAGGTAATTTCATACAACCAGTTACACGCCACACAATAATCCCAAATAATCGAATACTTCTGAAATAATTCAAGCAACCAAGTAGTGTTTCAAAGTTCTATCATGCACCCCATATATTTCATAATGTGACACCACATTTAGGAGGTTGCATGAAACTAAGATCAGGGTATAAGAAATTATGGAAATTGACAAGGAGGTTTGAGAAGAGATCCAAACTTATATATATATTAGATAGAAAAGTTAACTTCGCTGAAATCTGGCCATGAACTTGAAGTGCCTACAATAGACAGACTGACAGAATAATATAAAGTAATTGGTGGTCCTTTATAGAAGAAGAACACTCTCAATGTCATTTTATTACAACAAGAGGAATATAAAGATATAATATGATCTCCAATCACTCATCAAGATCATCGGTATTTGCAATTAAAATCCCACTTACACTGATCCAATAATATTGATAGTGTAATTAATAATCAACATTAAAAGAAAGAGAGTTGCCTTATTACAACATTAGTATTCTCACATAGTATTTAACTATATCAAAAGGACGATGAAACCATTTTATTATTTCATTATCTAAGTAAAGAAGAAAAGTAGTTTACAATTTTTCTCAACTCCAGTTTCCTCTTCTTCTAAAGTGTGGCCTTCTACAATGCCTCTGCTCTAACTCTGATGATGCTTCTGAAACATTACCCATACCATTGCATGACATTCCTAGAGGTGAAGAAGTTTTCAAGACATGTGCCAAATTCTTTTATGGAATTGCTATCAACTTAAGCACCCATAACTTTGTACCAGTGATTTGTGCAACAAAGTATCTTAAAATGACTGAATCTATTGCAAAGGGAAACCTAGTTAGGAAACTTGAGATGTTCTTTGAGTCCTGCATTCTCCATGGATGGAAAGATTCCATCATGACACATCAAGAAACAAGGAAATTAACATCCCTATCAAAAATTATTGGAATTATCCACAGGTGTACAAATTCCATAATACAAAAGATCCTCACACACCCATCATAGGTAAATTATTGACATCAAGTAACCCGATGAATATTATAGATGTCCTTGTGTTCATTCATTTCTGCTCTTATCCAGGTTACTTGGTCATACACCTACACAACACCAGGCTATGAGCAAAAGAATCGTGAATCAGTCCCAAAAGATTAATGGATAGAGGATGTCTTATATCTCGATTTGGATCAGTTTTGGTCAATCATTTCTTTAGTTGGATCCACAAAGCAGCTCCTTCTAGCACTTATCGGTGAAACTCTTCATGTGTATGCTTGT
Organism: Alisma plantago-aquatica; assembly: GCA_963693085.1. Taxonomy (NCBI): domain Eukaryota; kingdom Viridiplantae; phylum Streptophyta; class Magnoliopsida; order Alismatales; family Alismataceae; genus Alisma; species Alisma plantago-aquatica. The sequence continues at coordinate 267,636,439 of OY856415.1, read as the reverse complement.
AAACATTTGCTTGACCCTATAGATATCCAGCGGATTGAAAGGTCTAGCTACCTGACAGAAGAGATGATAGTGAACCTGACAGAAGAGACGATAGTGAAACAATGACGCGTTCTTGAGTCAATTGTCAACATGATCCCAACACAACATGGTTCAGTTTTCGACAGTTTCTTGTTGAGATTGCTAAAAGTATCTCACTTTTTTGGAGCTTCTCCTTCAACCAGGGTAGACAACTGCATGAGGCGACGAAAAATGATCTTCTTTTCCCATCTGCTTCAAATCCTCATTCCTATGACATTGACCTCATGGAGGCAGTGTTGGAGATTTTCTTGATATCGTTCTGTCGACCTCTACAAAATGAGGAAGTAGAAAACATAATAGCTTTGATGAGGAGAGTGGCCAAAACTATTTATTCATACCTACAAACAATAGCATGTGATCTCGACATCCCTATTTTGAAGAATATTGATATTGTATAATCTTTACCAGAATTATCTTGTCCAGACCATGATGATCTCTATCGAGTTATTAACATATACCTAAAGTAAGCGATCTCACATCAAATAAGGGGCACAAGTTCCAAAATTATCACTTCTATGAATTTTTTTTCCATAAGATACTACTAAGTTAGTAACACTTATTTTGCAAATAAAAATCACGAGCATCCAGATATAAGCAAATCAGAATAGAAGCAGTTGTTCTATATATTGGATTGTGGTAAGCTATCTGTTGAAGCACGTTCTCATGCCATTAAGAATGACAAGTTGCCACTAAGAACAATATTCCAAGTCCTCTTCATTCACCAAGGGAAAAATGTCGGTCGCATAACAAATAGTCAGGAAGTTTTGGGGCGGCCTCCTACTACCCATCAAATTGGTAATCACCAAAGTTAGGAACAAGTAGACACAAGACAGACCTCAATGAATTCAAGTCATCAACTACGAGGAGGGTCATCCAAACATGAAGATAGTGAAATCAAGATTTGTAGCAGAGTCCAAGAGAACAAAAAGGAAAGATGAGTTGCTCAATAAAGAAGAGGGACAAGGAAGCAAGACGATAAATAAGAGCTAGAGGCCAGATTGAACTGATAGCCAATTTTTTGCATTTTCTGAACATGTTAATTTGTTTCTCCAACCTTCCTCCTCTCTTTAGCCATGAATAATCAACTTATGTGGTACATTTCAGATTGCATAGTTACCATACTTTGTACTTGTAAGTATTTATTATTTTGCATAATAGCAAGCAGAGTGGACATTTCTTTGTTCAGGTATTGGAAATTCGAACAATTATGGCGCACAATTCATCAAAATCCCAGAATTCCACCTGCAAACTGTCTATTATCACTGGCACTCAATTGAATAACTAAAAACCTACTTATCTTCCTCCTTGTTGGAAAATAGGTTTTAGCATAATCGGTCGGGTACATAATGGCTTATAATTTGATTTAACAATAAAGTCCAAAACATGATGGATGTCACAATAACTCCTACACAAATTCAAATGGATGACCCACGGAAAACCAGATGAAATGGTTGTGGGAGCGAGCAGTGATCTATGATCCTTTGAATCTATAGGGAGAATAAGTGTTTGATTCTCTTTCTTTCGTCAAGTGAGAAGGTACAATTCAAGATCCAGTTCATACAATGTGCAGACACTGATAAACTAGTATCAATGGGCTCTACTCATGGGCCTTTGGCTTAGCTCAATAGATTACAAATAAATTATTTGCGAGTACAAGATATCCACTGTTACAAGATGAGCTAAATATATATAGAATAATGATACACAAACCAAAAATCAGACTCAAAACGGGAGGAATTTGGATTCTTCATGTATCATTTTTGTTGTTTAGAAGGGGTGGAATCTAAAATTCATCCCATTTTGGATTGGATTTTGGTGTATATACTTATAACAAAACTACTTAGTTGAGTGGGCCCATACCTGGAAGAGCATGAAGGGCACATTAGATGGTGCTCAATGCCCAGCATTCTGAATAAAATCATGACACAAGGAAAGAACACCATAAATGAATATGAGCCGACAACCACAAAGTTAAGAATATCACACACACACATATATATATATGTTTATATATATATATATATATATATATATATGTCTAGTATATACAGAGTACTAAGTGAAAAACCAACTCACTAACAAAAGATGGCACAAATTTATTAAATTTGCAACTAAATTTTAAGAAAATCATAGTAGTAGAGCGAGACATATAAACTAATTGAGAAGATATTGCTAGTATGTTATCATGTCAAGACTTCACGAAAAGTTAGTCACTTTAGGTTAATGCCTAGGGTACAAGAAGGACAAAATATTGGTGGACACTACAGAGGAGAACATCAGGTTACCATAACTCTCCTTCATCTTTTACTTTTATTGTCTTCCCCTTTTTACTTGCGTTTCTTCTTTTCACATTGCCAAAAAAGAATACAATAGGACTAGTGGCTCTTTTTTGCATGTCCTGGAACTAGTAAATTGATGTAGCTTTCCCAAAAGGGTCATCTACTTGGGTTCGATTGAGGTAGGTCATAGGACAAAATCATTCCTCCTCTAGCCTGATTGGGACATCATTCCCATTGAAAACTCAACTAGACTCCAATAAAAAGATGCTTCTTTAACTTTTAGCTTCTTTGTAGAAGTTTTTTTCCCCATAATGTCCAATAGATCAGCATTGGGGTCAATTTCATCATCAATTGGCCTTCACAAAATGATTCACATATAAATGGTATCTCCAATCATTATTTTCTTCTAGAATTCATCAATTGCGCTCTTGAGCAAAACCCCAACATTCTTACTATCACACAAACTAACAATATCATCTTGTTTCACATCCATTTTTTGTTAGACAACTTTGAGTTGAACCATGTCTTATCCTAACTTAATTGTAAATTAAAGGACATGCTAGAAGCATGGACTTCCAACAAATCCCCCGTAAAAAGTGAGTAAAAATACGAGGTAGAGATCACGTGTTCAAGATCACATGGCAAATCTGATAGCAGATAATATTCTAATCTAAATATTATTAAATATTGAATGCATAATGCATATTCTGATATAGTAATAAACCAAGACTTGTCATAAAAACTTTTTTCTGATACCATAAGAGATGTTTGTATTGTATGATATCATTTTCTCAATAATAAAATATTAAAAGGTTTGATCAACAACACCTTGTAGATAGTGCCACTATTGCTATGATGCAAAAAAGTGAAGAGATATTTCTTGATGCCACCTAGGTTTCCCCATAGAACCTTGGGCAGTTAGAAAAGTTTGATTTTATGCTTGAACATTTTCATATTTGACATTGGCAAAGTTTCTTCATGTGTTGCTAAGCTTCTACTTCACCTTACTTGATATACCTAGAATAGGAAATTGAACAAATACAACTAAGACCAATTGTATCGTATAATATATATGATTCTGTGTGTATATATATATATATATATATATATATATATATTCTTGATTAAAAAAATAATTTGGGATCCAACCATGACCATTAGGCACAAAATTAAATGAACAACGATAGTCAAAACCACCTATGAAAATCTCCAACTTAATAATATTGACCATGTTGAAGGGAAATATGAAGTTCCTAAAGAAAAATCTAATCTTCCAAATAGTCATAGAAGAATTTTTTGTAAGACCCTATTACCAGTGTCTCCAACCATGATGATAGCAATAGCTTTGAATTGAAGTACTAGTTAAGAAATTCTAATGAAGCGGCCAGTCATACTAGTTGATCTAGGAACCAATGTAAAACCAATCTTAATTACCCACAAACTAAGTTTTACCTTAAAATCTTCTATAATTGGCAAACTTGCTTGATTGAATCGGTTGAAACAATATAGTTTATAGTTTCCTCAAAGTTGTCGAGCTTGTTCTTTTCTTAGAAACTTTTTTTTATCTAAGAATTACGTCTATTGGTTTGCAATTCGATGTGTATATTATAGTATAGATTGTTAATTCGTCATGTCATGATGTTGCTCTGTGTCTCATTCTCAACTATGTTGGGGTCGGCTATATGGAACCTTATCTTATAGTCAACTTGGTTATGCGTCATTTTTCCTTAATTTTCAAGATATTACATCTCTCCTTGTGATTTGCTTAAGTAAATATGGGTCACATCTTTCTCTACTAACTATATTTTATTTGATAGCATTATTCTATATTGGTTGATCTTGCAGTGTACAATGCATATGTTCAAACCATCAGAAGTGACTCTAATATAGCTGTCATTAGCCTCACCATCCTCAGTCTCTTGCTTATATACTTATTTATCAAAAAATACTCTCTTGTCTTCTCACAAGTCCATCTTAGCATTCACATTTCTACCATATGTTCTTTTCACACCATAGTGACAAATTCGGGATTCGGTAAATTTACGACTGGTGGGATTAAAATCGGAACGGAAAAAATCAAAAAAATTGTGAAAAATCGATGTATTTGGGTCAAAATTCGGTTAGCTATCTGAAAATAATCAAGAATAGGTCAGATATATATACGTATATATACTTATATATACACATATGTATATATATGTATATATACATACATATCAGATAATGTAACTATTGAGGTCACTAGACATACAATCTTATTAAGTTAAAAAATAGGAAAAGAATTAAAGAATAGTTGAATAATAACAATGAGTTGTCGCAAGAGTGGGGGGGTAGAGGTTTAGTGTATATCCAAGAGTTCTTTGTACACGCATTAGTAAAAAAGAGAGCAAATGACTTAAAAAATAAAAATCGGGAAAAGACGTAAAAAATCATGCAAAATCGTGAAAAATTATCATGAAAAGTTATGAAAAAAATCAGTGACCACCATATTAATTGTGGTGAACATTTAGGAGCCTATAAAATCACAAACATTCACTGATTTTTTGTAGAACTCGAAGACTTTTGTTACTATGGTTACAACATGGTTGGCCATATGACATACTAGTTCTACGAAAATTATTTTTTTATCTGAGAGGGATTTTCTAATCATACATAATTATAGTAGCACTCTACTATTTCATCCATCTCGTTGTGGACATGTAAAATACATCATCTTCAACTTCGCTATTCATATGAATAATACAATCTGAATAACAAAACTTCTTACATTTTGATTCATCCACTTCATCTAACTTGCATCACCACTCGTAGTAATAAGTTGATGCTATCCATCATGAGATCAAAACATGTAATGAGAAAAATGTTGCTATGTCAATCTCTATATCTTCTTGTTCAGTAGATTGGATTCATTAAGAACATTATAAATTCTAACATAAATGTCCAATGTTATAGTGTCGTTTATTGTTAATTATCTTAATATAAATAATTTCTCTATTTTGATGTTATTTTCACTATGTTATTCCTATTTTAGTTACCATTATATTGTCAAAGTAATTAACTAGGAACCATTAGCTTCAATGGTTTCACTCAATGGCTCAAACTAGAGAACTATGACAACTATACTGCCAGTGATGTACTAGAAAAAAAAGAGCAAGTCAGATTTCTAGAGAAATGGTTAATTTGGAAGATGACAAAACTTATCGTAATTATTTTCTAAACCACCTAAGAGAATTTAGATAATTTCATACAACATATTACATGCCACACAATAATCCTGAATAATCGAATACTTCTAAAACAATTCAAGCAACCTAATAGTGTTTCAAAGTTCTATCTAGCACCCCGTATAATTCCTAATGTGACACCGCATTTAGGAGGTTGCATGAAACTAAGATTAGGGTATAAGAAATTACAGAAATTGACAAGGAGGATGGAGAAGAGATCTAAACTTATATATATATATACTCGATAGAAAAGTTAACTTTGCTAAAATCTGGCCAAGAACTTGAAGTGCCTACAATAGACAGACTGGCAGAATAATATAAAGTAATTGTTGGTTCTTCATAGAAGAAGAACACTCTGAATGTCATTCTATTACAACAAGAAGGAATATAAAGATATAATAGGATCTCCAATCACTCATCAAGATCATTGCTAATTGTGCAATTAAAATCTCACTTACACTGATCCAATAATATTGATAGTGTAATTAATACTCAGCATTGAAAGAAATAGAATTGCCTTATTGCAACATAAGTATTCTTGCACAATATTTAGCTATATCAAAAGGAAGATGAAACCATTTTATTATTTCATTATCTCAGTAAAGAAGAAAAGTAATTCACAATTTTTCTCAACTTCAGTTTCCTCTTCTTCTAAAGTGTGGACTTCTACAATTCCTTTGCTCTGACTCTAATGATGCTTGTAAAACATTACCTGTACCGTTGCATGACATTCCTAGACGTGAAGAAACTTTCGAGGCATGTGCCAAATTCTGTTATGGAATTGCTATCAAGTTAAGCGCCCATAACTTTATACCAGTGATTTGTGTAGCAAAGTATCTTAAAATGACCGAATCTATTGCAAAGGGAAACCTAGTTATGAAACTTGAGATGTTCTTTGAGTCCTGCATTCTCCATGTCTGGAAAGATTCCACCGTTACACTTCAAGAAATAGGGAAATTAACATCCCTATCAGAATGTATTAGAATTATCAACAGGCGTACTAATTCCATAATACAAAAGATCCTCACACACCCATCACAGGTAAATTGTTGACATCAAGCAACCCAATGAATATTATCGATGACCTCGTGTTCATTCATTTAATCTCTTATCTAGGTTACATGGTCATACACCTACACAAGACCAGGCTATGAGCAGAAGAATCGTCAATCAGTCCCAAAAGATTGGTGGATAGAGGATGTATCAGATCTCGATCTGCATCAGTTTCGATCAATCTTTTCTTCAATTCGATCCACGAAGCAGCTCCTTCCAACACTTATCAGTGAAGCTCTTCATGTGTATGCTTGTAAACATTTGCTTGACCCTATAGATATATCCATTAAAATGAAAGCTCTACCTATCAGATAGAAGAGACGATAGCAAAACAATGACGCATTCTTGAGTCAATTGTCAGCATGATCCCAATTAACAGAACATGGTTTAGTTTCCAACAATTTTTTGTTGAGATTGCTAAAAGTATCTCACTTTGTTGGAGCATCTCCTTCAACCAGGGCAGAGCTCATGCGGAGAGCAGGGAGACAACTACATGTGGAGATGGAAAATGATCTTCTTTTCTGATCTCCTTCGAATCCTCAGTCCTATAACATTGACCTCGTGGATGCAGTGTTGGAGATTTTCTTGATACAGTTCTGTCGACCTCTACAAATTGAGGAAACAAAAAACATGATAGCTTTACTGAGGATAGTGGCCAAAACTATTGATTCGTACCTATAAACAATAGCATGTCATCCCGACATCCTTGTTTCAAAGATTATTGATATTTCACAGTCTTTACAAGAATTAGCTCATCCAGACCATGATGATCTCTATGGAGTTATTAGCACATGCCTTAAAGTAAGCGATCTCACATCAAATAAGGGTGGCACAAGTTCCAAAATTATCATTTCTATGAATTTTTTTTCATAAGAGACTGTTAAGTTGGTAACACTTATTATGCAAAAAAAATTAGGAGCATCCAGATATAAGCAAATCAGAAAAGAAGCAGATATGCTAGATGTTGGACTGTGGTAAGCTATTTGCTGAAGAACGTTCCCATGCCATTAAGAATGACAAGTTGCCACTAAGAACTGTAGTCTATGTCCTCTTCATTGAGCAAGGGAAAAACGCTGGTCGCAAAGCAAATAGTCGGAAATTTTGAGGCGGCCTCCTACTGCCCATGAAATTGGTTAATTACCAAAGCCATAAACAAGTAGACACATGCCAGACCTCAATGAATTCAGGTCATCAAAACTATGTGGAGGGTCATCCAAATATGAAGATTGTGAAATAAAGATCAGCATCAAATTCCAAGACAACAAAAAGGAAAGATGGTCTCCTCAACAAAGAAGAGGGACAAGGAAGCAAGACAAGATAAATAAGAGCTAGAGGCCAAATTGAACCGATAACCATTTTTTTGGGTTTTCTGAACATGCTAATTTGTTGCTCCAACCTTCCTTCTCTCTTTAGCCATAGAAAATCAACTTATGCGGTACATTTCAGATTGCATAGTTACCATTCTTTGTACTTTACTTGTATGTATTTTTTTATTTTGCATAATAGCGAACAGAATGGACATTTCTTTGTTCAGTTATTGAAAATTTGAACAATTATGGTGCACAATTCATCAAAATCCTAGAATTCCACATACAAACCTTCTATTATCATTGCCACTCAATTGAATAACTAAAAACCTACTTACCTTCCTCCTTGTATGAAAATAGGTTTTTGCATAATTGGTCGGGTACATAATGGCCTATAAATTCATTTAATAATAAAGTCCAAAATAAGCTGGATATCACAAAAACTCCTACTCAACGTCAAGTGCATGACCCATGAAAAACCAGATGAAATTGTTGTGGGAGCGAGCAGTGATCTATGAGCCTTTGAATCTGTAGGGAGAAGAAGTGTTTGATTCTCTTACTTTCATCAAGTGAGAAGGTGCAATTCAAGATCCAGTCCATATTGTGTGTGGACACCAAATAAACTAGTATCAGTGGGCTCTACTCATGGGCCTTTTTGTCTAGCTCAGTAGATTACAAATAAATTATTGGCGAGTACAAGAGACCCACTGTTAAAAGACGAGCTAAATATACATAGAATAATGCTACGCAAACCAAAAATCAGACTCAAAATGGGAGGAAGTTGGATTCTACCCTTATAATTGTGATTGTTTAGCAGGGGTAGAATCTAAAATTGATCCCATTTTGGATTGGGTTTTGGTGTATATACATATAACAAGACTACTTAGCTGAGTGGGCCCGTACTTGGCAGAGCGTGAAGGGCACATCAGATGGTGCTCAATGCCCAACATCTTGAATGAAATCATGACACAAGGAAAGAACACCATAAACGAATATGAGCAAACAACCACAAAGTTAAGAATAGCACATATATATACATATATATATTTATATATATGTATATATATTGGTATATATATATGTATATATATTGGTATATATATATATATATATATATATATATATATATATATATATATATATATATGTCCAATATATACAGAGTTTTGAGTGAAAAACCAACTCATTAACAAAAGATGGCACAAATTTATTAAACTAAACATTAAGAAAATCATAGCAGCAGAGCGAGCCATATAACCTAATTGAGGAGAGATTGCTAGTATGTTATCATGTCAAGAGTTCATGAAAAGTTAGTCACTTTAGGAAAATGCCTAGGGTACAAGAAGGACAAAATATTGGTGGACACTATAGAGGAGAACATCAGGTTGCCATAACTATCCTTCATCTTTTCCTTCTCTTTTCTTCCCCTTTTTACTTACTTTGCTTCTTTTCACATTACCAAAAAAGAACATAGTAGGACTACTAGCTCTTTTTTGCATGTCCTGGAACCAAAAAATTCATGTAACTTTCCCAAAAGGGTCATCCACTTGGGTTCGATCGAGGTAGGTCATACGACAAAATCATTCCTCCTCTAGCCTGATTGGGAGATCGTTCCCATCGAAAACTCAACTAGGCTCCAATAAAAATGCTTCTTTAACTTTGATCTTCTTTTTAGAAGTTTTTTTTTCATAATGTCCAATAGGTCAACATTGAAGTCAATTTCATCATCAATTGGCCTTCACCAAATGATTCACATATAAATGGTATCTCCAATCATTAGTTTCTTCTAGAATTCATAAATTGCGCTCTTGAGCAAAACCACAACATTCTTACTATCATGCAAACTAACAATACCATCTTGTTTCACATCCATTTTTTGTTAGACAACTTTGAGTTGAACCATGTCTTATCCTATCTTAATTGTAAATAAAAGGGCATGCTAGAAGCATGGACTTTCAACAAATTCCCAATAAAAAGTGTGTAAAAATATGAGGTAGAGATCACGTGTTCAAGATCACATGCCAAATCTGATAGTATGAAAAATATATAAGGTAGAGTATGTGTAATCATGATCACACACCAAATGTAAAATTGCAAAAGTTTTGAATGGTGTTGGTGACACCCAAAGTTGATCTGTAATTATTATGATTTTTATGTGTTCATTAAGAAGTATTCACAACTAAGTAAAGCATGTAGCTATTTTTTCTTTAATCATTGTAGTGCCAATGTTACGGTGTTCTAGATCACATCAAATGATAGTAACGAGACTCATACTTGTTCCTAACTTATAACTTTGCATGATATAAGATAAACTTTAAATTCTAACATGAATATTTGTATTACTATATAGAAACCATAGAATTCTATAGATCCAACTGGTTTGGACTATAGAAACCACTTTCCTATTAACTAGACATATGGTTGAGTGACTTGAAGGAGTACAAGTTATCCAATTAGCCTTAACCTACCCATAAACTCTCTACTATTTAGAAAATAAAGTAAGGGATTGAAAGATACATTTGAAGGGGGTGTTCTCACAAGGCTAGGAAGCAAACTATGGAGTAGTTATCAAAAGATGAAGGAATGAGAAGCATAACATGAGAAGATCAATGCACATTGAGCCACCCATGAAATCTACAGGGGAGAAATCGTACTTCAAGTCTAATAGATACATACCAACAAGAAGTCCTGGCAAAAGACTAGCATAAATTCATGAGCATTTATCATTTTTTAGCCTACTATGTTGCCAATCCTAATTTGTTTGATGAACATTTTGATTTTAGTGTTAGCTTGACGATAAAATTAACACTAATTTTAGGGGGTTGATAACATCCAATTTTATGGATTTTTTTACCTCTTTTATACGTACTTCTCACATAAATTAGGCTCATACACTTGAACATATTCATGCATATTCTACCATTTTTTCAATCATTCCTTACGACAAGAATGTATCCATAGGAGATTACAAATTTTCTTGAAGAAAAGTTAGAGTTCCCATCGATGGGCCACCATAGATGTCAGGTAGGACCACCATCGATGCAAACAAATCTACCATCAAATTCAAGTAGAGTGACTAATAATGGGAGTTAGGAAAGTCATCCATGGCATCATTTATTCCCTATAACCATGCTAGGATGAGTGTCAGTACTACTAAGGCTATTTTTTCCACTCCACCAATGGCCAAACCTTTTACCACACCGGTGAGGTGAGCAAGATAGGTCATTTATATATTAGGTTACATTTGACCATACCATCAAGTATAGTCAGACAAGAAATTAATGGGGAACCACTAACCACACCATCCAGTACAATCAAACATGCCATCAGTGGACGTCCACCAAGACCCTCCATGCTAGTTAGAAATAGGTTTTCTGAGAATTTTCCACACCATCAACCCATCCCCTATGTAGGTCAATGGGTTCACTTCTAGACCTAGTGACCACCACCTTCTTCTAGGTCACTAGGCTAGGCACTACATGTGCACCCTTTCACTTGGCACATGACAAGTATACTTGGTTTATCCTTGAATTCCCCACCATGCCTATTAATCGGCACCGTAGGTCTTACCTAGGGATGGTCTAGGATATTGGACATAAGAAGAAATGATGACACTCTAGTTCTTGAGAAAAAGACAATCAAACTTTTACCATCACGATCAACAACCTTGCACAACCGCAAGTCACCTCCTTGAGTGAGGAGAAGTTGTGAAGGTGTTGAACTGCATCCATGACTTCCATAGACCTTCCATCTCCACTTAATTGATGACCACCTCAGGGGATCAAAGATGGATTAGACATCAAAATTGAAGTTTTTTTTTATTGACGGGGGAACCTCTCCCAGGTGGAAACGCAAATAGTAGGATTGGTAAACATGGGAGACATGTGTGCCCGCACACTGATATCTCAATAAGTTGCATCAGAGGTCGGCTGATGCTGTGAGAAATTCATTGTTGAGCAGCACTTCCAGTGGGAGTCGAAACCCAGGACCCTTCGTGAGGGGCCCCGAGATGCAACCAGCTGAGCTACCGCTTGTCGGCATCAAAATGGAAGTTCTCAACGAATTGTTAGTAGATCTAAGAGATCTATCATTTCTTTGAGCCTCTTATTTTATTCCTTCTATTTATGGCTTTGCTTCTTCTTACACTATATTTGATCTACATTATTTGCCATTTCATGTTGTAAATTCATAATATTTGTTATGAACATGAGTGGTCGATCCTATACTCTTGGGTTTGGAGAAGCCACCAAGGCCTCCAAATCATATAACTACTCTAAATCCATTTGATTTACATATCTTTTGCATATTTGTCTCCTTACTCTTATTTTATTGCATTAAATGTATTCTTCGCTACCATCTTGTGATGTTAAATTCTGAGCAACCTCAAGAGGTTGTTGTTTGTCCAAATTTAGAGTATGAGTTAGTGTGGACCCATGAGAGTTATGGATCATTAGAGTGAAGGTCATATGCTTGTGCTTGTTGGTTATTTGTTTCCAACTTGAGAGAGAGACATAGTTATAACTATTTATCTAATCTAATCTCAAGAGAAGGAGGGCCTGATGATGACCACTTGAAAAATATGCTAATTGCATGTGATGCGAGATTTTCCACACAAAAAATCATTAAGGAAGAGATTCCCTAGAGTTTAACCTTAACAAATGCAAATCAATTCGCCGGTAAGGGAATAGGTGAATCGTAGTACAAAAAAGGGTCGAACCTAAGAGACAAACCTATCACTAAATATGATGTTTATATCTTATTATTTGAGAAAAATAATAAGTAAAACTAGAAAAAAAGATTGTAGAAGGAAAATTGATTAAACTAAAGATTGAAGTTAATGAATATAGAATATTAGGAGTCTGGGGTTCACCATCATAGCCTGTGTAGCTAATCTAATTGATTCAATTCTTTGAATTACATATGTTAGATTAGGGCCAAGTGGATTTTGCACCCTTACAAAATATAAATCTGACATGGGTCAAACTCTTCACAAACATAAGATCTTAGTGTTCATGGTTCATGACCCAATAGTCAAATAAAATTCCATCGGGATCTCTTTTGGAGTTCTACACGTTCATTTGGTGTTCTAGCCTTAGGGTCTATGGTATCTTCACTAATCATTGTAACAAACAAGAAATATGATATATCACATTATAAATCAAGTGAAAATATCAAATGAAACATATCTAACAAATAAAATTCTTTGAGTGATATCAACTGGAACAAGATACAAGTTATGGAGATACACCACATGTCCCAATAACAAGATCTACTCGCTCATAATCAGAATAAACACTAGGGTATAGAGAGAAAGAGGAGGAGTCATGTTGCTAGAGGCATAGAGGAAGAATTTGATGTATCCAACTTTATTCTACAATCTATCAGCAATCTAGCTGTCTAATGAGGAGCATGATGGCTCATTCTCTCCTTTCCTTACTCTATGCATCGAAAGGAAGCTATGAGATGATAGAGTATTATCCACTTTTAAATTGGCTATAGTAAAATTGGGAAGCCTTCGATTTGGCCGCCTCAATAGGCAATGGAAATTATTGTTTTATTGGTATTTGAATAGCTGCGTAATTAATAAGCTGGACACGGTCACATAGTTGATCGACTGTCATTTCTTGGTGTTTAAACCGTGTTGATTGAGGAGAGAGGCATTGCAAAGAAACAATCCGTGAAGAGAGTGAGAGAGAGCAGTCCACAACCGGACAGAGAACATACACAACATCATCTTGGTCAATTTAACTGTAGTGTGCTTTGACAAGTCAGTGTGGGGTCGCATCTTTGACTTGTGTGAGAAGCCCAAAGGGAGAGAGTCACGCTCGTGGTTGCTCGAAAAGACAGATATAAATGTTATTTATTTGATTAATTCTCTCGCACCTTGATTGCTTTAGTGGCGCGTCCTCGTACAACTATTTAGATGCTCTTTTCCATTTGCATTGTGGCCATGGTTGTAGTCAATTGTGTTGGTCCTTTGGTGTTGACTACTTGTTCTGCAAAATAATTTGTTTACTGTACAACACAATTACTTTTGGGAGCATGTGAGATTCACTAGTCAATTGTGCTTTTCATTCATGGTCGTCGGTTACTTTCAGTTTCCAATGCTTTGACTGCTTTAATTGCCATATCGAGTGGGATGGATTTGAACGGGTCATGTTTTGTGCCCAGTCAAAGAAGTAATATTTGACATATTAATTACTTTCCCCAGTAGATAATGGATAACATTGTTGCGTTGGGATCCATTCATTTATTGTGATCGCTCCACTTCTTTGACTCTTTTGTAACTAGTACATTTGAAAGGTTCGATTGACAAATTAATACATGGTCTTTGTCCTTTGCTGTAAATTTTTATTGCAGGAATTTCGAGAAAATTTCAAGATGGTCACAAGACCCCAACTGGCCTAGAAATATACTTTCTTGTATATAGTGAAATTCCTTTTACAAAGATTATTTAAACATTAATTTTAAGTTTGAATGCAAAAGACATGATTGTTTTCATGCGGGATATATCAGGCACTGTGGAAAAACCTACATGTGAGTCGAGCGACTGCAAAGCCAGTCAATTGGTTGGATAACCAGTCAACTGGTTGGCCTCACAGGGAAGTATTGCTTGTCCTAAAATCATTGTAAGATGTCCTCTGTTATAACCTCAAATTTTACTTATATATTAAATAGTTGAAATACAATTATTTTATGAAAGAGGATTGTTTAAAAAAAATTATGCTTTATTTTAAAGAATGATTTCTTTACAAATTTCTCTTGAATGATAGATTTCGAAAATTTAACTATTTTATTAATCTAATGATAGACAAAAGGGAAAAGGGATAAAAGAAAAATCTCATAATAATCAAAGGGTAAAAGAAAATAGATATTAAATGCATGCGCTTAAGAGAATTATGTAGAATTCTCTAAAAAGTGGAATAATTGGCCACAATTAATTAGTTTTCATTTGCACATGATTTCTAATAGAAATAATAGCCAAATGAAGAAAATAGAAAAGAAAGAAAAAGCAAAAGATGCATTTTAATGCATAATATATGAATTATAAGTGGATACTTGCGTGTTAAGAAAAGTATATTTTCTTTTCGAGTTTTTGTCCCAAACTTTGCCCACAAGTAGATGAAGTCTATATAGACTTTCCCTTAAAATTTGGGATAAAAAGGATTAAAGATGAGAGAGCTATGAATTAAATGATTTTTCCTAAGGTGAGGAGGATATGGAAATATATGTATTAAATATCACAAGTCTTGGTTTCGGATTTAAAACAAGGGACTGGCCCTTCATGGATTCGTGTGACCTGAGGATCATTTGATCAAAGGTCAACAAATCAGGGATCATCATCTACCCAATGACACTTTGGAAATAAACCTATTCACACGTAGAATCCAACACATCTTCCACCCTCTCCTCTCTTCCTTTTGCTTTTGTTCTTTATCCTTTAAAATAGGGAGAGAAAAATGAAACCAGCCAACCATTATAGGGCTAATATCTTGGAAAAATAAAAAAACACCCAACTTGGGTAAAACCTAGATTCCAAGAAGAGATACAACCATCCTTTCTTTCAACCCCACACCAATATAAGGGCACCCTTAGCCTTGCTGGGTTTCCCCGAACTGAATGCGCAGGCTAATTTCACCCTTGTTGCTTTGTGGATGACCCCCCATCTCCAAGCTCATGCTGGCCCGACCAGTCCTTGGTTCTTGCCCTACCAATCTCTGCACGATGCTGGAGAAGGGACCAATGAATTCGAGACCCCATTACGCATGTCCCCAATAACTCAATTTCACCATCGATAGCCTTCAACAAAGATTCAACTATAGAGTTGACTAACACCTCCGCACACCTAGTTTGATTACGAGGACTCCTAGACCCATGATCATCCTGGCCGAAGTCAGATGAGTTTGAAATAGCATACCTCTAGGATTTCTCATCTTTTTCATCATCTCTTTACCCGCTTCACTCACCAAAACCCTTGGTACCTAAGATTTCTCTTTGTATCCCTTTCTGAGTATTAGGGTTATGAAAAATAGAGGTTACGGCATCCTCCGCCAAATAATAAAAGTGGACATAGTGATAATGAGAAAATGTTTTATGGGTAAACCCTAGATGAAACTAGGTCAGGTTTGGGAAATGTAATGACCCCGCCTCTCGGTAACCTCCAATTAAGGGAGACCCGAAGGCCAGAGCTGTTATCCCAATTAACATGATCAAAGGTTCGACAAATAATCATTAATAATTATGAAATTCTACCAACTAAACTGAAATCTGGAATAAAATAAAACTTTGCATACCTTTTTCAAAAACTTGGATATCTACTTCTATCCACACCTGGAGTCTATTCTAACTAATCCTCCTTTGTACTTTAATTCTTATTTAATTCCACATATGCCATTTTAATATTTGTCCTTGTCAAACTTGTACCTAAAATGCCGACAAAAAAATGTCGGTCAGTATAAATGAATATGTCGGTATGTGGGGACAACCAAAATTTCGCAATTATGGCTAAAAATCTAGATATCACAATCAAGTTAATTAACAAGACAAATTACGCTTTCAGTGTGACATTCTCCACCGCTTTTGCCCTAACCCTGACATACCCACCTTAGGGTTTCTCTTTTACTAATGACTGAAGGCCACCTTCTCAATCCCGAGCTTGTGTCTGGGGTCACCTCTCATAGTGCCCATTAGTCATTCTATAAAGACCACTTTCTCAATCCCGAGCTTGGTGTTTGGGGTCACCACTCATTGTGCCCATGGGTCTTCACTCCTAGGCTTGATCTTTTTCATCCATCAGGGTGACATGTAGGTGCGAGAATACACACTTCTATTATTGTTGTGATAATCATAGTGACTTTATGATTTGCAAGTATGAACATCCAAACTGATAAGTTGCATTCAATGCAACGAATCATCTGGGAGACTCTTTAGGAAACTAATGTGATTAACCATAATTAACCACATACCTGTCAGGCTGATTTGAGATAGAATTGATCCAATCAATGCAAGAAATCCAATAGGCAAGCAAGCACACAAAGAGATCCTGAAATATGCATACAATTTCCTATCATTGATCACGCCATCAAGATCTATTAAACCTAGCTCGCTTCCTAGGTTTTCTAGTCCACTTTTAGGGTTTCTATTGCAATTAGGGTTCCTCTTCATTTTTACTCTTTTAAACCCTAATTTTATACAATTAATCACAAACCCTAATTATCTCATCTATTCTTCATGAAAGATATTAATATTACTTTTTAACAACATTTTCGGATTAAAGGCACAATTAACCATCAATTAATTCCATTATGATCTTTTACATTAAAGCTACCATTTTTATCCTTTTAATTCATGACAAGGTCATTTTGCCTAATTATCATATTTGGTTCCTTCCGGATTAACAACTCATAGTTCATTATGATCTAATTCACATATAAAATCTATTTATCATTAATTCCACCTTTATCCATTAGAAAACTCTAATTTGCATATTAAGGGTATTTATCCACAATTAGGAACCTTTATACTCAAAATATCTTAGAACCATCATATCTCAGCTTTATTCATGAATTTGAATAATTAAAGCCATTAAGAGTCACAATGACTAACATTAAGGTTTCAAGGCCCATTAAAGCTCATTCAAGTACATGGAACTCTAAATTAAACCAATTACATGCAAAGTTCATCTTTTTTTATCTTAATGTATCTTTTTATGATTAACAAGTTAATATCAACTTTAATCATTTATATAACCCTTCCCAATTCATTAATCAACTCAAATTAGGGTTTCTTAATCATTAAAGCATTAAAGTTGATAACTTCCACTACTTTTCAAATTGCAAGATGAATTAGCTTCTAAAACTATTTTAATAGATTCCTCTCATTTTTCTGAGCAACTTTCATATTTTATATGTATCGATCCGAGCTACCAATAAAAAGATATGAACTTTGCATTATTTCACTTACTTGGACCAATCACTGAGCGCCACATCATCACCTTCCATGCAACGTGGCCCATTTTGGAAATATAACAAAAAGACCTTTTTACCCTCATGTAAGTCGCTGGTCCTTCATCCCGTGGAGGGGTAAAAGCATCCAACGACCGGTGGGTTGTCTTCAACCTCGTGCAACCCTTGCTGCCGCCGATCTGCAGTACAATGCGGGTGTGCCCCCTCTTCCCCAGAGCCTGACGACCACCAAGGACAACTCCCTCACCTATGACGTGCCTCCGCATACCTACAGACGACCTCAACTCATGACTAGAGTGGCGGGTTCATGCGTGCCATGTCTGCAACTTGCGGCCGGCTTGCAGCCATCTAGCGGTTGTTGCGTCAGGGCTAGAGCAAAGCGACGACCGCCAAGCTTCCTTCCTGTGGTGTGGGAGCATCGAGCTTCCAACAAGACCACTCCACGACCCTCGTTTGCTCCAGGGTGTCTCTACCCATCATGGCTAGGGTTTGCATAGAAAGAACAAGAAGAAGAGAGAGGGTTGCGTGGGATCTCTCTTGAACTCGAATCAGAGGTCCTACCCTTATATAGGGGAGGGTATCAACACTCTAAGACATTCATCCTCAAGGAAACAAATCCATCTTCCAAAAGGAAACCTTTTCCTTCATTGAGAAGTAATGTTCTCTCTCCTAAATATCTTCTTAATAAACCATGTTCATTGGATATTTAGGAATTTGAAAATTCTCTCTTTTATTCTCTTTATGCTTGACTTTTAATCCATTGGCACAAAATTATATTTTCTTTTAATAGAGAATACCTCCTTTTTAACAATGCCTCAAAAATCATAAATTATGTATCACATTATTCTCTTTTTTGTATTATTAGTATTTTATCTTTCTTTTTCTCCATTGGGGCTCCTTGGACCCCAAGAAACTGTAATATTTCGAAATCCTTTTTAGTGGATACTCATTATCCTTCTTGATGCATCTATATCCATTATTTCTCATTATCCTTTTTATTTCTTTATTAAAATATTTCTTTTTGAGGATTTCTCTTTATCTCTCTTTTTATTTTCCTTATTATAATTCCTTCTAATATTAGAAATCTTATGGATACAAAAATCCACCAAGGATGAATCAATCATACCTCTTTCCACTTATTTTCCACATTTTATCATTATCTCCAATTTCTTTCTTAATAAAGAAATATTTAATTGATCTTTTCTTTTCTTATTACATAATTTTTGCAACTTTGGACTCCTTGGAACCCAAGGAACCCAAGAGGCACAAAATCCAACTTTGGATAACATTCCTTTGCCTTCTAGAGGCTTCTACATCTTTCTTTTCTCCATTTTCTTATTTACTCATTTAGTAATGGAGTTTCCTTTGTCTTTTCCTTGTTATTAGGCCCAACAGCCAATAAAGCCCACAAAACAACCAACGAGGCTATTGTAAATGAAATCCTTTTATTAAAAAAAAATTATATCATTATTTGTTCAAGTATATTTAATAGGAGAAATTACATTTCTCACCAAAAGAACCCAAAAATTGGGGTTGTAACATCCTTCCCCTTTTATAGGAATTTTGCCCCCAAAATTCCACTAGGCACACAAACAAACAAGATAAGCCTGTCTTATGTCCATCATGGCTCCCATGTGGCCTCACCCTTTCCATGGTGTTTCCCAAGAACCTTCATCATCTCATATTCTTTCATCTGAGTTCTCTCTAACCTTGGTATATCGTACCCTCATAGGTGACTCAAGACATTTCAACCTCTCATAAAGTTGAATAGGCTTAGGGCTCATCACATGGCTTGGGTACCTCACATAGTTATCTAGATCGGACTCATGGAACACATTATACATCATGTTATCCTGAGGGGTAAGATTAAACATAACCATCTCCACTAATCCATCTCAAATGGACCCATATATCAGGATCTCAGCTTTCTCAGTTTAGAGGGGTTAGATTTTCACATTACATACTCTCCCACAGTGAACTACATGTCAGTCTACTTTGCATCATCTCACAACTCATGTCACCCCTAGGCTCTCTTTTAGCCATTGCATGATCAAAGATACTTCATATGCACACACTATGGTCCTTTTCTGACCTTTGCGAGGTCCCTTCACCAACATCATCTTAATGAAGTGGTGACTGACACAACCTCCCTTACAGAGCTCCTTTACATCCTGATACTAGCTATGGTGGTTATCATCACATCTTGTAGAGGACAAGAACTATCTCCATGTATCACTATGAACAAGCACACATGCTCTCATCAAACCCTCTAGTCTGGATCATATTAACCATTAGTTAGAGGTGATAAACTGTACTAGGAACGAGTTCATCTACTTCCACCTCATGGAAGTGAATCTTTAGGTTATAAAGAACTTTTGAACTTGCATCATGGTGTAGTTGAACCATCTCTCTCTCATATGTAGTTCAACCAGATCCATCCCTTGACAATATTCTTTCTTTCTCATGTCATCTAGGTAAGACAATCTACCATAACCCATGTGGCATCTTGACCTTCCTTGGTCTAGGGGAGACTTACCACAACATCCATAGTGATGAACTCCCATTCCCTCTCAGGGACTCTTTACCCTCTACATCAACTCTTTGGGTTACTGGTGTTCGTCCTTCACCTCCTGGCTTACATGGCGACAAGCCACATGCATCTTTGTACACTTTTCATTTAAGGCATCAAAGTACTGCTACCAATTACTATTTTAGCAGTACCATGGCGTATGGTGATCTTAAAATCATGATCTCCTGTATGTCATGATTCCTCAGAAACCCTAAACCACTCTAGTTGGGGTTTCATCACCTTCCTTTCCAGAGAAGTGCATCTGAGGTTCTACAACCATCCTTTTATTGAATCAAGGCCTAGGCTGGCTAACCAAACAACTACTAACTTGTTCAACATATCTCGTTACATCTGAGTGTTAGCCCAAACATATCTCCTTTTTCAAACTTAGGGTTAACCTAATAGCCTCTTCTATCCTCTAGCTAACTAGGTAGCTGCATCTCAATCACTTCACATCCTTATGTGTAAGGAAATGTTGAAGACATACACCTCCATATATTTCAGTTATCATCTCATCTCGGGCTTTAGGTCTATCTTGAACAAGAAAACTTATAGCTCACCTTCTTGGTTATCAAACTCAACCTTGTATAGCTCATGATAAAAACATCCTTACAAGATGACCACCTTAGTTCTCTTGATGTTTGTAAACCATCCACATATCATTCACTCCACAAGGGTATGTTATCATCTCTATCCTCATACCTCATAGCAACATTCCAACTCACATCATCTTTATCCTTGGTGTATGTCATACGTACTGTCCTATCTCTCACTCCCATAATAAGAGGAAATAAGCATTTGGCAGTTGTCCAAACACAAAGTTCTTCATGTTCCAAGAGTAGAGATGGTACATCCCACATTGACAGTACACCTTCAAAACTAAGTTGAAACGTGCAACTTATGTCTCTACATCATAATCATCTCGATATCAAAGTTACTTCCATGGAAAATTGGTCTCGAACCTACTTGGGTCACCACATAATCCTTGGTCATCTCCTCTAGGTCTGTAGGGTGCCGACACTTTTGGGGTCATCCCTCTTCCCTTATGCATCCAAAGAGTGCCCTCCTCATCTACCCTTTGGGTCCCATGAGTTCATGAAGGTGATCAATCTCCTAACCCATGGCCCTCAGAAAATGATAGTTGTTACCTCGCGACCCTACAGTCATGTGCAAATAGGGAATTAGGCAACTCCTACTTCCATCGATCTTATCCCTACCTAACCCTAGGATAGACTTAGGATTCTAACATAGTACATGTCCAACTTATAAACTTATCCAAGTCTCCATCATCTCTCTCTACATTCCTGGGCTGACTTTCATCCTTTCATAGGGGTCATGGAGACATGCTTACCTTGGTCAGGCCCCATACCATTTACCTCCATGGTAACACACCCACATCCACTTAGAGATGGTTATCTATGGGTCTACAAGTTCATGCTCATACTATGTACTTTTCACTTAGCTTCTCAAGATCCTATGAGACCCCTTTAGGTTACCTCAAAACCAAAAAAAACTGGTATACACCCTACAAAAGGGTCCCTCTCCCAAGATGGTAGGAAACTATCTATTGATAGCAAAAAAGGTCACAAACATCGTTATGTCTAGGGTTTACATCATGCCTAACCCTAGCAAGCTACTAAGGCACAAGCAGATCACCTACTAAGCCATGCTAGGTTATACTTGTTCTCATTCCTCAACATTGGATCAAGATCATACCTTCCCATGTCACCAACTCAAATGTGAGGGGTTCATCAAACATACCTTCGACTTAATGGGGTTTCCCTTTCCTCTAAACATGAGGAGTACCATGCTCAAATCTATAAAAGCTCAAATTTCATCATGAGCATCAGGTACAACACTTCCCTTCTTAGGCCTAGGAACCCTAGGTTCACTTTTTGGGTGTCCAACTACATGCTCAACCTCTTAACCACGAACCAAACATGTACAAGGTATGTCATGCAATTCCTGTCATCCTTCTACTTGAGCAACACTTCAGAGTGGAGTCCTTCTCAAGGACAACCAACTAGGTATAATGCCTCACAACTTGCTACTAAAACTCTCCATGGTCTAAGGAACTCATTTGCCCATCTTAGAAGGTAAAAACCTATACCATAGGCACATAGGTACCAGAAGCCTCATCCTTTCTCTAGGGTTTGTTTCCTCTAATGGCAACCAAGATATCACCAGCCACCAGGGATCAAGCATGAGGCAACCAAATCCCCACTGTTCCTCATATCTCAGAGTCTAAGCTTCCAACCTTCTTGCTTGGGTCCTGCTCTCTCTCTCTAGAGATAACCCTATCAACAACCTTACTACTAGAGGTCCTCTCCCAATGAAGGATCAAACTCACAACATACCCCTACACGGGTGAAGCCTATGTTGAAACTTATGTTTGCTCAAGATTATCCATAGCCCTTTATGCTTATCTCATAAACTATCCAACATACTCTCCTGTCCAGGGTTTCAACCTACTTCCCACACTACTAATGTACTCTGGGTGCATGTTATGCCCTACTCGCATAAGCCCAAAGGGTTTCTATAGGCTCTTCCCTAACCTCATCATTGAAGGAGCTATCCTTCACTCTAACATGCACGACCCTTTCCCGGGTTGGGTCGCCAAAGGAACTAGGTCATACAACCTCACATGACTCATATCATCATGGGCATCCAAAAGCATGTCCACCCACACACCTGGTCTATCATGACATCTAACTCATCATGTCATCTCTCTCTCTAACCACCACTTAGGGTTAGGATTAACATCATCCTCAAAGGATGTGCCAGGTCTCTACTTATAATGGAGGTCTCTACCTCCAAGACTAACTCTCTCTACTCATCCTCCTGATAAGAAGGTCTAGCCTCAGGTCTCTCCTGAGGGCATGACAACTCATGTCATATGACCTAAGCATGCAACTATTCTTTAGTTTGTGCTTAAACTATTAATCTTATGTCCATGGCATCTTATTTACATGCTTTTCATTAATTTGGTGGAGGATTCCTTAAACCTTATCAAATTTACCCATACCTCAAGAGAGTGAGGAAGAGTGAGAAAACCCTAATCCTTAAAATTCCTAATAGAATTAGAGTTGAGAAGGGATGAACAAGATGAGAGAGTCCTAAAGGTATCTTATTTCGAGTCAAATCCTAAGACATCGGCCAGGCAATCACACAGATATGGGAGTCCTCGTATTCCAACTAGCAGTGTGGAGGAAAATCTTGCCAGCCCCCAGACGTGATCCTTTTCTAGACACCTTTGTCTTTCGAAAAATCCTTTAATAACTCACTTCGGTTCTACATAGTTTGTAAAATTTAATAATTATTAAAGATTAAATGAGGAACTGATGCTCTGATACCAAATGTAACAACCCCGCCTCCCGGTAACCCCCAATTAAGGGAGACCTGAAGGTCAGATCCGTTATCCCAATTAACAAGATCAAAGGTTCGACAAATAATCAATAATAATTATGAAATTCTACCAACTAAACTGAAATCTGGTATAAAATAAACTTTGCATACCTTTTTCAAAAACATGGATATCTACTTCTTTCCACTTCTGGAGTCTATTCTAACTAATCCTCCTTTGTAATTTAATTCTTATTTAATTCCACATATTCCACTTTAATGTTTGTCCTTTTCAAACTTGTACCTAAAACGCATACAAACAAAATGTCGGTTAGCATAAATGAATATGCTGGTATGTGGGGACAACCAAAATTTTGCAATTATGGCTAACAATTTAGATATCACAATCGAGTTAATTAACAAGCCAAATTACACTTTCAGTGTGACATTCTCCACCACTTTCGCCCTAATCCTGGCATACCCACCTTAGGGTTTCTCTTTTGCCAATGACTGAAGGCCACCTTCTCAATCCCAAGCTTGGTGCCTGGGGTCACCTCTCATAGTGCCCATTAGTCATTCTATAAAGACCACCTTCTCAATCCCGATCTTGGTGTCTGGGGTCACCACTCATGGTTCCCATGAGTATTCCCTCCTGGGCTTGACCTTTTGGCATCATCCATCAGGCTGGCATGTAGGTGTGAGAATACACACTTCTATTATTGTTGTGATAATCATAGTGACTTTATGATTTGAAAGTATGAACATCCAAACTGATAAGTTGCATTCAATGCAATGAATCATCTAGGAAACTCTTCGGGAAACTAATGTGATTAACCATAATTAACCACATACATGTCAGGCTAATTTGAGACAGAATTAATCCAATCAATGCAAGAAATCCAATAGGCAAGCAAGCACACAAAGAGATCCTGAAATATGCATAAAATTTTCTATCATTGATCATTCCATCAAGATCTATTAAACCTAGCTCACTTCCTAGGGTTTCTAGTCCACTTTTAGAGTTTCTATTGCAATTAGGGTTCCTCTTCATTTTTACTCTTTTAAACCCTAATTTTATACAATTACTCACAAACCCTTATTATCTCATCTATTCTTCATGAAAGATATTAATGTTACCTTTTAACAACATATAACCTTAATTTCCGATTAAAGGCACAATTAACCATCAATTAAGTCCATTATGCTCCTTTACATTAAAACTACCATTTTTATCCTTTTAATTCATGACAAGATCATTATGCCAAATTTTCATCTTTGGTTCCTTCCGGATTAATAACTCATAGTTCATTATGATCTAATTCACATATGACCTCCATTTATCATTAATTCCACCTTTATCCATTAGAAAACCCTAATTTCCATATTAAGGCTATTTATCCACAATTAGGAATCTTTATACTCAAAATAGCTTAGAACCATCATATCTCAGCATTATTCATGAATTGGAATAATTAAAGACATTAAGACTCACAATGACTAACATAATGTTTCAAGGCCCATTAAAGCTCATTCATGTACATGGAACTCTAAATTAAACCAATTACATGCAAAGTTCATAATTTTCAATCTTAATGTATCTTTTTATGATTAACAGGTTAATACCAACTTTAATCATTTATATAACCCTTCCCAATTCATTAATCAATTCAAATTAGGGTTTCTTAATCATTTAAGCATTAAAGTTGATAACTTCCACTACTTTTCGAATTGCAAGAGGAATTATCTTCTAAAACTATTTTTAATGGATTCCTCTTGTTTTTCTGAGAAACTTTCATATGTTATATGTTGGGTTTTAGGGGAGACAGAGAAGGAAACAGAAACAAAACATTTCTTCTCCCCAAACCCAGTATAAATGAATCGCGTCAACGTCTATACAGTAGGAATGATGGTTGGTTTGTAGAGATATACCTTGTCCCGAGGCTTTCTCGGTGACGTTACCTCGTGGTTTGCGCGGTCTTCACCTCCGGTCTTGGACGGTGTTTGTGCAGCTCCTGGTCTCACCGAGACTATCGACATTGACAACAGTCCTCCAAGCGGCAAAAATCTCCCACCTCTGTAGTAGTCCACACGGGCCGCCTGGAACTCCGATCGCCTTGTCACACAAGGCACCAGAAGGAGTCGTACCCTCATGTCAGTGTACTAGTCACCGACACACTCTCCTACAACTAGTCGCTTTTCTACAGTTTTCTTTCCCTTGGTGTGCCTCCCTTGTCGGGTAGCACTTGCTCGAGCTCTCCTGGTTACCACAACCAAAGAGAATGACAACTTTGCAGAGCAACTTGTGTTCTAAGTTGTACTCTGAGAAGCCCCCAATACCTCTCTATATATAGGAGAGTCTTGGGACATGGTTCTCTACCCCAGGCAATGCAAGATTAAAGCAAGATTAGAAGGGTTTGAGGTTTTCCACAAAATCTGACAAACTGTGCTAGTTGAACCGATCAGTTCAAACCTGAACCGATCGTATGGGCCCTTGAGACGATTGGTTCAAGTATGAGCCGGTCGGTTCAAGGTCTTAGTCCAACTTGAATTGACTTTCCATGTTTGTTTCCAACTAATCAACCATTAGTCCTTGTCCAAATTGAATTTTTACAAGTAAAACAAATAGATCTCTGATTTTTTTTTCAAAAACAAGCTCAGTTGGTCACCCGACCAGTCCGATAATGTGAACCGATCAGTTCATTGACCTGAGCCGGTCAGCTCACCAACCTGAGCTGATCGGCTCATCTTTATGAGCCGATCGTTTGGGGTAGCAGATCAGTCAATTGCAGTTTCAATCAATCCGGTACTCTAATCATCTGATCCAACACCTTCAACACTATGATTTTGAGCTATCAATCGATTGAGTGTTTAATTGAACTACTAAACTACTTTAGTAATCAATCCAAACAATATTTATGGAGAAACAACTCTTCCAGGAACATGTCCTAGTGTGTGTGACCCTGTAGGTCCATTTCACGTTGGCAGTGAAAGTCCATAACACTTATTTACTTCACAAGCAAAGAGCAGTGCCTAGTCACACATCAGTGCTACCCAAGTGAAAAAGGAAAGTTGGAGAAAAAATTTCAATCCTACAATCTGTGAATGGTGTTACAATGAATGTATAATTCCATTGTCACTAATGTCCTGAATGAACTTAAGGCATGGTACATTCATCCTTTCAACGTTCATCCATTTCCTTAATCTCAGAGCAGACTGGGTGAGATGTGTGTGACATCAATATCACATATTCATTCACACATGCATGTGCATGCCTTTCTCAATCCTACTCATCAAGTGGACATGGACATCAAACTCCCTTAGGAGGGAGAAATCCCATATCTATCACTCACCCCTCAAAAGCCCCATGTGTCAAAGTCACCCAATCATCACCTTTATAACAACCCATGTTTCAGGACTGCGTTTGATGATGTCAAAGTGTACTCAATGACATGTGTTGAGTGTAGTGATTTCAAGTCGAAGAATCACATTCACCACCATCACTGTGCGAGCTGACTCTGACTACCTAATCATGGTTCCATGTGTCACTCTCATGGTGGGTCCTAATCATGGTTCCATGTGTCACTCTCATGGTGGGTCTGTCTTGTACACTTGTTCTCCAACAAGTACCTATGTGCTTGGTTTGATATCATTATATCATGACTAATGAGATTCTGTCATAAACCAATACACAATCTAGTCTTTAGTGTTATTGATGTCTGTGGTTATGTCCACAATAACAATCAACTAGGGACAAAACAAGAATGTATACTCTTAACATCCGTATGATCTCATCGTTTAGGTCCTAAACATAAAAGCATATGTTATTTAGTAAAACAATTCTATAGACATCTATCATGTTATACTATCATCTTAGAAATAGTTAAAACATATAGATTGAAATTGCCCTTATTATTATTCAAATCATTTATAGAGTATCCCATTACAATCATCACATGACTTGCTCTATGGGCATACATACCAACATTATATGTATCGATCCGAGCTACCAATAAAAAATATGAATTTTGCATTATTTCACTTACTCGGTCCAATCACTGAGCACCACATCATCACCTTTCATGCAACACGACCTTTCTGGAAATATAACGAAAAGACCTTTTTACCCTCACGTAAGTTGTTGGTCCTTCAGCCCGTAGAGGGGTAAAAGCATCCAACGACCAGTGGGTTGTCTTCAACCTCGCACAACCCTTGTTGCCGCCGATCTAACCATGAACCGACCGGCTCATACTTGAACCAATCGGCTCAAGGGCCCATACGATCGGTTCAGGTTTGAACTGATCAGTTCAACTAGCATAGTTTGTCAGATTTGTGGAAAATCTCGAACCCTTCTACTCTTGCTTTAATCCTGCATTGCCCGGGGTAGATAACCATGTCCCAAGACTCTCCTATATATATATATATAGGTATTGGGGGCTTCTCAGAGTACAACTTAGAACACAAGTTGCTCTACAACATTTTTGTTCTCTCTGGTTGTGGTAACCAAGAGAGCCCGAGCAAGTGCTACCCGACAAGGGAGGCACATCAAGGGAAAGACAACTGTAGAAAAGTGACTAATTGTAGGAGAGTGTGTCGGTGACTAGTACACCGAGAGGATGGTACGAATCCTTCCGGTGCCTTATGTGACAAGGCGATCAGAGTTCCAGGAGGTCCGTGTGGACTACTACAAAGGGGAAGATTTCTGCTGCTCGGAGGATAGATGTCAATCCCGACAGTCTCAATGAGACCAGGAGCTGCACAGACACCGTCCACGACCGGAGGTGAAGACCACACAAGCCATGATGTAACGTCGCCGAGCAAGCCTCAGAACAAGGTATATCTCTACAAACCATCCTTCCTACTGTATAGACGTTGACATGATTCCTTTATACTGGGTTTGGGGAGAAGAACATTTTTGTTTCCGCTGCGTTCTCTGTCTCCCCTAAAACCCAACAGTGGTATCAGATCCACGTCAACTGCTCTATACTTTAGGATTATCGATGTGATCGATTTTTGGTTTGTCGCCTTTATTTATTTCATACAATGCGAATAAAATTGTCTTTATGCATGTCCAATCCTAAATCCACAAATTCCAATATACATATATGATATGTATTATGAATGCACTCGATACGCGTCACCCTTAAATGATTTTTGTGGTGGATGTATAGTGTGGTTATGTCCAATAAACCCTATGTCTGTATATGGTTGAATGTGGTTTCTTGCATCTCGGTCTGCACACCAATTCCTTACCTCCTTTTCTTGATGTAACTCGAGATAACTCGAGATTTCTTTCCTACCTCTACTCCCCCTAAATTTAACTCGGGGTTTCTTAATTCAAATGTAAATAGGATAGAACTTTTATTTCCTGTTATGTCAAAGAACGACAGACAACCTGATGACAACTGAGACGATCGGTTCAAGACGTGAACTGATCGGTTGGCATTCTTGATGACCGGTTCGAGGGGCGAGACGAGTGGGTGGCGACCTGAGGAGATGCACGACGACCAGTGAACTGATCGGATGGAGGCGCCTGTAAACCATATGGTGGCATCCAACCGACCGGCCTGATGGTGAGCCGATCAATCATGGATATGAGTTGATCAAACCTAGAAAGGCAAAGCACAGAGTTCATCTTGTACAAGTTGCATGTGATGTAGACCTAAATGACCGTGATTTCTCTTGGCTTAAGGAATCACATTAGGATGGCCATAATCATCGCTTTTATCATTTCACATGTTTTCTGTGGGATATAGCATGTATATGATACGTACTATATATTGTGGTGATTGGATATGTATATGTGCCTATTAAAAGAAAAACCCTCATTAAATATTAAGTCTTATATGCCTTCCATTAGTGACACACATGAAAAACTCGATCGACCAAGCATAGGTTACGCCAAAGAATGGTGTGTTGTCCATCTTGCAGAAGTGTGAAGGGTAGACATGTAGGATCTACCAAAGCAGGATGCATGTTTACCGTGTCATCTTTTGGGTTAGACTTAACTGGTGATTCTTAGAGCATCTAAGCCCAGAGGCACGTGATGAATGGCAAGGAGTTGCACATTTCATGCATCCGAGAGTTGCATAAGATGCAATTAGCAAGTGTTGCCTACCTAAATAATCTATATTATGGGCGATCAACCAAAGCTAACTCATGATTGGATGAAATATGGATCTTGGACCCACTAGAAGATTGTACATTGTAATCTTATGAATTGATAGTGAGGGCTGTCAATTTGAATCAAAATAGTGGGAGCGGTAATTAATTAAAGGCATGATTAACTATCATTGAATATTATTCAAATCAAATCAAATCAAAATGAGTTTTGATAAATGCAATTTTCTCTTGTTGAATGGCAAATGAATCATCTTTTAAAATGGGCAAAATAATTGAGAATAAATTCCATAACTGGTTAGGGATTGTGAGAAGTGTTCTACACAATCTAGATATACCAGTAGTCTTTGAATCCACTCTATGTATGCTTAATGCACTATTTGAGACAAATAATAAGAAGGATAATTCATTGATAAAGATCAATGGAACAAAATCCAAGGATAAAGGTGAGGGAGAGAAGGGTTCTCTCACCAAACCAACATCAAAGTCTTCTGTTCTCAAAACATGGAGACGATGGAAGGAACGATGGAAGAAGAAGTGAGAGATAGAGATCTCCACTTCTGGTGTATACGTAATAGAGGTTAACTTTACTACTTCTTTGTTGTGGGTACTTGATACCAGATGCGGATTTGACATTTGTTCAAATGTGAAGGATCTTAAAAGGAGTAGGCCTTTGGGGAAAGGCAAGGTTGAACTACGTGTTGCTAATCGGGCAAGGGTTTCCACCAGTGTCATAGGAACCTATGAGTTAACTCTGCCCAGTGAACTAATAATACATTTGAAGAACTGCTATTATGTTCCTACCATAAATAGGAATATCATTTCCATTTCTTGTTTATACAAGGATGGTTTTGAATTTCTTATTAAGAATGGAAATTGTTCCATTTCAAAAGATGGGATCTTTTATGGCAGTGCCCCAATGTCTTATGGTCTATACTTGATAGATCTAGAAATAAGTGTATACAACGTAAACACCAAAAGGCAAAAACTCAACAACTCAAACAAAACATATCTTTGGCATTGTTGTCTAGGGCACATAAATGAGAAGCACATTCCTAGAATCCATAAAGATGGTTATCTAGACTCTTTTGATTATGAATCAATAGAGACATGTGAATCTTGTTTGTTGGGAAAGATGCCCAAGACTCCCTTTTCATGTAAAGGTGAGAGAGCTAGTGATCTATTAGGACTCATACATACTGATGTATGTGGGCCTTTTAGAACTAATGCCAGAAATGGGTGTTAGTACTTCATTACCTTCACTGATGACTTCAGTAGGTATGGCTATGTATACCTGATGAAACATAAGTCAGAAACCCTTGAAAGGTTCAAGGATTTCATGAATGAAGTACAGAACCAACTTGGTAAAAGTATCAAAGAACATCGATCCGATCAAGGGGGAGAATACTTAAGCCAAGAGTTTGAGGACCTTCTGCGAGCTTGTGGTATCGTATCACAATGGACTCTGCCTGGAACACCACAACATAATGGTGTGTCTGAAAGAAGGAATCACACTTTACTGGATATTGTGCAATCAATGATGAGTTTTGCTGATCTTCTGATTTCCTTTTCGGGTCATGCTCTTGAAACCGCTGCATTTACACTTAACCGAGTACCATCTAAATCGGTTCAAAAGACACCATATGAGATATGGACTGGGAAGCATCTCAATATGTCTTTTATGAGAATTTGGGGATGTGAGGCATATGTCAAGAAAATGTTTCCTGACAAGCTAGGACCTAGATTTGATAAATGTTATTTTATAGGATATCCTAACGAGACCAAGGGATATTACTTATTCCACCCAACTGACAACAAAGTGTTTGTTGCTAGGGATGATGTGTTCCTAGAAAAGGAATTTATTTCCAAAGGAAACAATATTTCCAAAGGAAACAGTGGGAGGAAAATAGAGCTTGAAGATGTTTAAGCCCAATAAGAAAACATTAAAATAGTAGATGTATAAGAGGAACATAGAGGTTCACAAAGTGTTGTGGAATCTCAGTCTCCTCAAGTAACACAAGAGCCTCGTAGATCTAGTAGGACACACCTTGAACCTGAGAGGCATGTATACCTTGTGACTCAGGAAGGCGGTGAGATGATCATAGATGATGATCCAACTACTTATCTAGAGGCTGTGGAGGGACCGGATTCTGAGAAATGGCTTTAGGCCATGAAACCCGAGATGGAATCCATGTACTCCAACAAAGTATGGACTTTGGTGGAACCACCTGAAGGGGTAAAACCCATAGGATGCAAGTGGGTCTTCATGAAGAAGACCGACATGGATGGCAATGTGCATACTTATAAAGGAAGATTGGTTGCGAAGGGTTTCCGACAAGTTCAAGGTGTTGACTATGATGAAACTTTTTCTCCAGTTGCCATGATTAAGTCTGTCAGGATCATGCTTGCTATTGCAGCCTACTATGACTATGAGATTTGGCAAATGGATGTTAAAACCACATTCCTTAATGGGAATATTCACGAGGATGTGTACATGACACAACCTGAAGGTTTTGTAGATCCAAAGAATGCCAATAAAGTCTGTAAGCTGCAAAGGTCAATCTATGGATTGAAGCAAGCATCTCAAAGTTGGAATCTTCAATTTGATGAGGAAGTCAAAATGTTTGGCTTTATTGAAAATGAAGATGAACCTTGTGTGTATAAGAAGGTTAGTGGGAGCACGATCACATTCCTCATATTGTATGTAGATGACATACTATTGATGGGGAATGATGTCTCAGCCTTAGATAAGGTAAAGACTTGGCTTGGAAATACTTTCCCAATGAAGGACTTAGGAGAAGCATCCTACATTCTAGGTATTAAGATCTATAGAGATAGATCTAGAAACCTTCTCGGACTAAGTCAGAGCACGTACATTGACAAAGTGCTGAAGCGGTTCAACATGGAGAACTCAAAGAGAGGCAACATCCCCATACTACATGGAGTCACCGTATGTAGAGCTCAATGTCCCCAATCTTGTGAAGAGAGGGAGCGTATGAATGAGATCCCATATGCATCATCCATCAGATCCATCATGTACGCTATGTTGTGCACATGCCAAGATGTCTCGTATGCCCTTAGCATGATGAGCATGTACCAGTCAGATCCTGAGGATGCTCATTGGACAACCGTAAAGAACATCCTCAAGTACTTGCGAAGGACTAAGGATCAGTTCCTTGTATACGGTGGCGAGGAAGAACTCGTAGTAAGGGGTTACACCGATGCAAGCTTCCAAACCGACAAAGATGATTACAGATCACAATCAGGATTTGTATTTTGCCTAAACAATGGAGCTATGAGTTGGAAGAGTTCCAAGAAAGAGACAGTTGTCGATTCTACTACAGAGGCTGAGTATATTGCTCCTTCACATGCAGCAAAGGAGGCTGTGTGGATTAGGAAGTTCATCATAGACTCATCTTATAGTCTTTGGTGAACACCTGCATAGCCTTTTGGACCCATCATATGGTCATGCACATTTAGTGCACACCTTGCTCTTTGAGCATCACTGATAGTCTTGTTAGTAAGCACATTGATTTGGTTAGTAACACTAAAGGTTAATCTTGAATAGGTGAATACATAAGAACATAAATTACTTAAATTGGGAGTGGTTCTTAATCCCTTGAATTCATCTGTTTTTCTTTGGGTAACAAACTCCTCCCAGTCATTGGGGTCCAAGTAGTTCCATTGCTCAGTCGTTGGCATCTTCCTTTTCTCAACATTTCGTATGTAATCTCGGGTGAGATTTGTCTTATAGTTCCTTAGGACCCTCCCACAGCATTGCATCACACATTTACGATGCAACTTTTCATCCAGTTCAAATATACTCTGCAAAATAGAATTGCTATTAACTAGTATCCTAAAAATTAGTAATCTACAAAAAAGAATTGCAAATAGTAATAACGCATGCATAGTTCCTTCCATACTAAGTCTTTCTTCCCCTTAGAAACTTTATGACAATATTGTACATTAGGACTACAAGGGATACGAGTAAGAACCCCAAGATATGGAATAAATGAGTTGCGGTTCACTCCAACTGGATTTCCTACATGATCAAAATCCACAACCAATTTGGGTCCATTGCCCCTTTCTTGTAGTAACTTGTTCATTGTAGTGATGTCCCTCACTTTTTCAAATTTTTTTGCAACTCATCAAGTGCCCCAAGTTCTTAAGGGGGTACATCATCAACCTAAAATTTGACAAAATAAACACACTTACATGATATAACTATAAATGGACATATAGATAGAAATATAGGATATATTTTTAAAACTAACATTGTGAGGCAGTGCAGTGATATCCTCACCCTCACGGTAATCATCATCATGGTCATCATGTTCATGCTCAACCACCTGAAAGTGTCATTAAAAAATCAAACATTTAGCATTTGACATAACTAGAAGATAATAAAATATTGTAAAGTTCACATTCAGAAAAATAAAACATATAAAAAAATATAAACATGCATGCCTCTAATATTGCGATCTTTTATCAATTAACAATCCTACATTGTGATCTCTGCTCTCATACAAGTCATCATTAGCTGCAATATTTGGTGGTGTTGGCAACCCAACTAAGAATGGACTGGAATCATCATACTTATCATAGTACTCTTCTTCATCTATAGGATCTTCAATGAATTGTCTATTACCATGAAGAACAACTGACCATTTATCATTTGTAGGATCATCGACATAAAATATTTATTTTTCCTGTGATGCCAATATGAATGGTTCACCCTTCTCGCCAATCTTTTAAAAGTTCACTAATGTGAAACCCAATTCATCCACTGTAATGCCTTTGGTGTTATCAACCCAATTACATTTAAAGAGTAGAATTCTGAAATCTACGTAGTCAAACTCCCATATGTCTTCAATGACACTGTAATATGACATTTTAGCTTCACGTGGACTCTTATCCTTTGCACTTCCAAAAAACAATGAAGACGCTTGATGGGTGACCCACTATTTTGGACGACACTCTTATCATCTTGACACTTTGTGTAATATGAGAATCCATCCA
Source organism: Alisma plantago-aquatica (assembly GCA_963693085.1). Classification (NCBI taxonomy): domain Eukaryota; kingdom Viridiplantae; phylum Streptophyta; class Magnoliopsida; order Alismatales; family Alismataceae; genus Alisma; species Alisma plantago-aquatica. Next base: position 267,601,486 of record OY856415.1, on the reverse strand, counting down.
GGTCAAACTGTGCATAAGACATAACATTCAATTTTGGTTTAAAGTCGAGGCATTTGATAGTTTGAGTAAGATTATTTGATGTTTGAGATAATTGATACAAGACATTATCTTCAAACCACTAAATACATGTCTTGTTATGCTCTCTAGCAATCCACATTGAATTGGATCGAGGATTTTGTCTCTTGATGAAATTGGTATGTTCCTCGATATAAACAATCACTTCATCGATGTTGTTTAAAATATATAAGTGACCTTGTTCCAACTGCTCATGACTGATTACTTTCATCCATGACCCCAAAATTTCTTTACCAGAATACTCCTCAATATTCTTGTCATTAACATGAGTGTCATTAACACTCAGAACGTAATTGCAAAAATCCATAACCTCTCTCTCCACATAACCATCAATAATACTCCCTTCAGGCTGATAACAGTTTCGAACATTGACTTTAAAAATGCTAATGTATCATTCAAAGGGATACATCCAATGCAAGAGAACTGGTCCCAACATTTTCACTTCCCTAGTCAAGTGGACAACAAGATGTACCATGATATCAAAGAATGAAGGAGGAAAACAAATCTCAAGTTGAAATAGGGTAACAACCACTTCTCTTTGCAATTTATCGAGAGTATCAGGGTTAATAACTTTGCTGCATAGACTATTGAAAAAGAAACAAAGTCTGGTGATTACAAACCTTACATGCTTCGACAATATAGATTGAATTGCCACAGGAAATATTTGTTGCATTAGAGTGTGACAATCATGAGATTTAAGACCTATAAACTTTAGATCTTTCATTAATACCAATCTATGGATGTTGGAGGAGTAACTCTGTGGCACCTTAACATTTACCAAGCATTCACAAAAATCTTTCTTCTCCTTTCTAGACAACATCTAACAAGCGAAAGGTAAGTATGTTCTCCGATCGCTACTAACTACTTCTGTTAATTTTGTCCTTATTCCCAGTTCACATAGGTCCATTCTAGATTTTATCCCATCTTTAGTCTTACCTGGTATATTCAACAAAGTACCAATGACGCTATCACAGATAATTTTCTCAACGTGCATGACATCAATACAATGCCTGACTGCCAAAGAACTCCAATAAGGAAGATCTCAAAATATTGACTTCTTCTTGAATACAGATTTGTCACTCCATGTGGCCATGGTACAACGTGATCTCTTACCAAATTCATTGGCAAAGTCTTTTACTCTTTCATAAACAACCTCCCCTGATATAGGTTTAGGTGCACTCTATTCCTCATTCCGTCCATTGAATGCTTTGCACAACCTACGATACAGATGGAATTTTGGAAGAAACCTTCGATGACCAAGATATACAGTCTTGCCTCCATGTTTTAGTTGTATTGAATCAATGTTCTATTCACATATAGGACATGCTTTGGATCCCTTGACAATATATCTAGAAACATTTTCATAGTTGGAAAGTCATTAACAGTGCAAAACAACATAGCGTGCAAACAAAATATCTCTCTTCGTGAAGCATCATATGTCATCACACTTTCACCCCAGAGTTTCTTTAAGTCATCAATTAGAGGTTCAAGATAAATGTCGATATCATTTCCAGGTTGTTTAGGGCCCGATATCAACAATGAAATCATAACGTACATATTTTTCAAACACAACCAGGGAGGAAGATTGTATATAACAAGCATAACTGGCCAAGTACTATGTTGGCTGCTTAATGTCCTGTATGGATTCATCCCATCTTTACAAATCCCAAGTCTTAGATTCTTAACTTCTTCACCAAATTTATGATACAATAAATCAATCTTCTTCCACTATGGGGAATCAGATGCATGTCGTAGAATCTCATCATTATTTTTCTTAACCTCTGCATGCCACCTCAAATTCTTCACATCTATCAGATTGGCAAACAAGCATTGAAACTGTGATATTATAGGTAAATACCACTTCACCTTGACAGGAGAACCGGTTTTGGACTCCCCTAAAGTCTTCAATTTATACCTTGACGTAAAACATTCTGGACAATCTTTCAAAACCACATAGTCCTTTTGAAATAATACACAATAATTCGGGCATGTGTTTATCTTCTTGGCCTCCATTCCCATTGGGTACAAGAATTTTCTTTAACCGGTATGTTGAGATTCACAACTCTTTTCCTTCAGAAACGATTTCTTTCAACAAGGACAACAATGACGTGAAGCTTTTTTCGCTCCATCTATTGCTAGCTTTCAGCTTATACAATCTCAATATAGTGCTAAACTTCATAAACTAAGTACAACCTATGTATAATGGTATCTCAACATCATGCACAATGTTTCTAAACATGGGAGGTGGATTGATGTGCTCTACTTCACAACTATCCAACATCACATCAATGATGTCTATTGGAACTGGTTCGTTCACATCTATGTCATCGGAGGCAATTTCTTCTTCCACACAAGCACTGCTATCGACATCCACTAATTTCAGGTTTGAAATCTGTCCATGCCAGTGACATTCTATATAGCCTTGTACAATCCTGTTGCACATGACATGACTTTTAATTTCATCACCAATGTTGACTTTCAAGTTGTTACCGTAATGCCTACATGGACAGTAGAACCTATCTCCAGGTTGTTTCCTATGTTCCTCGGAAAATCTAATAAACTGATCAAGACAAGAAATAAACTCTAGGGTGCAGCGATTTGGAATGGACATCCGTGATCTATCCATTATATGATCAAAGAGAAAACAAGTATATATGAGGGTTTAGGGTTAAAAGATTAGGTCTTGTATATAATAAATGTGTACCACCTATCCCATTCTTGAACACCTTATCTCACTGGTAAGTGTATAATGCGTATTGGGTTTTCAAGAAAATTTCGGCAACATTTCCCCACTATTCTCCAAGTACATATATACTTAGAGAACAAATGGGGAAATGCTGCCGAAATTTTATTGAAAACCCAATACACATTATACACTTACATCCTAAGTGAGATTAAGTGTTCAAGAACAGTCCCAAACTGGGGACTATCCAAGATTTACTCCTAATGAGTAAATCTTGGATGGGTTTCTAGGCCAACAAATATATGTATGTTGTCATTCTTATACCTACAATCCTAGTTTCATCATTCATATCCTAAATTTTGTGTAACATTATTTAATCATGCTTGTCAGTAAATACTAAACAATAAATATACCATGATTCCATATTTCAAAGATTTGAATCAAAATGAAGCCTAATGGCACATTGGGATAGTGAGAATATTATACCTCACTTGAAGGCTGAGAAGAAATATATGCAAGTCGACATCAAAAATAGATGACACAACAAATGAATTCAGCCCCAAGAGCTCAAGCACATCAACTCAATTCAGCACCTGCAACAACACAAATGCACGATTCAATTATGTTATAATGTATTAATCAAGGGTCAATATACATCAATTTTAGAGAAGCAGGTTGAATTAACAACATTGCAGAAACATGTACCCAATATCCAATTAGGGGTCAAATGGGCAACCAACATAATGGTCCTCTCATCACATTCCTCAAATCTGAGGTAGTAAAACAGCCTAGAGGAGAAAGTTTACCAATGGTCCAGACACCACAAAGCAATTAAGAGATGCACAACTTACCACATAAAATCATGCCAAACAAAGAGGCATAGAAACCACTACATATGAATGATTCCACAACCTCAAATCACAAACTGTACTAATCAAGCGTATGTACATAAACAATACAAATGCCTAAAATAGCTCAAGTTCACAACCAAGTGAGGATAAACAACAAAAAAACAAAATGAAGCGCAATGGCTACCACCCAAACAAGCAAAGAGACCCACATGAATGTAGAGCACATCATCAACAAAGCCATCCCAATATCCTCGCATACACTACTCACCGCCAACACCACCAAACAAACCCTATCTCATGGCAGAGGAAGAGGAGTTGGACAAACAGGGAGAACGAGTAGGAAGAAGAGTGGAGGAAGAAGAGGAGCAGGAAGAAGAAGAGCAGGAAGTGCATGTAGGCAGCGGTGCGACCTCGTGGCTCCTCAGCGCAGTGGCGGCGGTGGTTTTGTGGTGTCCAACAGTGAGCGTAGCTCCTCACCGACGGTGGGGGCGGTACGGTGGAGGAAGATGGCGGCGGCAGGTGGCGGAGACAACAGATGGTGGTGGGCGGTGAGAAAATCGCCAGGGACCTAGCACCGCTGGTGAAATCGTGATGAAATAGAGAATGGGGAAGAGTCTGTTTCGTGGGGGCTATTAAGTTAACCATCATCGTCGGTTGTTTGAGAAACCTACACCTAAGATCTAAAAGCATCGGTCACCAAAAAACACCGACACCTATTTTCAATCATAGTCACCAGTTTCAACTAGAAAAACCTACATCTATGTACATTTGCCGACACAAAAAAATGTTCTTGAATTACGACCATATTCGTCAATTGCCATAAAAAACCGATGCCAATTGGGCAATTTGGAGGGTAAATTTTTTTCTGGGACAACGTGTGAACACACATCGGCGTCGGTTATTGTAAACAAACTGACGACCAAAATTGGACCAATTTCTGTCTTGTGAAAAATCTTTAGTCGTCAGTTATTTGGTAAACAACCGACACCGTATGTGAAATTTTGGAGGTATTTTTTTTGCACTGGAAAAATTAGATTTGGTGGGTGATTTTAGGCGTCATTTTGTTATTGAGGAACCGACGCTAAATAAAAAGCAATACCCGTGTCTAGCCGGTCTTCACATATAGATGTCAGTTTTTGTTTTTAGCCGATGTTGTAGGGAACTATAGGCGTCCATTATTTAATAAAACTGACACTATAACCAGGTCACAGACGTCGACATTTCACAAAAACTGATGTCATAACCCTTCCCGCCACCACTAAAATGCACCAGCAAGGGCACCATCGACGTCAATTTTTATATATAACTGATGCCATATCCCTGGTGCCATGAAGACCCCACCACAACCATGCTTCCCAGCACGGCCGTGCTACCTAGACACATAGATGTCCATTTTTTTCTAATAATCGACGATGTATGTCTTTGTTGTCGGTTTTATACTAATAACCGACGCCTATGTTCTGATTTTTTTCTTATCAGTTTGCAGGCGTACTATATGGCTGGTCAGTAGGATGTATAACCTGCAGTTTAGTTTTGAACTATAGGTTTACAACATCCATTGATATCAACCAACAACAGGCCACAAACCTGCAAAATGAACAAGATGGACAACAATTTATGATCACACACATGTATAAGAACATTTAATTCATAATATTTTTCATCACACACATGTAGAAATTAGTAGTTCCATTTCAAATTTTCTTCATTTTTATACATATTTAACAACCTGCAGTTCCATTCATTTCATCTCTTTTCATATTCATACACATGTAGAAATATTCATGTATTGATCATCTTCACATTCACACATATGACAATTCAGAAAAATTCATTCACATTCACACAAAAATAATTATGAGAACAAAGTTTAGAAATTTCATTCTTTATTCATCATCATCATTATTGCCATCAGTATCCCAGTCATATTTAAAAATTCCCACTACCTGTAGGGTTTTTCCCATTGTTCTCTTACATCATTTAAGTCTTCCATCATATAGGGAGTATGTACATCTAATAACTTTTGACCTGTAGTGAATTCAGTTTTAAACACCTGCAAAGAGAATGAAATATATATATGATTATTAATATATAATAAGATTGATATATTTCATATTATCTAATGAGACTATATATAATAACTTATGTATGGTATCAATTTCCATTGCGGCATGTTTGATAATTAGGTCCATAAATTGCATCACATAGTATGCACATGCCCAACTGTTGTCTTGTGTAGCACACTATAAATTGAAACATACAAAATATTCAAAAATATAAATAAGCACAATTCACATAAATAATATATGCATTGGAGTCGGGAAATAAAGTTCACATTCTCCCAAATTAGTGGCTATTTCTTTTTGTTGGGGACCTTTCCTGTAGATTTTTTGAACTCATGTAAATCCCTACATGTTAATGGAACACATTAAATTGCATAATTGAATAGTAATGTAATAACAGATGTTAATGGATATAAAAATATATGAAATATTTCTCACGGGAATAATGGCCTTTTCATTATGTGTCCATATAATGTATTCAATTCCTTCCCCACAGGATCTAGATAATAGACAGTGAACGTCTTGGGGACAATAACTAGTAACTCCCAATGCCTACCACTAGAGGTAAGAAATTTAAAAATTAATAACTCAAAATCCACAATAAAAATGTAATTTTCTTAAGTCCAAATTATAAGCAAAGTAAACTTACTCAACATTGAATGGAGCTATTATCACCGTCTTCTTTTTTTTACCAAAATATTTAAAAGCAGCATAACTAATGAAGGGTCTTTATCTACAAGACTAATCAAAGATGGAACCAAAAATCCCACATGGGAAAATGAAAAATCTGTACATATTGTGTGTCAGTGGCTACAAAACATGTATTACGTGTGCATTAATATATACGAAACCAGTTTACCATATATAAAACAAGGTATATGGATGTATAAACAATATATCAACATATCCATAGCTCTATCATAGATGTATTCAGCCAATCATAATGAAACAACTCCAAAATATCTTGTATAAATAGATTGTTATCGTATGATTGACCTACAACATCCTCTGGAATAGAAACATTTATAGGGAAATTTGGAGTCCCATGAAACATGTCCCCTAGAAGGGGTGGGTAAGCCTCGACCTCTGCAATTATATATTCTTGAGTTTTTAGATGGCATGGCGTCAACCCCTACAAATTTACATAAAGAATGTTATATACATATATACATAAACATATCATCTTGAAAATACTAGCTACTATGTCATAAAAATACTTATAGCAGACGTGCTAGGTGGTGGGTCTATAGGATTACTCCCAACCACCTCTATAGTAGGAGGAGAGCAGCACGCCACAGGTACTGTGTGGCATCCAACTTATAAAACACAAGATTAATTAAGCGGAAGTGAATCATTTACAACAGATTACTGAAAATCACTAAAAATTAAAACTTTTTGCAAAGAGATCCACACATAGGAAATCTTTTTCATCAAGAACAAAAATATAATATTTACATTCTGTTCCATAAGTACACAACCTGTACTATCTCTTCTCGAGGATTACAGCATCAGCTGTCCTATTTAACATTATGTACAGACAACATAAAACCTCGAGGCATCAAGCCAAAATCTCGAGTCGATGATGAAAGCACTATCTATAAATCCTGAGGACCTGAGAGTATAGAGACAACACATAGGACTACTATCTATACAACTAGACAGACAGTATCTCCACCTAAGATATTATTGCTATCCTCGATGCTGGTGCTGTTCCTTTTCTGCTAAAGGTTTCCTGCCTCTTTGTCCGCGTCCACCTAAAAACATTGGATCCCACGGGGGTGAGACAATTGTAAATTGCCCCAGCGGGAGATATAACTCTTCACTAAAACATTGTATTGCAATTTAAAGATATGAACCTGAGCAGAGGTTAAGCAGTTTAAAGCATTCTCAACTTTGTAAGCATTGCAACTATTTATGATAGAGCAATATATCATCTATTCTGTTAATAAGGAATATGAATGACATGTATATCATTTATCCAACATGTTATACCATCATATAAAACTTTTATTGTGGCACTCAACCTCTTGTTATGTCACCCATGAAATATTCTTGTTTCATTCAGTTGTCCTTAGCCAACCTATTAAACAAATAAAGAGATATATCTACCATGTACTCATTTATCATTAATACATGAATTGGATTAATACCAATCCTAAATCATCATTACAGGCATTGGGTTATTACCAATCCTGTGTTATCATTACATGCATTTAGCCTCTGCCATGTACTGGACTCTTCCAAACCTGATTACACCGCCAGGCATTGGATACTACCAATCCTGATTTCACAGCCAGGCATTGGACTTTAGCCAACCCTGATTACAGGCATTACGGCTTTGCCAAGCATTGGACTCTAACCAATCCTGATTTCACAGCCATACATTGGACTCTAACCAATCCAGATTACACAGCCAGGCATTGGACTCTAACCAATCCTGATTTCACAGCCAGGCATTGGACTCTAACCAATCCTAATTTCACAACCAGGTATTGGACTCTAACCAATCCTAATTTCACAGCCAGGCATTGGACTCTAACCAATCCTGATTTCTCAACCAGACATTGGACTTTAACCAATCCTAATTACATGCATTACACCTCTGCCAGGTATAGGACTTTAACCAACCTTGATTACACAGCCAGGCATTGGACTTTAACCAATCTTGATTACATGCATTACACCTCTTCCAGGTATTGGACTTTAACCAACCCTGATTACACAGCCAGGAATTGGACTTTAACCAATCCTGATTACATAGTTCATGGAATTTAATTCCTTTAACTCATCATTGATCATCACATACTACTTTAGGCTATGAACCCTGAGGTTAGCCTACATAGATTTACACATTCTTTATTGAATACAGTTGTTCCTCTTATTAAGTTTATTAAAACATTATCCTTTCTTATAATAAACTTTTATAATCATTTTGGTACCTCTCACTATGCCATAATTGCTCTCTTGGCTAATAAGGCCCATAAAGCATCTTGTCACCTCTCACTAGGCAACATTTAACCATATGGCTCACAAGGCCATTAAACATCTTGTCACCTCTCACTAGGCAACGATAACATATTACTTCATGTAATACAATAGTAACACCTCTATTCCCTCAATAGGGTTAGGGCTTACTATTCATATCATATTATGATTTGTCATGTCCCATTACCCAATTTAGGGTTAAGATTTCCCATCTCACATTAGGATTTCATAGTTATCAAAGTATATCAACTTTGAGATGCTAACTGTGAAGTCTTTCACATCTTGATGTATCACTTACCTCATTACTTCCAACTTTTTTAAGTTATCAGCTTATCTTGGATTAAGGTATTTCCCATCTTAATCCTTTCATCCACTAACCTATCACTCTTACCATGAAGTGCATAGGTTACATATAAGAATGGTCCAATTATATTTAATGATACTTCTCAGGTTAAGGCATTGCTTACAATAAGCTTGCCTATAATCAACCATTTATGATATTTCACCCTTATAAGGTTTTACCCACTATTTTATTATTAGGGTTCTGGTTGTCATCATGTTGTTCAACATTAAGGCTTCATGTATTATAACTTCAATCAGGGTTTCACATTCCTTTACCCTTTATTAGGGCTTTCGGATTTCACATGCTATCATACTTCATTAGAGTTAGGATTGCATATAGCATCACCCTTCATTAGGCTTCCACATCTCATTGTCTATACTTAATGTTTACTATTCGTTCCAACTAGGGATTTCTCATGGCATCACCCTCAATTAGAGTTTCTCATAGAATCAACTTCAATTAGGGATTCACATTGAATCAACCTCAATTAGGAATTCACATGGAATCAACCTCAATTAGGGATTCACATTGAATCAACCTCAATTAGGGATTCACATGGAATCAACCTCAATTAAGGTTTCCACTATGGTTACCCACAACCTGGGTCTACTATTCATCTCCAATCAGGGTTTTACATCTCATTTCCATAAATTGGAGTTTCATATATCATTACCCTAGATTAGGGTTACATCCTCACCCTGGATTAGGGTTTCATTCAGAATTTCCCTCAATTAGGGTTAGAGTTCAATAGCCCTGTCAATTAGGGTTTATGTTCATGATTAGGGTTTCATGATCTCGTTTCTTAAGAATCATACCCTTAATCACCTCATGAATCATATTCATGTATGAGCCTCGTGCTATCATCTTCTCAACTTGATTAGGTCATATCAACCATTCAATCAAGTACATACAACTATGATTAACATAGAGTACCACCTCATTGTTCTGATAAGATTAGTGTTCATCCCTTAATTGTTACTAATCACTTAGGTACTATTAGGGTTTCAACCGTGTACCTTCATTAATTATCATTACTAATCATCATTGGATCAATGGATCATTCATCATCTTAATTCTCAAGAGATTCAATTATATTAGACCTCCAATACATAAGGTATCCAATTGAATTGACCAATTGGATCTTCAATTACAATAGGTGTCCAAGTGGATTAACCAATTGAATCCTCAATCAATCTTGAATACTTGAGCCCCAAACGGTCTTAGTCTTTCAAAGTTCAAACGGTTTGAAACCGTTTGGTAAAGGTTGTGCTTGAGACCGTTTGCTAAAGCAAGTACTTGAAACCATTTGCTAAAGTACCTTTTTGAAACCGCATGGACTCAACCGGTTTGGGATCGTTTGGTCCCAAACGGTCTTGAGACCGTTTTGTCCCAAATGTTCTTGTGACCATTTGGACTCAAATGGTCTTGAGACCGTTTGGTCCAAACCTCCTCAAAACTGCATGGACCAAATATGGTCTCAACCAATCAAATTAAAATAGGGTTTCCAATGTTGGTTCCTTCAATCATTGAATTCATGTGTCCAATCATCAATTGGACCTATAACCATACTTCAATTGAGTTAAATCGTTCAACCTTCAACTGATTTTACCCTCAATTGACACTCAATTGATCATCAATTAAGGTTTGAATCAATTGGATTAGGGTTTGGAATCCATGATCCTTCAACATTAACCAATGTGAAACTAGTTACTTTAAAATCATTGGACCATCATCCAAATTGGGCATGACCTAACCCCAAACGGTCTTGAGGTCGCTTGGATAACCTCCAAACGGTATTGAGACCGTTTTCCCATGTCAACATAAAAATCCAAGTCAATAAATCAAAGTTTGGATCATTGGATTGATCACCAAATCAGCATTTGATTGCACTTCAACTTAGTACCTTTAGATCTTCAAACACCTAACCATAGTAAACCCTAGTCCTCCAAACGGTCTTGGGTGACCCCCAAACGGTCTTGGGATCATTTGGATGACCTCCAAATGGTCTTGGGTGACCCCCAAACGGTCTTGGGATCATTTGGATGACCTCCAAACGGTCTTGAGACCGTTTTCCCATCATATCATCATTAACCATATCATTCAATTAGGATTTGGATCCTAGGATTGGTCACCAAATCAGCACTTAATTGTATTACAATATGGTATCTTTGTACCTTCAAACACTTGACTAAACTTAACCCTAGACTCCCAAACGGTATTGGGTGACCCCCAAACGGTCTGGAGACCATTTGGGTGATCCCCAAACGGTTTTGAAACCGTTTGGGTCAATCAACCCAAAGCATCAACTGATTCAATTGCAAAATCAACACTTAGCCGATTAGGGTTTATACCATATGTTTGAATCTTCAAATACTTAACCATACTCAAACCTAGACCTCCAAATGGTCTTGAGACCGTTTGGGTGATTCCTAAATGGTTTTGAAACCATTTGGGTCAATCAACCCAAAGCATGAACTCAATCACTTATGAAATCAGCACTCAACCCAATTAGGGTTTAGGTGATTGATGGACCTTCAACTCATGAACCAATTGGAGTTAATAAATAATAATTGGTGGGTAATTAACCGAGATCACTATGAACAAGTCCCCAAACGGTCAACCCTGTTCAACATCACCAAATGGTCTTAAACCATTTGCTTCTATGCGGTTTAGTGAAACCGTTTCATTCCAAACAGTTTGAAACCGTTTGCTCCCAAAACACTAACGGTTTGGACATTTGATTGAAACCGTTAGGTCTAGATATTTGGGGAGGTGTGTTCTTATGATGATGTCATCATCATCAAGCTCTAGATCCATGAAACGTGCTGTGATTTCCATGGAGATTGCATCAATCAACTAAATCAATAATTGTAAATAGAGAAATGATCATTATTTGATGGGGAATTGAATGCAATAACAAAGTTAGGGTTTCATGTTATAAAACCCGCCTCCAATTGAGATCCAAAGCTTCAAGATCACGGCAACAATGGTGGATGAAGCTCTTGCAACTCCCGTTAGTCTCGTCTTCAAGCTTTTGGTTGAAAAGATTGGCTAGGGTTGAAGATGGAGTGAGAAAAGAGGAAATCAATGATTTATTTTCAATTTCCACCATGGAATCAAGGAGAACGAAGGTCAAGGACTTACCAACAGGTTGGGGGTCGTTCTCTTCTTTCTCCCAAGCTCCCAAGGTCGTTTTCCAAGCAAAGGGTGGAAGTAAATCCGAAATTCCCTTTCATTCTATGGATAATTGAGCTTGTATGTGAATTTTATTAAAAATTCAATTAGGAAAGAGAAAGTAGGAATTATCCCCTCAATTCACTTGCCACTTGACCCTTATCCTTCCTTAGGGATGAGGCTATCCTCTTCTCTTCTTATTCCCTTCAATTATCCATATTTTAAAGAAAAGAAAATTAAGCACCTTAAATCATATTATACTAATATCCATATGTGAGTGGATATTTCTTTTTCTTATAAAATTGTGAGTGAGTTATCCATTCCCTTAGATATTTTCTTGGTCCTTGCAAGTCTCAAGGATTTCCACGCACATCTGAATCCAACCATTTTGATTTTGGTCGAAGGCCCTCTAATTAATACATTTATTGTTTCCCTAAATCAAATTAGGGTTTCAATTAGGATTAAATCTTGATTATTTTAATATCAAGATTCTCTCTCCTCCATTTTAATTCAAATGAGGCGCCCCTCTCATTTTATTTTCTCTACATGATGCCAAGAAATATTAGGGACCTTATTGAAGTGGTAATTTGCATATTGAACCCTAGTTTTTGGGTAAATTGCACTTTACACCAAAACTAGGTTTTAATGCACAAACCTTGCTTTATCAACTCTTTCTTGGTACTCAGGCTACCACAAGCCATACCTCTACATCATCTTCATTCTCATGATGCTTCAACACATGAGGAACATCTTATCATGCAACATTTGCAATTTAACCCCTCAACTTGGGTAATTTGCACTTTAGTCCAAAATAAGCAAACATTGCTTCACCATTATTCAAACATGACCAAAATTGAAACATAAGTTCTTCATGAGCCCTAATTACTTTTCACAAGATAAGATTAAGCATATAATCATATTTCTTAATAAAAAAACCTAGGGTTAAAGCATAACCCAGGTCAGGGTTGTTACAAATTATAAACCCCTAACAAGGATTTCGTCCCCGAAATCCCAGATAAAGGGAAACAAATATTATCCATGCATCATATCATCATGTACTCACATAACACCTCATTATTATGGAGACACCATAAAGTTTTGATCAATAAAAAGTTATTCCATACAAATTTATCATAGAAAGATTCACATGGGATATATATACTCCCATGTTCCTTAGTTAGTTCAACATTTCTTTTTCAAGATCACAATTACATTTTGACATTCATTTGAAACTATAAGTCTTTTCATATTTTGATTTTGTCATCTTACCTGATGACACAACATATGCTTTTCGTATTACTTGCACTAATTATCTCATTAGTTATATATTCTCTTCCCATAAAGAAGGGTTACTTATCAACCAAGAACTTATCTCAAAGTTATATTCAATTGTTATGTTTATGCAAAGCATAAACTCCTAACATGTCATGTTCATACTTACATTAGGTAACTGGACTGGTATCACAGTTACCCCTTTTAGGAAACCATCATAAAATAGCCTGATATATCTCAGATACCAAAATTCCTTCCCTTGGTATTTACACATGTGTTGGTAACACATTACATCTTCATTTTCCTTTATAAGTTGATTTATGAGTAAATCAAATTCCTTCATATATCAATTAGAATGTGGTAGAAATATCCATGCCACATCTCCTTCTTCTTTAAACTCTGGATATTGTTTTCAGAATGAATACTTGATCAGGGTAGTCAAAAAGATAACAATCTAGATATGTAATACTTACCTTGCCTTCAATAAATGAATACCTGGCCAGGGTATTCAAGAACTGAAATTAGGTAGTATGTATTTGTTTTATATTATGTTCCATATTCTTAACCTCTCTTTAAATTCATTGCTTAGTATTTCAGATTTTCCCTGAGTGTTTTCTTTTATATCTTTTCCCTTTCTGCAGTTAAAGAGAAATTTTCAAACATATAAGAGAAAATTAAACTGAACATAAGTTTTCATTCTTCCTATCTCATCCTCATATCCTTAAAGGATTATGCAGATGAACTGAACAACAACTACCTTTCTTATAGAAGAAAATAGAAGGTAACTCAAAATAAAAAGTTCTATCTTGACAAGTTTTCCTTATTACAGGTCATCTAATGTCTTGTCTGTTGAGTCACCTCATCGCTTTCTATTTGGACATTGCCACCTCAGATGTCCTCTCTATCCACATCTATAGCAAGCTCGAAGCTTTTTAGGTGACTATTTCTCAGGTGCACTATATTGTACTTGAGTCGGTACTACTGAAATCTTTGATTGTTTAGTACCACTAATTCCTTGTTCTTGTGACTGTTTTTTATTTCCTTTTAAGGTCTGTCTCATGTTTCTTTATCATAGACTCTTCTATCCTTCGAATTCATTCCCCAAATGTGGCAAATCTCTCTCTACTTTCTAGGGCAGATGCCGGAATGGACATCTCAACATTCAATCCCTTCTCAAAATGTCGAATCTTTTCCTCCTCAATAGCAGCCATCTGAGGAAAAAATCGTAAAAGTTCCATGAACTTAACCTCATATTCACTTATTGACAGGACTCCCTGTCGGATTTTCTCAAACTGTGAGATCTTTGCATCTAAATAAGTCCTTGGAAAATACTTATTGACGAATTCTCGATGGAATTCCTCCCATCCAACCTCTTCATCATTCCTTTTTATTTCTTCTATAGTCCACTAATGTCCAACACTACCTTTCAGAAGTTACACAACATGTTTAATGTTGTCAGCATTCGTGATACTAAGGATCTTAAAGGCTTTTTCTAACTCAGTGAGCCAAAGATCAACATCTGTTGGATCAGATGTTCCAGTATATTCTATGGCTCCTACACGACGTAGTCGTTCAAAGGTCTTACCAGACCCATATCCCTCATTGGGAACTGGTGCCCTAGGTGTTGATGATGGCATCCTGTCTTCTATATACCTCATTGTAGTCATAAGTTGCCCAAAAATATTATAAACATCTGGGTTTCCTCCCATGGCTTCATCAACATGGTGATTTTTAGGCATTGGTTCCTCCCTTGCCTAATCCCTTGCACCTTCCATCGGTGCAGCAACATTTCTCTCAGCAACGTATTCTTCATGTCCTTCAGACATCTTTAAGTTATATATCTTCTTCTGCATAAGCAGAAGACACTAAAAGATACACTGAAGTACACTTAGAATAGACTCGATACCTTAGTCCTATGTCTTTGTAGACTCAGCGAACCTAGAGCTCTGATATCACAAAATTGTGGCATCCAACTTATAAAACACAAGATTAATTAATCGGAAGCGAATCATTTGCAACGGATTACTGAAAATCACTAAAAATTAAAACTTTTTGCAAAGAGATCCACACATAGGAAATCTTTTTCATCAAGACCAAAAATATAATATTTACATTTTGTTCCATAAGTACACAACCTGTACTATCTCTTCTCAAGGATTACAACATCAGCTGTCCTATTCAAAATTATGTAAAGACAGCATAAAACCTCGAGGCATCAAGCCAAAATCTCGAGTCGATGATGAAAGCACTATCTATAAATCCCGAGGACCTGAGAGTACATAGACGACACATATGACTACTATCTATACAACTAGACAGGCATTATCTCCACCTGAGATATTACTGCTATCCTCGATGCTGCTATTGTTCCTTCTATGCTAAAGGTTTCCTACCTCTTTGTCTGCATCCACCTAAAAACATTGGATCTCATGGGGGTGAGATAATTGTAAATTGCCCCAGCGGGAGATATAACTCTTCACCAAAACATTGTATTGCAATTTAAAGATATGAAACTGAGCATAGGTTAAGTAGTTTAAAGCATTCTCAACTTTGTAAGCATTGCAACTATTTATGATAGAGCAATATATCATCTATTCTTTTAATAAGGAATAGGAATGGCATGTATATCATTTATCCAACATGTTATACCATCATATGAAACTTTTCTTGTGGCACTCAACCGCTTGTTATGTAACCCATGAAACATTCTTGTTTCATTCTGTTGGCCATAGCCAACCTGTTAAACAAATAAAGAGATATATCTACCATGTACTCATTTATCATTAATACATGAATTGGATTAATACCAATCCTAAATCATCATTACAAGCATTGGGTTATTACCAATCCTGTGTTATCACTATAGGCATTTAGCCTCTGCCAGGTATTGGACTCTTCCAAACCTGATTACACCGCTAGACATTGGACACTACCAATCCTGATTTCACAGCCAGACATTGGACTTTAGCCAACCCTGATTACAGGCATTACGCCTCTGCCAGGCATTGGACTCTAACCAATCTTGATTTCACAGCCAGGCATTGGACTCTAACCAATCTTGATTACACAGCCAGGCATTGGACTCTTACCAATCCTGATTTCACAGCCAGGCATTAGACTCTAACCAATCCTGATTTCACAGCCAGATATTGGACTCTAACCAATCCTGATTTCACAGCCAGGCATTGGACTCTAACCAATCCTAATTTCACAACCAGTCATTGGACTTTAACCAATCCTGATTACAGGCATTACACCTCTTCCAGGTATTGGACTTTAACCAACCTTGATTACACAACCAGACATTGGAGTTTAACAAATTCTGATTATAGGCATTACACCTCTACCGAGTATTGGACATTAACCAACCCTGATTACACAGCCAGGCATTGGACTTTAACCAATCCTGATTACATAGTTCATGGAATTTAATTCCTGTTACTCATCATTGATCATCACATACTACTTTAGGCTCTGAACCCTGAGGTTAGCCTACATATCATTACACATTCTTTATTGAATACAGTTGTTCCTCTTATTAAGTTTATTAAAACATTATCCTTTCTTATAATAAACTTTTATAATCATTTTGGTACCTCTCACTATGCCATAATTGCTCTCATGGCTCATAAGGCCCATAAAGCATCTTGTCACCTCTCACTAGGCAACATTTAACCATATGGCTCACAAGGCCATTAAACATCTTGTCACCTCTCACTAGGCAACAATAACATATTACTTCATGTAATACAATAGTAACACCTCTATTCCCTCAATAGGGTTAGGGCTTACTATTCATATCATATTATGATTTGTCATGTCCCATTACCCAATTTAGGGTTAAGATTTCCCATCTCACATTAGGATTTCATAGTTATCAAAGTATATCAACTTTGAGATGCTAACTGTGAAGTCTTTCACATCTTGATGTATCACTTACCTCATTACTTCCAACTTTCTTAAGTTATCAACTTATCTTGGATTAAGGTATTTCCCATCTTAATCCTTTCATCCACTAACCTATCACTCTTACCATGAAGTGCATATGTTACACATAAGAATGTTCCAATTATCTTTAATGATACATCTCAGGTTAAGGCATTGCTTACAATAAGCTTGCCTATAATCAACCATTTACGATATTTCACACTTATAAGGTTTTACCCACTATTTTATTATTAGGGTTCTAGGTTGTCATCCTGTTGTTCAACATTAAGGCTTCATGTATTATAACTTCAATCAGGGTTTCACATACCTTTACCCTTTATTAGGGCTTTCGGATTTCACATGCTATCATACTTCATTAGAGTTAGGATTGCATATATCATCACCCTTCATTAGGATTCCACATCTCATTGTCTATACTTAATGTTTACTATTCGTTCCAACTAGGAATTTCTCATGGAATCACCCTCAATTAGAGTTTCTCATAGAATCAACTTCAATTAGGGATTCACATTGAATCAACCTCAATTAGGAATTCACATGGAATCAACCTCAATTAGGGATTCACATTGAATCAACCTCAATTAGGGATTTACATGGAATCAACCTCAATTAAGGTTTCCACTATGGTTACCCACAGTCTGGGTCTACTATTCATCTCCAACAAGGGTTTTACATCTCATTTCCATAAATTGGAGTTTCATATATCATTACCCTAGATTAGGGTTACATCCTCACCCTGGATTAGGGTTTCATTCATAATTTCCCTCAATTAGGATTAGAGTTCAATAGCCCTGTCAATTAGGGTTTATGTTCATGATTAGGGTTTCATGATCTCTTTTCTTAAGAATCATACACTTAATCACCTCATGAATCATATTTATGTATGAACCTCATGCTATCATCTTCTCAACTTGATTAGGTTATATCAACCCTTCAATCCAGTACATACAACTATGATTAACATAGAGTACCACCTCATTGTTCTGATAAGAAATTAGGGTTCATCCCTTAATTGTCACTAATCACTTAGGTACTATTAGGGTTTCAACCTTTTACCTTCATTAATTGTCATTACTAATCATCATTGGATCAATGGATCATTCATCATCTTAATTCTCAAGAGATTCAATTACATTGGACCTCCAATACATAAGGCATCCAATTGAATTGACCAATTGGATCTTCAATTACAATAGGTGTCCAAGTGGATTAACCAATTGAATCCTCAATCAATCTTGACTACTTGAGCCCCAAACGGTCTTAGTCTTTCAAAGTTCTAACAGTTTGAAACTGTTTGGTAAAGGTGGTGCTTGAGACCGTTTGCTAAAGCAAGTACTTGAAACAGTTTGCTAAAGTACCTTTTTGAAACCGCATGGACTTAACCGGTTTGGGATCGTTTGGTCCCAAACGGTCTGGAGACCGTTTGGAATCAAATGGTCTTGAGACCGTTTGGTCCAAACCTCCTCAAAACTGCATGGACCAAATATGGTCTCAACCAATCAAATTATAATAGGGTTTCCAATGTTGGTTCCTTCAATCATTGAATTCATGTATCCAATCATCAATTGGACCTATCGCCATACTTCAATTGAGTTAAATAGGTAAACCTTAAACTGATTTGACCCTCAATTGACCCTCAATTTATCATCAATTAGGGTTTGAATCAATTGGATTAGGGTTTGGAATCGATGATCCTTCAACATTAACCAATGTGAAACTAGTTATTTTAAAACCATTGGACCATCATCCCAATTGGGCATGACCTGACCCCAAACGGTCTTGAGGTCGTTTGGATGACCTCCAAATGGTCTTGAGACCGTTTTCCCATGTCAACATCAAAATCCAAGTCAATCAATCAAACTTTGGATCATTGGATTGATCACCAAATCAACATTTGATTACACTTCAACTTAGTACCTTTAGATATTCAAACACCTAACCATAGTCAACCCTAGACATCCAAATAGTCGTGGGTGACCCCCAAACGGTCTTGGGATCATTTGGATGACATACAAATGGTCCTGAGACCGTTTTACCATCATATCATCATTAACCATATCATTCAATTAGGGTTTGGATCCTAGGATTGGTCACCAAATCAGCACTTAATTGTATTACAATTTGGTATCTTTGGACCTTAAAACACTTGAAAAAACTTAACCATAGACCTCCAAACGGTCTTGGGTGACCCCCAAACGGTCTGGAGACCATTTGGGTGATCCCCAAACGGTTTGGAAACCGTTTGGGTCAATCAACCCAAAGCATCAACTGATTCAATTGCAAAATCAGCACTTAGCCGATTAGGGTTTATACCATATGTTTGAATCTTCAAATACTTAACCATACTCAAACTTGGACCTCCAAACGGTCTTGGTTGACCTACAAATGGTCTTGAGACCGTTTGGGTGATTCCCAAACAGTTTTGAAACCGTTTGGGTCAATCAACCCAAAGCATGAACTCAATCACTTATGAAATCAGCACTCAACCCGATTAGGGTTTAGGTGATTGATGGAACTTCAACTCATGAACCAATTGGAGTTAATCAATAATAATTGGTGGGTAATTAACCGAGATCATTATGAACAAGTCCCCAAATGGTCAACCCTGTTCAACATCACCAAACGGTCTTAAACCATTTGCTTCTATGCGGTTTAGTGAAATTGTTTCATTCCAAACGGTTTGAAACCGTTTGCTCCCAAAACACAAACTGTTTGGACATTTGATTGAAATCGTTTGGTATAGATATTTGGGGAGGCGTGTTCTTATGATGATGTCATCATCATCAAGCTCTATATCCACGAAACCTACTGTGATTTCCATGGAGATTGCATCAATCAACCAAATCAATAATTGTAAATAGAGAAATGACCATTATTTGATGGGGAATTGAATGCAATAACAAAGTTAGGATTTCAAGTTATAAAACCCACCTCCAATTGAGATCCAAAGCTCCAATATCACGGCAAAAATGGTGGATGAAGCTCTTGCAACTCCCCCTAGGCTCGTCCTCAAGCTTTTGGTTGAAAAGATTGGGTAGGGTTGAAGATGGAGTGAAGAAAAGAAGAAATCAATGATTTATTTTCGATTTCCACCATGGAATCAAGGAGAACGAAGGCCAAGGACTTACCAAAAGGTTGGGGGTCATTATCTTCTTTCTTCCAAGCTCACAAGGTCGTTTTACAAGCAAAGGGTGGAAGTAAATCCGAAATTCCCTTTCATTCTATGGATAATTGAGCTTATATGTCAATTTTATTAAAAATTCAATTTGGAGAGAGAAAGTAGGAATTATCCCCTCAATTCCCTTGCCACTTGACCCTTCTCCTTCCTTAGGGACGAGTCTATCCTATTGGCCTCTTATTCCCTTCAATTATCCACATTTTAAAGAAAAGAAAATTAAGCACCTTAAATCATATTATACTAATATCCATATGTGAGTGGATATTTCTTTTTCTTATAAAATTGTGAGTGAGTTTTCCATTCCCTTGGATATTTTCGTGGTCCTTGCAAGGATCAAGGATGTACACACACATCTGAATCCAACCATTTTAATTTTGGTTGAAGTCCCTCTAATTAATACATTTACTTTTGCCCTAAATCAAATTAGGGTTTCAATTAGGATTAAATCTTGATTATTTTAATATCAAGATTCTCTCTCCTCCAACTTAATTCAAATGAGGCATCCCTCTCATTTTATTTTCTGTACATGATGCCAAGAAATATTAGAGACCTTATTGAAGTGGTAATTTGCATATTGAACCCTAGTTTTTGGGTAAATTGCACTTTACACCAAAACTAGGTTTTAATGCACAAACCTTGCTTTATCAGCTCTTTCTTGGTACTCAAGATACCACAAGCCATAACTCTGCATCATATTCATTCTCAAGATGCTTCAACACATGTGGAACATCTTATCATGCAACATTTGCAATTTAACCCCTCAACTTGGGTAATTTGCACTTTAGTCCAAAATAAGCAAACATTGCTTCAACATTATTCAAATAGGACCAAAATTGAAACATAAGTTCCTCATGAGGCCTAATTACTTTTCACAAGATAAGATTAAGCATATAATCATATTTCTTAATCAAAACACCTAGGGTTAAA
Organism: Alisma plantago-aquatica; assembly: GCA_963693085.1. NCBI lineage: Eukaryota > Viridiplantae > Streptophyta > Magnoliopsida > Alismatales > Alismataceae > Alisma > Alisma plantago-aquatica. Next base: position 267,579,987 of record OY856415.1, on the reverse strand, counting down.
GCATAACCCAGGTCAGGGTTGTTACATATTGTCTAAATGGCAGTCTGAGACGCCTATCACTTGCTAATTGCTTCATGGAGTCTCTTATCAAGTGATTCCTCGACTCTCCTATTAATTAACTCATCTACCTATACATGGACAAAAGAAACACTATCTTTTGATTATTTAATTCCCTTTCGCAATAACATTATAAAAAAGAGCAGGTTACTTCAACATTTGATAATCCCACTTTTGGGATAGGTTTGCACTGTGATTGCCCAAAGAACTCTTTTATGCCCACACCAGTGTATGCACCCCTAACACATTCAAGATGCTCTGGGTTACTCAGAGAAACTATAAATTCATCCCTTGTGCCCTCGGGGATGAACTTGCCTTCCTTCCTTTTCTCGTGAAGCTCTCGCTAATCGCCATCAATAGAAATTGGTAAGTAAACATAACAATAATCAATAATGATTGCTCTTAGAGTTGAATTTTACCATTTTTTCAGCCGCTTCAACAGTTGCGGGCTTGGTTATATCTCCTTTCTTGTTTTGCCTCCCAACTATCCACATAGAATGGCGAGGCAGAGGTGCGGGACCAATAGTAGAGGACTCTGCCATCTCTTGAGTTGCAGCAGACTGAGTAGTAGACTCAGACTGTAGTCTTTGGCGAACTCCTACATAGCATTTTGGACCCATCGTGTGGTCATGCACATTTAGTGCACACCTTGCTCTTTGAGCATTTCTGAGAGCCTTATTAGTAAGCACATTGATTTGGTTAGTAACACTAAAGGTTAATCTTGAATAAGTGAATACATAAGAATGTATATTAATTAAATTGGGAGTGGCATTTGATACCTTGAATTCATTCATTTTTCTTTGGGTAACAAACTCCTCCCAGTCATTGAGGTCCAGGTAGTTCCATTGTTTAGTGGATGGCTTCTTCCTCTTCTCAGCATCTCATATGTAATCTCTGGTGAGATTATCCTATAGTTCCTTAGGACCCTGCCACAGCGTTGCATCACGCATTTACGATGCAACTTTTCATCCAGTTCAAATATACTCTGCAAAATAGAATTTCTATTAACTAGTATCCTAAAAATTAGTAATCTACAAAATAGAATTGCAAATAATAATAAATCACACATAGTTCCTTCCATACTAAGTCTTTCCTCCCCTTAGGAACTTTATGCCAAGATTCTACATTAGGACTACAATGGCTACGAGTAAGAACCCCAAGATATGAAATAAATGAGTTGCGGTTCACTCCAACTGGATTTCCTGCATGATCAAAATCCACAGCCAGTTTGGGTCCATTGCCCCTTTGTTGTAGTAACTTGTTCATCATAGTGATGCCCCTCACTTTTTCAATTTTTTTTACTTCTCATCAAGTGCCCCATGTTCTTCAGGGGATACTTCATCAACCTAAAATTTGACAAAATAAACACACTTACATGATATAACTATATATGGACATATAGATAGAAATATAGGATATATTTTTAAAACTTACATTGTGAGGTGGCACATTGATATCCTCACCCTCACGGTAATCATCATCACGGTCATAATTCACATGCTCAACCATCTGCAAGTGTCATTAAAAATCAAACATTTAGCATTTGACATAACTAGAAGATAATAAAACATTTTAAAGTTCACATTTAGAAAAATAAAACATATAAAAAACATAAACATGCATGCCTCTAATATTGCGATCTTTTATCAATTAAAAATCCTTCATTGTGATCTCCGCACATATACAAGTCATCATTAGCTTCAATATTTGGTGGTTTTGGCAACCCAACTGAGAATGGACTGGAGTCATCATACTTATCATAGTACTCTTCTTCATCTATAGGATCTTCAATGAACTGTCTTTTACCATGAAGAACAACCAACCATTTATCATTTGTAGGATCATCGATATAAAATACTTGTTTTGCCTATGATGCCAATATGAATGGTTCACCCTTCTTGCCAATCTTTTCAAAGTTCACTAATGTGAAACCCAATTCATCCACTATAACTCCTTTGGTGTTATCGACCCAATTACATTTAAAGAGCGGAATTCTAAAATCTACATAGTCAAACTACCATATGTCTTCAATGACACCGTAATATGACATTTTAGCTTCATGTGGACTCTTATCCTTTGCACTTGCAAAAAATAATGAAGACGCTTGAAGGGTAACCCCACTATTTTGAATGACACTCTTATCATCTTGACACTTTGTGTAATATGTGAATCCATTCATGTCAAACCCTTCATAATGCATAACATTCAATTTTGGTTTAAAGACGAGGCATTTGATAGTTTCAGTAAGATTATTTGGTGTTTGAGATAGTTGATATAAGACTTTATCTTCAAACCACTTAATAAATGTCTTGTTATGCTCTCTAGCAAGCCACATTGAATTGGCTCGAGGATATTGTCTCTTGATGAAATTGGTATGTTCCTCGATATAAACACTCACTTCGTCGATGCTGTGTAAAATATACAAGTGACCTTGTTCCAACTGACCACTGAAATCTTTCTCCAGTCGAAAGGCATTCAATTGGCTTCTAGATGTCCTCTATGCCATACATCCTATGAAGATATTGATCACTTACTGTGGAAGTGCTCCTTCTCGAGGGAAATCTGGTCTTTTGCAGCGCCAAGACTTATCAAGATTCCTCAAAACAGTATAGACCTGCTGCTCCACACAAACAAACAGAATGAACTTCTTATTTTAGCTACCATTCATCATATTTGGGCTATAAGAAATAGCTCCATTTTTTAAAATGTTCTATCGTCTGTCTTCTCTGTTTGGAGATAGATCATAAAGGATGCCACAAATTTATATGTATAGATAGGTCCCTTGGCATCGTTACCCCACTCTTGTACATAAGTTTAATTTTTTTAATGAGAAGAGTCCCACACTTACTGATAAAAAAAACTACTCACGGCTGATTACTTTCATCTGTGATCCCAAAATTCCTTTATCGGAATACTCCTCAATATTCTTGTCATTAACAGGAGTGTCATTAGCACTCAAAAAGTCATTGTAAAAATCCATAACCTCTCTCGCCACATAAACCTCAATAATACTCCCTTCAGGCCGATAACAGTTTCGAACATCACCTTTAACAATGTTCATGTATCGTTCAAAGGGATACATCCAATTCATGAAAATTGGTCCCAACATTTTCACTTCCCTAGTCAAGTGGACAACAAGATGTAGCATGATATCAAAGAACGAAGGAGGAAAATACATCTCAAGCTGACATAGGGTAACAACTACTTCTCTTTGCAATTTATCGAGAGTATCATGGTCAATAACTTTGCTGCATAGAATGTTGAAAAAGAAACAAAGTCTGGTGATTGCAAACCTTACAAGCTTTGGCAATATAGATCGAATTGCCATGGGATCTTTCATTGATATCAATTTACAGATCTTTCAAGTGTGAAAATCATGAGATTTAAGACCTATCAACTTCAGGTCTTTCATTGAAATCAATTTACAGATGTTGGATGAGTAACCATGTGGAACCTTAACATTTACCAAGAATTCACAAAAAGCTTTCTTCTCCTTTCTAGACAATGCGTAATAAGCAGGAGGTAAGTATGTTTTCTGATCGCTACTAACTACTTCTGTTAATTTTGACCTCATTTCCATTTTACGTAGGTCCATTCTGGATTTTATCCCATCTTTAGTCTTACCTAGTATATTCAACAGAGTACCAATGACGCTATCACATACATTTTTCTCAATGTGCATGACATCGATACAATGTCTGACTGCCAAAGAACTCCAATAATGGAGATCCCAAAATATTGACTTCTTCTTGAATAAAGATTTGTCACTCCGTGTGGCCATGGTACATTGTGATCTCTTACCAAATTCATTGTCAAAGTCTTTTACTCTTTCATAAACAACCTCCCTTGGTATAGGTTTAGGTGCACTCTATTCCTCATTCTGTCCATTGAATGCTTTACACAACCTACGATACGGATGGAATTTTGGAAGAAACCTTCAATGACCAAGATATACAATCTTGCCGCCATGTTTTAGTCATATTGAATCGGTGTTCTCTTCACATATAGGACACACTTTATTTGCCTGATATCAACAATGACAACATAACATACTTATTTTTCATACACAACCAAGGAGCAAGATTGTATATAACAAGCATAAGTGGCCAAGTGCTATGTTGGCTGCTCAATGTCCCGTATGGATTCATCCCATTTGTACAAAGCCCAAGTCTTAGATTCCTGACTTCTTCACCAAATTTAGGATACAATAAATCAATCTTCTTCTACTGTGGGGAATCAAACGCATGTCGCAGGATCCCATCATTATTTTTCTTAACATCTGCATGCCACCTCAAATTCTTCGCATCTATCATATTAGCAAACAAGCGTTGAAACTGTGATATTATAGTTAGATACCACATCACCTTGGCAGGAGAACCAGTTTTGGACTCACCCGAAGTCGTCAATTTATACCTTGACGCACCAGATTTTGGACAATCTTTCAAATCCACATAGTCCTTTTGAAATAATACACAATCATTCGGGCATGCGTGTATCTTCTTGTCCTCCATTCCCATTGTGCACAACAATTTCTTTAACTGGCATGTTGATATTAGTAGCTCATTTCCTTTAGGAAGAATTTCTTTCAACAAAGACACCAATGATGTGAATCTTTTATCGCTCCATCTATTGTTAGATTTCAGCTTATACAATCTCAACATAGTGCTAAGCTTTGTAAACTTAGTACAACCTATGTATAACGATATCTCAGCATCATGCACAATGTTTTTAAACATGGGAGGTGGATCGGTGTGCTCTACCCCACAACTATCCAGCATCGCATCAACGATGTCTACTGGAATTGGTTCATTCACATTTACATCATCAGAGGTAATTTCTTATTCCACACAAGCACTGTTATCGACATCCACTGATTTTAGGTTTGAAATCTCTCCATGCCAGTGCTATTCTGTATAGCCTTGTACAATCCCGTTGCACATGACATGACTTTTGATTTCGTCACCAGTGCTGACTTTCAAGTTGTTACCGCAATGCCTACATGGACAGTAGAACCTATCTCTAGGTTGTTTCCTATGTTCCTCGGAAAATCTAATAAACTGATCAAGACCAACAATAAACTCTGCGGTGTAGCAATTTGAAATGGACATCCATGATCTATCCATTCTATGATCAAAGAGAAAACAAGTGTATATTAGGGTTTAGGGTTAAAAGATTAGGTATTATATATAATAAATGTGTACCACCTATCCCATTCTTGAACACCTAATCTCACTAGTAAGCATATAATTTTTATTGGGTTTTCAAAAAAATTTCGGCAACATTTCTCCGCTGTTCTCGAAGTACATATGTACTTAGATAACAAATGGGGAAATGCTGCCGAAATTTTCTTGAAAACCAAATACACATTATACACTTACATCCTAAGTGAGATTAAGTGTTCAAGAACAGTCCCAAACTGGGGACTATCTAAGATTTACTCCTAATGAGTAAATCTTGGATTGGTTTCTAGGCCAACAAATACATGTATGTTGTCATTCTTATACCTACAATCCTAGTTTCATCATTCATATCCTAAGTTTTATGTAACATCATTTAATCATGCTTGTCAGTAAATACTAAACAATAAGTAAAACCATGATTCCATATATTGAAGATTTGAATCAAAATGAATCATAATGGAACATTGGGATAGTGAGAACATTATACTTCACTTTAAGGCTGAAGAAGAAATATATGCAAGTCAACAACACAAATGGTTGACACAACAACTTAATTCAGCCCCAAGAGCACAAGCACATCAACTCAATTCAGCACCTGCAACAACAGAAATACACAATTCAATTTTGTTATAATGTATTAATTAGCGGTTAATATACATCAATTTTAGAGGAGCAGGAAGAATTAACAGCATTGCAGAAACATGTACCCAATATCCAATTAGGGGTCACATGGGCAACCAACATAACAGTCCTCTCATCACATTCCTCAAATCCGAGGTAGTAACACATCCCAGAGGAGAAAGTTTACCAATGGTACAGACACCTTAAAGCAATTAAAAGCTGCAAAATTTACCACATAAACTCACGCCAAACAAACAGACAAAGAAACCACCACATATGAAATGATTCCACAACCTCAAATCACTAACAGTAATAATCAAGCGTATGTACATAACCAACATGAATGCCCACAATAGCAAAAGTTAACAACCAAGAGAGGATCAAAAACAAAAAAACAAAATGAAGCGTAATGGCTACCACCCAAACAAGCAAAGAGACCCACACGAATGCAGAGTGCATCATCAACAAAGCCATCCCAATATCCTCACATACACTACTCGCCGGCAAGACCACCAAACAAACCTATCTCATGGAAGAGGAAGAGGAGTAGGATGGACAGGGAGAAGGAGTAGGAAGAGGAGTAGAGGAAGAAGAGGAGCAGGACAGATAGCAGGAAGATGAGTGGAGGAAGAAGAGGAGCAGGAAGAAAAAGAGAAGGAAGTACCTATAGGTAGAGGCACGACCTCATGGCTCCTCAGTGCAGTGGCGGCGGCAGTTGTGTGGTATCCGACAGTGAGCTTAGCTCCTCACCGGCAGTGGGGGCGGTACGGTGGCAGCAGACGGCGGAGACAACAGACAGTGGTGGGTGGTGAGAAAATTGCCAGAGACCTAGCACCGTTGCTGAAATCGCGATGAAACAGAGAATGGGGAAGAGTCTATTTTGTGGGGGTATTAAGTTAACCATCGTCATCGGTTGTTTCAGAAATTGACACCTAAGATCCAAAAGTGTCGGCTAGCAAAAAACACTGACATCTATGTTCAATCATAATCGTCAGTTTCAACTAGAAAAACTGACGTCTATCGACATATGCTGAAAAAAAATGTTCTTGAATTACGACCATATTCGTCAGTTTCCATAAAAAACCGACGCCAATTGGGCAATTTGGGGGGTAAAAATTTTCACATAGGACAACACGCGAACACACATCGGCGTCGGTTATGGTAAGCAAACTGACGACCAAAATGGGACCGATTTCTGTCTCATGAAAAATATTTAGTCGTCGGTTATTTGGTAAACAACCGACACCGTATGTGAAATTTTGGAGGTAATCTTTTTGCACTTGAAAAATTGTATTTGGTGGGTGATTTTAGGCTTTCGTTTCTTATTGAGAAACCGATGCTAAATAAAAAGTGATACCCGTGTCTGGCCAGTCTTCACATATACATGTCAGTTTGTGTTTTCAGCCGACGTTGTAGGGTTTAGGCGTCGGTTTTTTGGACACAACTAACGCCTCTAAATGTGACGTTATAAGCTATTTATGTAGTAGTGAAGGGTGTTCCCACTCCGATATGAGTAGAAAGAGAGGCATGCACCTACATGGAAGTAAATGACATCAATGTTGAAAATGCAATTAGTTCTAAGACAGAGGGTTATGCCCGTTGATAGGCATACTAGATGGAACAGATGAGGAGTTTATGATTACATGATGAATTAATAGGGTTTATGATGACCTGAGTCGAATTTGACTTTAGTTTTGGAATTATGGACAATAAGTGTGTGTGTGTGCTTCTCCAGATAAGATGTGAATCTGTAAGGGACTCAACCTCTCCTTCTAAGGTGGACATATAGTGCTGGGACCAGTTATAGGGTTCACTCCTGTGAGAGTGAGACATAGAAGGAGAAGGTTGGGAACCTAGACTCCAAGACATGTGGAATTATGAGAAATATTTGTACAAAATGTCCTTAAATGAGATTACCCCTGAGGGAATGATTTGAGTTAGTGCATGGATGATCCCTAGAGGCTTGTTGTACCCTAGATGTCATTGGAAAGACCAATCCATAGAGACAGAGGAGGCTTCTTATACAAATGTGAAAATGACATCAATACCTACCATCCATGTAAAGGAAATAGAGTTCCAAGATCTTGGTGAGGTATGGAATGGTAACATGTTGTGAAGCCTTGTACTCAGATTGGTAGTTCCTTGTGTGGGACTATAAGTGTTGTTTATGTAAAAGAGAAAGTTGGGAAGAAAATGCCAGATCATGTTTTAGTTCGATATGTGCTTGAGTGGCTAAGTCATGCGGTTTAGATGACCAATGCTAAGGAGGAAAACTCGAGGTTCCTAAACCAAAGAGGGGATATGGTGGTATCCAGTGCATATAATACTCACAATGTTGAGTGATTTCATAGAGGTTCAACATGTCACCCCCCTCAAGTTTTGGATGAACGAAAACCCCACTTGGACTATGATATATGTTTTATGAACCACTCACACCAGTTGGTCTAGTACTACCATGACGTCATAGGCACGTATGAAACTAGACTAACCTTGGGAGATGATGGATGGATATGACATAATGGAAAACATTGAGATAGATTAATAAGTTCTCAACGTGCTAGCCACATGCACATGTGGAATAATAGGATATATGCCAACATGTGATGATATAAACTTTGGATTCAAATATGTTTTTGTTAACTTCGGTACTACCAAGTGTTAGTTCTATCTTGTCCTCAGAAAGGACCCTCTCTAAAAGATGGAATTAAAAAAAAAATAGTTTAAGAATTGAGATAACATTAAATGTCCCACAAAAATGTGAGAGATTAAGTGCATGAAGCAAAAAAGCACATACATTGAGTATGATTCTTTTCACCTAAGTATGACCATCTCTAAGGGACATAAATAAAAGTCACTCTGGAAGTGACTAGTAGAATGAGGCCAGGCCCAGATGGGTAGGTCGCCATGAATCCAGTGCAGGGATATGAGAAAAACTATGGGTGCCTTAGGAGGTGAAGGAAATTTGGGTGAAAATTCTAAATAATACAATTTCTTAGATATTATAAAAGTAACCACAAGAAAAATATGTGATAAGATAAAATAAAGTTACGATAGATCCCTAAGTCATTCCTAATGTCAAGAAGGGATGATGTCGATGGGAGTAGGAAATGATTTTTCCATGAATGCACAAGACCATAGGGTCAGGAGGTAACGACTATGTTTTCTAGGGGCCCATGGGTTAGGAGGTTAGCCACCTTCATGAGTTCCTGTGGACCAAGGGGTAAATGTGAGAGACAATCTATATATGCATAAGGATGAGATCACTCCAAAAGTATTGACAACCTAGAGACCTTGAGGAATGACTAAGGATTATAAATAGGAGTTGTGATAAGACTCCAGGTATGAGAAAAGTTTTCCTATATGTATACATGGAATTAAGGGGATGGTGGTATTCATGGATGATTCAACCTAGACTTGAAAATAAAATGGTGATGTGTGATGCACCTTCTCTACTATTGGAATAAGATGAGATTTGTATTTGGACTGCAGCCAAATGCTTATTTCATCTTGTTATGAGTGTGAGAGAAGGGACAAGCACATGACATACTAGGAATATAAGTGAAATGAGGAATAAATACTTAAGTTGAAATCTTTTTATTGAGGATTGGAGGAATTACCACACCCTCATCAGAGAATTTTGGATAAATGGTTTGGAATATAAGGTGAGAAAGGTAATCACCAAATTAAGGTTTCAAGTGTGGATATAATCATCAAGTGGAATTTGAATTCTATAGGTATAAGATTTGAATCTGGTTATCAAAATAATGGATGCAAGAGTTGAGGTATCAAACAAAGGTAAACCAAGCCTGACTTGCTGACCAAACTTGTAACATCCCAAATAGATGAACCGAAGTTTGTTTAGATTAAGGGTTTGATGGAGTAGCCTTAGACACATTTAATGAATATGAATGGTGGAATCCAATAAGAAAACCATATTGACTTCCTAAGGATTCACCCTTAAGGACTAAGAAGCTCATGGTTATGAGTATACAATACACCCTAGCACCACAATGATGTTGAAAGACTTACGAAGATATTATAGTAGCCTATAATGAATAGAGACATAACAAGTATGCTGTGATAGAATGGATTTTGCCTTAATTTTGAGGAAGAAATTTCTTTTAAGGTGTGTAGGATGTGATGGAGTGTACTTTTGAGAACTTTAAATGTCTAATGACATAAGTGAATTCATTTAATTGAGTTATATTAAGTCATACAAGCACTTTGATAAAGGGTGATGTTGATTGGTGTTGAAATCATGATTAATATTCTTATGTGTGTACTATTTTGAGGTATTTATTTGATCGATCAAGAAATGATATTTTGGTAACAAATTTGAATTGAATGTAGCTTGAGTTGTAGTAAAGTTATGATTAAAATTTCATGAAGATTGGATGATCCTAGAAGAAGTTACTTAGGTGTGGGTTTGTGAAATAATGTACATATTGATTGTATTTAGAAAAAAAATATTTCTTTTAGCAACTTAGGCTTTGATCAGCTTGATGTCACATAGCTCCTGTAAGTGGTATACATCGATTGACTCACTATTGTGTTTTGCATCCCTTGGATGTTTTAATCGGATGGCCATCATTGATCTCATACCTTGCAGTTAGACAAGGTAGTAAAGCATGTCTCCCCACAATCACACGCCATGGTTGGGGGGGGGGTTGTGGGCGAGGCTGGACGGAGGTTGTGTTCTCCTCATCATAAAGAGTACCCTGACCATTCACTCATGGCCATCATTTCATTTGACTACTAGAATGAGCCCTTCTTTTCCCTAGGATCTCCACCGTTGTGAGAAGGTGATGGCTGGAAGTAAAAAATGGAGGTCTAAGTTAGTTCAAAGGGAAATGAACGTAGGAAAACAAAGGTCGAGCTTGAGGGAGTCGAAGGCGATAGGTTTTATGGGCCACCGTTAAGGTTTCCATGGACAACGAGGTGGACTTTGCCAGAGTTGAAGATGGAACTCATCAGAGTGTGTGGGTACCTCTTGCTGAGAATGGATACTGCATATGCCTTCCCAGAGGCCATGCAGTGCTTCCATAGGTATTGTTTTGAAGATGCTACAACCAAAGGTATTTTACCTCTTTTCCCTATTGTGCTGGAGGGTGACGGAGGCAAGGCAAACATGAAGGAGCTCTAGAGGCATGAAAGGGGAACCTGGAACCCAAGGAAGCCTAAAAATTGAATCTGAGACTAGTTGTGTCCTTACGGCCTGACAAGGAGTGCTTTGGCTCTATTGATTTCTTGCCAGAGTAATCCCTTGTGGTAGTGGTAGTTCACGATAAGAAAATAGAGCAGGCTCGCGCCCAACGCTGTATCGAGTAGAAGAAACCAAAGGGGGAGAAGGTGACTTGGACCGGATTTCAAGGGACATGAACCGGGCAGAACAACTAAAGAAACAACACCCCCTTGACGTCGACATGGCAACTGTTGATTCGCCTAAAGGTACAAAAATCCCAAAAATACCTATATTTTCAATAAATCATAGTTATTAGTACAATTATCAGAAAATTACAAGTAATATACCCAAATTCTAAAAAAAATGAGTACAACAACATGGAACCATGATATCTAGCTTTTGATGCACTAATCTCACTGACATCACGTACGTTGTGAAATGCTTGTGTCATGGATAAAAAATATCAAACGATGGCCTAAAATTATGATATTATGTCAGTAAATCTGTAATCATGTTTATAATGTATCTAGTATCTATGATTATGATGTTGATACATGAAATCATTTAATTTTCTTAATATGGCTAATTAGGGCTAATAACCCTAATTAACATGCAATAATTACAAGTATGCTCTATAAATCTTGGAAACTCCAGAATATATTGATAACAGTATATGGAACACAACATGAAACAACATATCAATATTATGCACATAATTTATGATTATATGGTGATGACTCATAATTAATGGTTTATAACCCTAATTGGGTTGATACATGTAACCTAGGGATAATTTGTGCACATAATCAAATGCAACTAAATAATAAGAGTATGTATCTTAATTTGGAATATAAGACCAGTAAACGAATCATAAGAATATTAGACAAGTAATGATGGGAATATCAGAATGAGATAAGTAAAACCCTAATGAACACGACTAGGGTTAAGATGATGAGAACCTGACGATGATATGTGATCTTGTCTTAATCAGCAATTGACAAGGATATATATGACTTAGGAATATGTGATGATTAGGGTATCTATGATCAAGGTACTCCATTACCTCTCACTTGGCTTATTATACAATATGCTTGTATTATATGTGTAGTAAAATACTTGGCATATGATATTGGATGAATTGATTGTTCTTGTATGATATCTTGCTTATTGTTTTCATACTTATGGCTATGAACTCATGAAATATAATATATCTATTCCATTAAATGAAAGCATTGTAGCTCTTTGCTAAGCATAGTGCCAGTGAGTGGTCTATATCTTTGGTAAGTAGATCACATATACAATGATCTATCTCTTTGGTAAGCAGATCATAAGGCCTGAATGCATCTATCCCATTGGTAGGCAGATGCGCGAGTATATAATGGAAAATGTGCCTAACATATGTATTCTCTCTTGTTAATAAACATCTTAGTTTGAGTATATTCCTTTTGTTATATTTTTTTTGTTACTACCAGGTATTAGTTTTATCTTATTGCCAAGCTTAGTAATGAGAGGTATATAAAATACACGTAGGCATACTCAGTACAATATTCTTGAATATTGTCCTGACATGTTCCAAATGTAATCTTTTGTTTAGGTTGTGGACATGTGCTCTTGCAGAACCTGATAGTTGAGAGTTGTGTGTCAAGATGATGTATAGATGGACCTGTTGTCTTAAGAACCTATTGTTTAGATGTAGTACATGCATATGTAGCATGTGTATATGTATACGTTTACCTTTCAATGTGTAATATCAATTTGTAATAAGTCATTTTGTAATTATATGTTGAATGGTGAACATGTGTTGTGGTTTTCTTATTGTTCATGTGCATGTGCTATTGTTGTTTCCTTATGAATTCCTCTAGTTTTCTTCTTCTTAGCCTAGTGTGAGGTCTTTAAATTGGGATTCTCACTGAGGTGAGGTCTCAATTTGGACGTCATACATTGGATTCAGTTTTAGAAAATATGGGGACGTCACATATGTGGACACTGTTTCACGTGCTAGATGGTGAAAGGTTGAACATCGATGACCTAGTGGATTACTACAATCAATTGATATTAGTAAGAGGAAATGGGACTAAAACACTATGAATTTAGTGGTGGGTCTCACCAAGATAATGAGAGGTCAGGATGCAGTATGGGTTGAGGTATACCACCTAACCAAATCAGTACATTTCCTCACCTTAAAGAATATTGTTAAGATGTCAAACCTAGATGAAATATATATTAGAGAAATTGTTTGAGTACATGGTGTTCCAAGTTCAATTATTTTTGATCGTGACCCTAAGTTCATATCCAAGTTTTGGAAGCAAGTGCATGGAGAACATGACACTAGATTGAAGTTTAGCACAACTTATCACCCTTAGAATGATTGATAGTCAGAAAAAATGATAGTCTAGAGGATCTGTTGAGAGTGTGTGTGCTTGATTGGGTTGGATCATGGGAGCAGTTATTGCCCTTAGTAGACCTTTCAAACGGGTGGGTGGGTTGGGTTTGGGTTGGGTTGTTGCGGGTGTGGGTCAAAAAGATACACTTCTAAACTAGTGGAAGAGAAGCACACCCAAACCCAACCCAACGGGTTGCCCGCGAGTGCCCTTATAAAATGTGTATAATCAACAATAAGTTACTAGTTGCTTTTCTTAATACTAAAAAAAATTGAAATAGCTTGTAACTATTGTTTTTATGCCAAATATAGTGCAAAAGAACCAACCAACTACTACATCTGACGTCAAACCATTCGATTAGTTATCGATATATTTTTATGAAAACTTAATGAAAAGGTAGAAAATAGTTGTTGTATGTTGATATAAATTAGGAAAACCGATATAGTTTTTCATAGATAAATATCACAAAAAACAATACATAATTTTGTCATGTAACATTAGACATTCCTAATATTACAAGTACTTGTTATTGCCTATTGCAAACACACAATAATAAAAGTAAAATTGTTGTTGGTAAAGGTAAAGAGTTAACTTGTATGAAACAAACAACATCTTTTAATAGGTGTACATGTATATTATGTATATAAATATATTTTCTTCAATTAATTGTTTCACCCACGGGTACCCACGGATCACCCGCAAAACCCACTAAATAAACGGGTGGGTATGGGTTTGGGTGACAAATTTCACCACTCAAACCCAACTTAGATGGGTCGTCCCATTAGCACCCACAGATTTTAACCCAATTTGATAGGTCTAGCCCTTAGCTAAGTTTGCTGACAATAATAGCTACCAAGCCACTATCAGTGTGCCTCCATACAAAACCCTTTATGGGAGGTTGTGTCGTTCACCGCTTCACAAGGATGATGTTAGTTAGAGGACCTTGCTGAGGTCAGAAGAATTGTAGTTGCATGCAGATAAAGTCACTTTGTTTAAGGAAAGGATGAAGAGAGCCCATGATCGATAGAGGTTGTATGTTGATGCAAAGTAGACTGACTTACACTTCACTATGGGTGAACATGTGTTTCTGAAAATCTGACCCCTCTGAGCTATTGGCTATGAATAGATGAAAATCGAGTCCCCAATATGTGGAGCCATTTGAGAATTTAGAATGGATAGTTACCCCATTGCATGATTTATGATGTATTCTATGTGTCTGATCTAAGGCGCCATACGAATGATCCTAGCCATGTGCTGAGTATTGAGCCTATTGAACTCTAAGGGAGGCTGACATACCTTGAGTCACCTATGAGGGTATTGGATATCGATGTGAGAGAGACATAAGTCATGAATAAAAAGAAAGAGATGGTAAAGGTTCTTAGGAGGCATCATGAAGAGGATGAAGTTACATTGGAGCTAAAGATGGACATAGAAATGTCTCATACTAAATTGTTTGTATGATTAGTCGAATTTTGAGGACAAAAATCCTATAAGAGGGGAATGATGTTATAACCTCAAATTTCACTTGTATTTTAAATGATTGAAATACAATTATTCTACGAAAAGAGGCTTGTTTAGAAATTTTGTGCTTTGTTTTAAAGAATGGATTTCTTAGCAAATTTCCCTTGAGTGATAGATTTAATGAATTCTATTGTTTTATTAATCCAATGATGGGTAAAAGGGAAAAAGGATAAAAGAAAAATCCCATAATAATCGAATGGCAAAAGAAAATAGATATTAAATGCATGTGCTTAAAGGAATTATGTAGAATTCTCTAGAAAATGGCATAATTGGCCGCAATTTATTAATTTTCATTTTCTTGGTTTCTAATAGAGAGAATAGAAAAAATAAAGAAAATAGAAAATAAATAAAAAGAAAAAGATGTGTTTTAATGCATTATAAATGCCTCATAAGTGGATACTTGCATGTTTATTAAATTATATTTCTTTTCTAGTTTTTGTCTGAAACTTTGCCCACTAGTACATAAAGTCATTATAGTCTTTCCCTTAAAATTTAGGATAAAAAGGATTAAAGATGAGAAAGTTATGAATTAAATGATTTTTATTAAAGTGAGGAGGATATGATTATATATGTATTAAATGTCAGAAGTCTTTTTTCTTAAAATTTAAATAGGGGCCCAACCCTTCATGGATTCACGTGACTTGAGGAATGTTTGATTAGGGATCAACAAATAAGTGAACATCATCTACCTAGAGCTACTTTGGAAAGAAACTTGTTCACATGCAGAATCCAATACATCTTCCACCCTCTCCTCTCCATCTTTTGCTCTCGTTGTTTATCCTTTAAAAGAGGGAGAGAAAAATGAATCCAACAAGCCATTATACAGCTGTTGGCTTGTGAAAATCAGAAAAGGCCCAAGTTAGGTAAAACATGCATTCTAAGAAGAGATAAAACCATCCTTTCTTTCAATCCAACACTTATATAAGGGCACCCTTAGCCTCACTGGGTTTCCACAAACTGAATGTGCATGATATTTTCACCCTTGTTTCTCTACGGATGACCCGTCATCTCCAAGATCCTTCTGGTATGACCTATCCTTGGTTCTTGCCTAGGTAATCACTACACAACGCCCGAGAAGGGACCAATGAATTTGAGACTCCACGACGTAGGTCCTTTATGACTAAATTTCTCCATCGACAGCCTTCAACAGAGAGTCAACTATAGAGTTGACTAAAACCTTCGCATGAGAGGGGCTGGTTCACGTGAAGATGAGGTAGAAGAAGAAGACTGGTGAAATTGCTAGCTTTCCCCCAAGTAGTGTACTAGAGGTGAGGGTCCTTTTGTCTTTTAAATATCTTATCATGAGCCACCCAAGTGGATAGACTAGTTGAGGCAGTTGGAGCCATTGGATGCGCTGAGCCCACGTAGCCCAAACAAGATATATATATATATATATATATATATATATATATATATATATATATATATATATATATATATATATATATATATATATATATATACATACATATTTTATAACGTGGCCTATTCTCATTGGTTGATTAATGATAATTTGTGAAAATCATAGTAATTTATAGGAAGGTCCAATAGAGGAAAATTATATATGAAAATTGACCAAGAGAATGCAAGGAATGCAATAAAAATATTATCAAGGCCTATATGTTCTTATAATTCAAAAAGTACCTAAAGATAGCATCATTAATGTATTAAATGAATCAAAACCCTAATTTCTAAGTCTTGATGGTCCTAATGGATTCAATCAATGTTAATGATCAAAGATGGAACTTTTATCGACAAAAATAACAGCTTGAAACTTATGTGAATTTATGAAGCCATAATTTGATAAATTTGGGTTTTTTTTAGAACTAAAAGTGAGATTGATGACAATTAGGGTTTTAAACCCAATGTGCATGAAAAATGGAAACTCAGGTTTAGGAAGACAAAACCCTAATGAAACCCTAAAGTAGACCTAGAAAACCCTAAGTTGAGACCCAAGTAAGTCTTAATGATGATTTAGATAAAATAATAATACATGGGTGTATTTCTTTAACTTTCAGAATAACTTTTCTTTGTTGATTGATTTATCTTGCTTGGACATCTAGAACTCTTGATCAAGGTATGTGGTTACATTATTGACTAAACACTTTAGTTTCTCAACATTTTCTAAGGTTTTACTACACTTGAAATTAAATGCTTGGATGATATTTATTTCTTGCAATCTATAAAGTCACTATGGCTATCACAAATTATGCTTATAACTTGCTAGAACCCCACATATCAACTCTTGAGGTTTGAAAATGGAAACTATTGAAAATTCATGGTGATGACTTAAGACTAGGTCCCAGATTGGGAAGGTCAGACCAGGCCTCAGATTGGGAAGGTCATATGAGGTTAGACCAGGACCCATATTGGGAAGGTCATATGAGGTTAGGCCCCATATTAGGAAGACCAACATGGCTCCTGGGCTCCAAATCGAGAAGGTGTCCTTTTCATCCACTACAGGGACAAGCTGTATCCTAGATGTTGAGTAAAATGGGTAGAGAAGTTATGAAGAAAATGATAACTTTTGATTATGCAACAATAATTTATGTGGATATTTCATTACAAGTATATGCAGACATTTTGTTTCCACCGCATACCAGTATAAAATGTTATACTGACTGACTATTTTGTTTGTCAGCATTTTAGGATAATATGCTTTTATTATGCAAATATGAAGAAAGATGGACACCCACAGAAGAAGGCATCAAATAAAGAAATTTTATGTAACTCTTGGTGGATATAGTTAGATGGTTTTACTTCATATGGTAATATTTGGAAATCAATATTTTGTAACTATATTGGAAAATTTATATTTCATCTTGAACCTAACTCATTCCTATTTAGTGAAATTTATTAATTATTTTTGGTTAATTATTAAACCTTAGATCCTATAATGAAGGTAATGGCTCTTGCCCTCTCGGTGCGCTTGAATAAGGGATACTGGGGAGAGGGGGTCATTACATCCTCACTCTAATTTTCAGAGTTTTGAGTGAGGATATGCGATCTATGGTCAATTTTTGGACCTTTGAGGAAGGATATTTTCTTCTCTGTTGAACTTTCATCAATCCTATGAGTAAAATACCAAAAGTAATCTAAATATGAAATAAATTTCATAAACTATTTAAATCCTATAATAAGTGAAATATAAAGTGGAATACAACTAGATATGCAAAATTAAATATATAAATGCATCTAAAATGCCCCCAAAATATGATAAATATGCATTCATTAGTATGAAATAGGTGTGAGTGTTTGCATGTATGGAAGGCATTCTCTGAAGGTGAAACCTAATACAAGTTTCCCTAAAATTGAGAAACTAACCTATATTTACTTTGTTAACTTAGTTTATGAATATTTTCTTAATATAATTTAATACTTGAGTCCATTAAGGAAACCAAAGTATATCATCCAAAATAAACTTAGCTAAGTTGAGGCCTAAGATTTCAACTCTTTTCAATCCTTGTACATGTATTCTACCTATTTGATACAACATGCCATGTATATCATTGCAGGTGTCTTGTGGAGTTCGATTACAAATAAAGTCAGATCCCTAGGATCAAGTCTATTGTATTTGTAATTTGGATCCACTTTTGAGCCAGTTAATGACCATATGGTAATCGATGATATTGATTCCAGGGTTGATGCAAAAACTGAATGGCCTATTCCAACCTATGCCTTTTAACATAAAGATCGATAGAATCAACCTCAAGATTGTTGCATCAACTCCCTATGAATTTATTAGAATCAAGAACACATTAAACACTTTGACCAAGCATATGTACAGTTAATCTACAATCTACTAAGAATCAAAATGCAAAGACATAACAAAAATGAAGCTAAAAAATATCTAAAGGTGGTTTACCTCACCCAAGAAACAAAATTTATTGTCATATGCTTGATGTGATGAAAACAACACTAAAAAAACTTCATTCAAGTGTAATGACTCTAGATCATGAAACACTTTTATTCTAAAAGAGTGTTTTGATATGTGCCCATTAATTTTGAAGGTATGTGTCCTGTCTCTAACATCCAAAACACCATTTGGAACACATTCACCACTTCAAATGACCCACTCCATATATACCTCAATTGACTAATATGCAATCACAATCTCAAATTAAAGAGTAACACTTGTAACATTGGGTGAAATTCCCTATGAGGTATGTTTCTGTCATGATTTTTCTTGATTGCTCCTTATAGATCCTCAATTTCTCATACACATCTGGGTATAAATCATCATGTTAATCAAGTTTGAGTCATATATTAGTTTGCTGCTAGGTCATATCTAAATTCAATCTTTTAATTACCCACATGGATCTGTGCTCTAACTCCATAGAAGATGGAAATCTTTACCATAAAAAATCTATATGGAGATGCCCCTATAGGTTTCTTATAGGTGGTGTCATATGCCCAATGACAATTTTCCAATTGGGTGCTCAATTAGGTATTGTATGATTTTCAGGTAGGTGGGTGCAACATAAAATTAAAAAGTTCCTCATGAAATTCCCATGTTAATGGATTCATCGTAGCTATAAAACTTAGATATATAAAAGAGAAAAAGAAGTATGAAGGTGATACCTTTGTGCATACTTGTTTTGCAACAAGAAGATTATGATAACCTAGTTTTCCCTATACTCAAATTAGCTCACAACCTCACACTTTTGATACTCAATCTTGCTCAAAAACCTTCCTTAACTTTGATTTGATATTTGTGAGACATTATACTCATTTAACACCTTGGAATCGACTAAACGTCACAAATACTTTTTAACTAATGCTTGAACCTTTGGTACACCGTGGATATATAATTTCATTCTTGACCCTCTCTATGAGTCCCATTCTATACTAATTTTGACTCCATGTTGTGGAGTTTGTTATGAAATTCCAACTCATCTTTTCTTGCCCAATTTTGAGTTCTCAATAAGGAGATGGACCCATTTGAAAACAATGATCATTTTGTAACCTTTTTCTCCAACTAGTGGGCTTTGAGCCTATCAGACTTGGTCCTAGACCAGGTGGTCCCTCCTTTGTCTTCCTTGCCCTCGACTCCTTCCTCTCATGTAGGCACAAGATCATACAAACCCGACACTTCCCGTGCTACATCTCCTCCTCCTCTTTTCGGCCTCTCTTGTCACATTCTTCACTTTCGGCTGCTTGACCAACTGTGGTTGGCAATGGGATGCCAAGGGGAGAGTATAACCCAACTAGCCACCGCCGCTACCTCCCTTGCCCATCAAAACCCTAAACCCTTTTCAACTTGCTTTCCCTCCTCCTTTATAAACCCCTCGAACCCCTCATTAGTCAGTTTTGAGCTCCACCATCTAAACAAAGCCACCACCTTCAGTTTCTCCTCACCCACCTGCCCTCTAGTCATGACCTCAGTGCCGTGGGGTCTTTCGGGGCTTCAGTTTTGTCTTGAAGATGACGGGAAGGAGATAGCTCGACCCTGAATTCCCTGTCTCTCCCTCTTCTTCCCCTTGCTTTGTTCTAGCCAAAGAGCCTTCCTCATCCTTGAGGCCACCATGAAAGCTGCACCCGAATGCTGCAAAGAGTCGCAATTCACTGACATGGCAAGGACGAAGACTGAAAAGGGTAGGTTGTACACCCACCTGCATCCTGTGCACGTTCCCTCTCTACCCTCATTCCTCTCTCACTCTACCACGCTAGCACTATGCAACAAATCCTAGCGCACCATGTTGGCTCGGGCTCGCACCTCTCCACATGCTCACAGACTCTCGTTCACCTTCGCCCATGGTTGTCCATACTTGCCAGATGCCACACCCATACACTGTCTATCTCACTCCAAAGTAGATGGACAAGCCCCAAACATGTTGGAACACATGCTGAATGCACCCTTATGCTAGTGGATGCACCCTGACTCGCTCCCCACATGAGCCCACATGAAGGTATAAGAAGCGGCCCAAGAATGGCCCAGTGAGGGTAAATCCCTCCTAAAAATCCCTTTTATTGATGCTATCTTCAAGCCTAAGTAATTTCTATCTTTTTTAACCAAAACATATGATGTTATATACCATTTTGATTAGAAAAACATCACCTTACTAATAATGCTATCAGGTCCTACTACCTTCTCATAGTATTTCATTAATTTTCTAAAAACGACCCCCTTGTGACATTGTGACCATTAATCACCATCAACCATGATTAGCATGTCGGATTAATGACCTATGGATCTTCTTTCATGCAAATCAGTAGTTCTACTTTGTTGTGGACGTGACCTAAATGTCTTGGACCTATTATATGCAGCCCAATGTCTTTTTGATCTACCATGACTTAAAGATGATCCTTTTATGTATATTTATGATACTTGCTCATATATGCAACTTTGGAATAATCTATCATTATGGAATGTTTGAAATTTGAAAATCATTAAAGTATAATTGTTGTTTGTTCCCTCTTTAAGCTATGTCTTGTACAAATTTCCATGTAACACACTTATGTACTAATTGATTTCATATGACATGCTCTTTTCACCTATAATATCTAAATGTACATGTGAATCTATAGAACTCTAAGCTTATAAGAATCATGTTATATGCTACCCATGTTATCTTAATGCTTCAAATGAGTATAGTTATTAGGTTGTAGCACTAAAACCCCCAATTGACCTACTCAATGCTCCAATGACTTGGAACATGACTATATTGCATGAAATGGAAAAATTAGGATCTTACATGAATAGCCCATGATGCTACTCTAAACCTCATGCCTACTTTAATATTAAGCCATAGTTTTCCTTTATCTAGTCTTACTCATAATGTGGATGGTTCACCTAGGCCTAGAGCTTAATGTTTATCTATGGACCATGTTGAATATGACATGCATTTTTAGAACTTTTGAGATGATGTTTGATATAATTGAAACCTAGGACTAAGGGAACATCAACATGATTCTTATGATGTTTAGATTTTCATGTCATGTTGATCTAAGACACATGCTATATCTTTTATTTGTGAGGTTCCCTTGGTTTGGATCTTCTCTAGGTACCTTACACAAGAATCGTTACTCATAAGGTATGCTTAATCTCTTGACCCTACTATGTTATTGGCTTGTTTGTATGTATGCTTGTATGAATTCTTGGCTACTCAATTACATGATTGAGCTACTTGTTCCCTATTATTAGTACACTTGTTTTTCTTCAAATATGTTGAACAAACCTTGAACATAACTGAACTCGTCCATTATAAAACCTAATATAACTACCTGTATTCTCAGGGTAAGGGTACAAGGCTGGGATCCTTACTAGAGATGTCCAGATAAGGTAGACCATGTCCATAAAAGGGTTGGATATTATTGAGCACCCTTACGGACCCTTCCAATGGGAGGATGGTCAATGGCCATATAATGTTGTTGAGTATAATGGAAATACACTTAAAACACACTTTGTTTAAAAGAATGTTGTTAAGTGTTTCACACCTTGTTTCTACTTCTTGCTTATATGATGTTTATAGCCAAGAAACTTTTATAGTATTCTCAAATAGTTTACATGACTTTTCATAGCATACTTAGTGCTTTAGCATTAATATTCTTTTTATTGAATTTGTAGTTGGAAAATGAAGATCCACTACACTCAAGACTCTATGCTCTAAAATGCAATACAAATGGGTATACTTGAATCTAAAAATGGGTACATATATCTTATCTCCATGTTTAATATCTTGTTGTTACTGCTTATATATATATATATATTTATGTATCTCTGTGTGTGTATTGATTGTGTTTAATACTTGTGCTATTCTAGGGATGGGTGCCCAAGTCCACTCGCCTTTGTCTTTGTAGCCATTAGGATTATGGACTTAGGGTAACAAACGGTTTTGTGACAAATGGTATCAGAGATAATCACATAGGCATATATATATGTTAAAGGTATAACACCTCTTAAGAGACCAAGAGGACTAAAATCCTTTTCTCAAAGTTTAGAGAGTCTTCTAGCATCTCACCTCTTCTTTAAGGACTACCTAAGCCACCCAAGTAGATGATGAATAGTTAGGCATCAACATGTTTGTTGTCATAGCTGACACCAAACATGTCAAAAGAATTTTCCTCTCTCCTTGGAAGATCCACAAAACATCACCGTCAAAGAACATCACCACCTTGGGACTACAATCCAAGACCACTCGATACTTCTCCAAACTATCCATTCCAAGGATCACATTGAATCCATGCATGTCAAGTGGTATGCAATCCACTTGAATGATGCCTCCTGGAAAAGAAAGAACACAAGAAGGACACACCTCCCACAACTTGGAGTAGCCAACCAAAGGGGTTTCTAGGAGAAGACTATCACATCTATGACTAATAGGCAAAGAATAGATAGCTATCACTCATTGATAAAAGAGTGTGTCGCACTCAGGTCAACCAAAACCGATAAAAAGCTAAAAGAAGACAAATCATAATGAAATAACTCCATCTGACCTATTATGACCCTCGGGTTGACTACTCCCTCTGACTGACTCATGGCACAAAATCAAGTCATTGCATGTTGTTGCCCTTGTCCTTTATTCGCTTGCCCAGATGAACTAGTTATGACTCTTAACCACCTCCTCGACCTCCACCACTGTTGAACTGTCACTGGTGCAACCCTTGTTGATTTTGTCTTGGTTGTTATGTCACCTCTACATACTTCACAAGGCAGAACAACTTTGTATCTCCAACCTTACCACACTTATAGAAGGTCTTCCTCTCATACTGTTATAACCCCAATTTTTGGGTTCAATTGGTGAGAAATGTAATTTCTCAT
The DNA here is from genome assembly GCA_963693085.1 of Alisma plantago-aquatica. Taxonomy (NCBI): domain Eukaryota; kingdom Viridiplantae; phylum Streptophyta; class Magnoliopsida; order Alismatales; family Alismataceae; genus Alisma; species Alisma plantago-aquatica. Next base: position 267,556,284 of record OY856415.1, on the reverse strand, counting down.
ATTAAAGATATTTGAATAAATAATGATATAATTTGCTTCAAATAAAGGGATTTCGTTTAAAATAGCCTTGTTGTTTGATTTGTGGGCTTTATTGGCTATTGGGCCCAATAACAAGGAAATAACAAAGAAAATTCAATTAGCGAATGAATAATTGAATAATTGATAAAAGAAATATGTGGAAACCTCTAGAAGGCAAATCCAAAGAGGATTTCGTGCCTCTTAGGTTCCTTGGGTTCCAATGAGTACAAAGTTGCATCAAGAAAGAAATAAGAAAAGAAAAGATTAATTAAGTATTTCTTTATTAAGAAAGAAATCGGAAATAATGTTAATATGTGGAAAACAAGTGAAAAGAGATATAATTGAGTTATCCTTTGTGGAATTTCGTATCCCAAGGATTACTAATGATAAAAGGAATACCAATGAGGAAAATAAAAGAGAAATAAAGAGAAATCCTCAAAAAGAGATATTTTAAGGAGAAATAAACAAGATAATGAGAAATAATGCATAAAGATGCATCTACAAGGATAATAGATATCCTTGGAAAAGAATTTCTAAATAATAGAGTTTCTTGGGGTCCAAGGATCCCCAATAAAGAGGAAAGAAAGAGAAAAATGCCAAATTTGCAAAATAAAAGATAATATGATACATTACTAATGGATTTTGTGATAAGGATAGAAAGGAAGTATTTTATAATAAAAGGGAATATAATTCATGGCCAATGAATTAAAGGGCAAGTCTAATGATGATAAGAGAGAGGATTTTCGAAATCCTAATATCAGAGGAGGAAGGAATAATTAAAGAATATGAAAGAGAGAGAGAAACTTGCTTTTAGTGAAGGGATATAATTCCTATTAGGATTAGGCTTTATTCCTTCATGGGCAAGCATGCTGGGACAGAAGGGACCCTCATCTATAAAAGGGTAGACCCTTTGGATGAGCCAAGTAGTTTCCTTGCGTCTCTCTCTCCACTTCTTCTTCTTCTTCATCAAACCCTAACTGTGGTAGTAAGGCCCTACTCTGGAACAACGAGGGATAGGGAGGAACGGCGACGGGGGCATGATTGCCCTATGGCGACCAGGGGATGGCTGGTTACCTTCTCCGAGCATGGCCCTCGCGCGGACGACCTGCTACAGGTTGCCCGTCCAGCCACAAAGAGCAGGCCGGGACTCCTTGAAACTGCCGCCATAGCCATGAAATAGGGGCGCCCTGGGTGCGCCAGATCAGGGCGGAACTGAAGGAGAAGACTCCGGCGAGGATGGCGGCCCAGGGAGGGAAGGAGAGCCTCCGCAAGGCTGCAAAACGCGGCCGCTAGGGGTCTGCGTCGCGCCTGCTGGAGGAAGGAGATAACCCATTAACCTTTGGGCGGAAATGCCCCTCCGCGGGCTGAAGCGTGCGTAACTTAACCAAGGGCATAACGGTCTTTCCGTTATGTTTTCCAATACAAAGGGCAACTTTGCATGGAGAAGAGCGACGTGGCACCCATTGATTGGTCCAACAAGGTAAACCTTGCGAAATTCATATTTATTTAACCGTAACTCCGATTAAAACAATTTTTATATGAAAATTGATCCTCAGAATGAGAGGAACCCAAAGAAATTATGTTTGAAGTCTGATTCTAATTGCAATCCGAAAATTAATGGAAATAATCATCTTTAATACTTTAATGATTAAGAAACTCTATTTTGAGATGATTAATGTGTTTAATAGGGTTAATGGATCATAAGAGTTGATATTAACCTGTTAAATGTAAAATGGTACATTATGTTCGAAAAGGAAGAACTTTGCACATGATTAGTCTAGTTTAGAGTTTATATGCTTGAAATTGGAAAAGTACATAAAGTTATCATCTTTAGTGTTTTAATTAAGGGAAAACCCTTAGATTTGATGATAAATGGTCTTAATGATGTAATTCAAGTTGATATTAACTTGTTGTTAATAAAAGTGAAAATAGGATATGAAAAGATGATCTTTTTATATAATTGGCTTAATTTAGGGTTTCATGCATGTTTATGCATTAATGAGCTTAAAAACCCTAATTTAGGAGAATATGTCTTTTAATTGGTTTAATTGTTCAAATCCATGAATAAATAAGGATATGATGATCCTAAGTCAAATTTTGGGTATAAAAGACTATTAAAATGAATAGTTGAGCAATTACGGTTCATAAGAATGGAAAAGGGCATTTTAGGGTTTGTTGACCTAAAATGGATAAAGTTTGAGAAATTGATCTAAGAAACCCTAATGCATCCTAATGAGACTTAGAAACCTTAGAAAGGTGTCCCAAGTCAATAAGGAGTTGTTTGTGATATGATTGTGACAATTAGACATTATACATGTTTTCAGGATCAATGTTTGCTTGATTGATTGATTGGCTTGCTTGATTGGACATCTAGTTGGATTTGGATAAATTGTTGCTTGAGATCTCCAAGACATGTATGTGGTTACAATTATGAATAACCGCTTTAGTTTCCCGATGGTTTCCCAGATGTTTAATCGCATTGAATGCAACTAAATTGTTTGGATGTTTATTTATTTCATGCCACTATAAAGTGACTATGATTATCACCATAAATGTGCATATATAACTGGCTAGATCTGGGTCCACCTCTGTTACTTTGAAAAGGCTAAAAAAGGGGTAATCCTAGAGTAAGGTCTAGGTTACCGTGAGTTAGAAACTGGGCTACCTACGTGTAGTGCCATGAGACTCTTTAGCATACCCCGAGTTAAGGAGTGGTCTACTTACGAGTAGTGCCATGTGACTCAACCCTAGAAACTAGTTCACTTATAGGTGGATCATGAGGGTTTTAATGGGGACAACACAGAGGATAGGGTACTCTTGGATCGCAGAGTTATATCTAAAACGTAATCTTGGTTGTTAAATGATTAATTGAATGATTACATTGTTATCATAGTTGCATGTTTATTGTTTCCCCCACATACCAGCTTCGGCTGACCGACGTTTTGTTTGTCGAAGTTTTAGGTACAAGACAAAAGGACAAACAGTAAATCGTCATATTGTGAAATACATGAAGTAAAATACAAGGAGGATAGTTAGAGTAGAATCCTTAAGTGGATAGAAGTTAGACATCCAAGTTTTCAAAAAGGTATGCAAAAGTTTATTTTTTTTTCTTACAACTTTTCAGTATAGTCTGTTAAAATTTGATAATTATTCTTGGTTAATTGCCGAACCTTTGATCCAGAAGTCATGGGTGTGGCTTCGACCTCTCGGTCTCCCTTAATTGGGGGTTATCGGGAGGTGGGGTCGTAACACATACCATGGTCTAGACGGCCCTATCACTAACATTGATGAATCACTATGAGCTCAAACTGGAGGAAAGGTATGACCTCTACCCTTGCTCGACAACCACTAAGACTAAACTGCTAACCTCTATTGTGACTAAGGTGATGAGAACCTAGGCTTCTTGAATCCATTAGACAACTATCCCTAATACTATGTTGGTCTTCTTGGCATTCACCTCGCTCTTCTCCATAGTTGACTATTCTATCTGCCTCATGGACTCCACAAATGTGGTGAAATTCTCCCTATTCTCCAACATCGATACCATCCTTGTCAACTCAGAACTCAAACATTTCTAAAATTTCTAATCCTCTCATTAAATAAAACATCGATATTCAGACAAAACATCAACAGTTCCATGAACTTTTCCTCATACTCATTGATCGTCATAGATCCCTATCATATCTTGTCGAACTGAGAGATATTCTCATTCACATAGATCTCTAGGAAGTATTGGCTCACAAACTCCCTCCAAAAATCTTCCCAACTAGTCACAACTCCAGGCCTCTTTTCCTCCTTGATTTCTGGTGAATGTCCAACACTCCCCTTCAATAGGTACATTATGTGCTTCACCTTATCCTCTTCGGGGATATTGAGGATCTTGAAGGCCTTTTCCATCTTGGTCAACCACAAGCCCGCATCATATAGGTTTGATGTACCAGCGTACTCTATCTCCCCCACATGCCTCAACCTCTCAAAGGTATTTCCAAAACCTTCAGATTCCGCATTGGGAACAACTTCCCTTGCTTGCGGTATGGGCATTCTATCCACCATATGCATCATTGTGGCCATAAACTATCTAAAAATGGACTGAAAAGCAGGATTAGACACAGTTGTTGGGTTGAACTGAGGAACTTTAGTCATTCAATCATATCTTTCCTGCCTCTTGGAACCACCTCCTAGTGTAGCAACATTTCTCTATGCATTTTCTTTGTGTTCACCAGACATATATTTTCCCTTCTTCTTCTTCTCTGCATAAGTAGAAGTTACCATCATATATGTTGGATGACACTAGAACATACACAAATCCTAGTCCTATGTCCCGATAGACTCATCGAACCTAGAGCTCTAATACCAACCTTTTGTCATGTGACAACCCATTTCCACACGAGCCAGATAACTCAAAACAAAGCATGGAACTAATACTAAACATCCAGATTACCATAAAATAGGTTAAATTAAAATTGATTTCATATAACTACAAAAGCAAAAACATGTGCATTCTTGCTTGTGATGTTGCCCTCAAGATTGCTGAAGACAAAAACCTCCGCATCACCATCATTGAGATTGATGATCCTTATGTGCATGACATCATGTGGGGTAACTCTAAGGAACCATGGAAAGCAACCCCGTTCACAAGGGAGATTCGAGCAGTTCTCAATGAAGAAGCCATCATAGGTTATATCATACCTAAGCCAGCCAATGCAGTTGCAAGAGCATTAGGTTTAAGGGGATCCACTCTCAATGACACTTTTATTTGTACTGAACATATGTTGCTACCCATGTATGTGCGAGGTCTCATCATCATGGATAGACATAGTGTTCTATACATTTTCTTCAGAAGGACAACTGCTGGGTGATATGGATCTTGGATGATCTTTTGGCGTCATCCAGTCTCGCGCAGCGTTGAGGTCTTTTTCTGGTTTTGTTGCGTCTTCGTTGGGCCTTATGGGGGCATTATCTGCGACTTTATAAGCGTGATTTGTAATTGCTTTTTGATTAGCCCACAAATAGGAGAGTGGGATGAATAGAAGATCTCCTGGCTTAATTTAAAAAAAAAAGCAAAAACATTTTACATCTGAGTCCATAAATAGTGCCACCCGCATCATATTTCATTCCAAAAGAGTAGTACACATCACTATTCAGTGGCCATCCTTCCACAACCTGTTATATATGATAACTTGTTCACATATACAAGCCATACCTATCCAACCATGGCATACTTCCAAAAACTCATATCGATATACAACATCTACAAAACACCCCCAAGGTTCTAAGAGTACAGGGACGACACATAGGACTCTACTACAAAACACTAGAAACATATCCAAGCTTCAACAACTACTTCTCCTCTTGTTTCTCAGCCTCAACTGCATAATCTCTACCTCATTGTGCATGACCACCTAAAAGATGTGAAAACCCATGGGGTGAGACCACCGTTCCAGTGAGAGATATAACTCTCTACGACCAACTATTGTAAGCACAAATATATTAAAGTAGGAAGATAACATTATTATCAGGATGAGTAGATTCGGCTAAATGATATTAGTAAAGATAATAACATAGATTAGGCAGTTTAAGCATCTACAACTGAGTAGTAGAACATCTTATACCTTTAGAAGGAATATGAAGAACATGTATAACATTTATTAACTAAAAAATATAAGATACAAGGCAAGGGGTCATCCAATTTGAATCATGTTTGACCCTAAGAAAATGTACTACACAGTTGTTTTATGTCTTTTATTGTCCCTAAGGATTTGAGTCATACCACCCAAGTCCAACTGACCACTGTTAAGTCAAAATCAATGCCATACGACATTTATTGAAGAGTCAGACTACATGATCTTCCCACACTACTTGGTCAGTTTGAGTCTGCACCATAATGACATATTAGTCAAACTACAAAACAAACTCTTATAGTCAAATATGTAGTCTTGTTAACACATATCCCACTTTGGTATATGTCGCGATGTTAGAAACCAAGGTATATAACCCAATCACTAAGGTACAACCATATTTTTCCTCTATCAAATCATATCACATTTTCACCATCATCGAGACCTGACCTTAGTCATTCTCAAAACACTTGGGATCAAGTGTGAAGGACACACAATCACTTGCACCTTGCATACTCAATAGTATGTGCTCTGGGTTTCCCTTGGTAATACATGTTTCGACATCCATCAAAGTTCTGACTATAGAATGGATCTATGGCACAAGACACTACATAATCAGGGTTTCTCTTGATTAGTTATGCCAATAAGGTATCATTAATGCATCAACCAAGTTACAACATACAAACCCTAAACAAATTCGACAAAAACAAGGGTAAAGGTACAACTCCAAAAGATATAAAACATATGAGGTATAAACTTGTCCCAATATTAGTTGATATATATAACTACCATACAAGGCCATAAACATTATTAAATCACTAGGGGATAACAATCCCTAATATCATCACTGGAGGATACCACCTCAGACTAGGCATTGAGCCTCTGTAAGGTCATAAGACCCAATCATATAGTTCCTACACATCATCATTATCTCATCATGCCTCATAAAGGCTCATAATCATCACCCTATGTCATATAAGAGATGCCATAGCATTCACTAGATATGATTTGTATTCAACCTACAACATTAGGGTTACACAAGTAGGAGAGAGAAACATCATCTCATGCTACATAATTCAAGCAAGATAAACATTATATCATGCATTTCTCAATTAGGGTTAGGGTTCTCATGTAGAACTTATCACAACACACCATGGTACATAATTCCAACTTTCTTGGAGCACATTAGGGTTAAGATTCATTATCATCATGATCAACCGATAATTCCAAACAACATCAAGTATCGACATCATGGTCAACCAATCATTCAAAACAACATCAAGTATCGACCACATAGGAAATCATGGTGTAGCTACCAACCTCCATGACACATGTAGTGACTACTACACTTGTGTGTCGACCACTAAAGTAAAACCATGTGTAACGACCACTCAAACCATATACAAGAGGTAGAAACCAACAAAGCACATAAGTAGCGACCACAAGGTAGTGACCATAGGTGATTAACATCTTGTTGTGACCGCAACACCACCCATAGTGGAGACCACTCACTCATGAAGAATGTAGTGAACAACTCAAGGACCATCGAACTTTGACCGCAATAAGAGCCAACATGGGTAGCGACCAAGACATATCTACCTCTAGAGACCACTCACCTAGTCATGGGTAGAGACCATCACCACCTCTAGGTGAAGCGACCATTAGGGATAGCTCACGCTTGTGACCGCAACACAACAACAAGCATGTATCGACCACTAAAGACAAGCCACTCCAAACATCACATAACCAAACCCAAAATAGAGTAGAACCATGATAAAAAAAGATCATAAACATCAAGAAAACAAAGCATCATCCATGGAAAAGCCATTCAAAGATGGACATCAAAACCCTAAAATAAACATCACAAGGTAAACATGGAAAACCATGATATGAATGAAGAAACCAGACTTCAACCACATGCAAATAGGAACCTAAAACCTTCATTCAACATAGGATAATTGAACCTTAAGCATGGTGATAAAACCAACATTCAAAAGACTTAAATGATCCATTTTCTACATCATCACCATATATTTGGGTACAAGAAATAAGGGTTTAGAAAAAAAAGCAATCCTATGCAAGAAAACTTCAAAATCTTAAACCCTATATCAAGATAGTACCATCCATCAACTTATGATCATGTTTTAGATATAGAATAATAGCATGCAAGAAAGAATACAGTGCAATAATACAAGAGGGGAAAGTTATATAACCTACCTTAAGATGAAGATAAAGCTCCAAAGCCCCGAGCTCCAAGAGAGAGAAGGAAGGGCCAACTAGGATCAACTACACGGCCAACAAGGTCACCTTAAGAGAAGAAGAACACACCAAGGTCAAAGGGAAGCTCAAGGAGAAGAAAGAACAAACCCTTGGCCAAACAAGAGAGAAGAAAGAGGGGAAACTTCATCTCACTTAGGTACAATGAAACCATAGTCTTGACCTTTGTGGAAAGAATATTCGCAAGATATCCACCATGGTGATCCATATTCTATGGCTAAGAGTTGAAGAAAGAGATAGGGTTCTAAAGGGAAAATGAGATCAAGGAGACAGAACCACTTACCAAGATCAAAGTCACCAAGGATCACCACAAGAGAGATGATCAAACTCAAGATAACCACATGCAAGAGTAGATCATCCACCTTCTCCAAGATCACCACCTCCACATGCACCACCAAGCTCAAGGCCAAACACATGCAAGAATGGAGGAAGGAGAGATCTAAAGGGTAACCTTGCATGTGAAAGATAGAGCATATATACTCAAGTATAGAAGGGAGGTAAGGATCATTAGGTGTAAAGATATGTGAGAACCAAAAGGACACATGTCCAACATATCCACGACCATGCAAGAATTCTAGACATGCAGGAAACAAATAGTGATAAAAATAAGGTAATGTAGCGACCACTTAGGTCCACTACACCCTCAAGGTCAAAGAAAAACCAAATGGTCGCAACACTCCACAAAAGAACAAAACCTAGCGACCAAAACTCATGATTAAGGCACATAGGTCGAAACAAAACACAACCAAGAGACATATCAGTCACAACACAAGCCCCACATGATACAATCTGGTCTCAAAAAAAATCACAACGTCAAGGTCAACACCAACACTTATGCATCCAAGGGAACCACATGCAAACCCTAGCTCCACACACATAAAGCCACATCACCAACCAAGGTCCAACAAGGTGACCTAAAGCATCATTCTCTCTCTGGTTATGATAAAACACAAAGGGCACAACAAAAATTTCAAGATAGACCCTCAAAATGCTTAAATTACAACTTGGTCTAAGACAACCATAACTAATTAAAACATCAACCAAAATGGACCAAACTGAAAACACAGGCATGCCACACATTATTAAGACACATCACAAGATTAGATTAAGGTTAAATCATATTATTAATCAAGGCAATCACAATCAAGCACTAATCTAAGTTAGGGGTCTTACAACAACCCCATTTTGTTAATGTGTATGAGGAGAAGAAAAGTTGGGCAAATAACCAAATTTCTCACAAAAAGTTTCAAAAAAATCATTTTGAAATTCTCCCAATGGTCACTATGGATAAAGATGATTTGGCAAAAAGATTCAGTTTCAACTCGCTTACAAAAGTAGAGAAAGAAGCGAGAGTGTCACTTTTTGAAACTAATAAGAAGATCCAAGTATAGCAAGAAAAATTGTGGACAATCCTAAGGAAATACTTGCTACCACAAAGTGATGGAATTCTCATAGGTCCAAATAGATCAATTGATGAAGTTCAAGAGATCTATTTGTACTAAGGACTCCTATGGATTTAAAGGAGGATTTGGTTTGCTTTCCTTGAGTACAAGGTTGACATTCCTCATCCTTCTCAAAGTCCAATTTAGGAATTCCTTTGATCAAGACCTTTTTAGTCGAATTCTTCAATTGATGCATATTAAATGACCAAGCCTTCAATGTCACAAAGATATATCACTCTTATAAAAAATAAGGCATCTACCAAGAATAGACTGATGAGAATCAAGAACAATAACATAATGGTTTCCATTTATAGTTCCCTGATATATACCATTATAGGAGAGGAAATCTAGAAAGCAAGCATTCAAGTGAGATAAATAAAATAAGATAACCATTATCGAGAATTTAGCTAACACTAATCAAATTGTGACATAGGACATCTGCAAGAAGAACATTATTGATGCATAATGAATCTCCCACATCACCCTGACCTATCACTTTAACTTTATTGTTGTCACCAAAAGTCACTGGTCCTCCTTTCTTCTTTGTGAAGTTGCTGAAATGGCTTATCTCACCGGACATATGCTTGGAGCAACCACTATCAACAATCCATTTTACTTTTACCTAGAAGAAAGGAAGATGTAGGTGCCTAACTCAAAACTTGGGATCCCAAGTTAGCTTGGGTACCCACTTCATCTTTGAGTTGGTCCCCATTTCCTTGTAAGGACAATAAGTAGAGTAATGGTTATAACTATTGCAATGTGCACAAACCATAGGGTTCTTAGATCCAAATGACTCTCAATTAAGGTAGGAGGTCCCTTGCTCTTTTTCTTACCCTTGCCCTTGCTCTCAGGAGCTCCCTCATATACCAAACCACTAGTACCAATTTGTTTGGTAGAGTGATCTAGAACTTCATTGAGGGACTTTTTCCCTTTGGGGAATTTTTACAAGGAGGCTCTAAGCTTGTGATTATCATAACTAAGAGGAATAATGCTAGAAGAAAGACTAGATAAACATCTTGAGCTTAAAGAAGTCAACCTCTAATCAAAGGGCTTTAGTGTGATAATAATCTCTCTCAAGAGTAATGCTAGATAGATCACTACTAGGAAATAAAGGTCTAGAAGAAAGATCATTTAGTTGAGAAAGAAATCTAGAATTTTCAATTCTAAACATGATAAGCTCATTAAGATAGATGTTATTTTCATCTTTAAATGAATCACAATCATGTCTAAGATAATTAAACTTGGTAACAAGTCTATCATTTTTAGTTCTAATTAAGAAAAGATCATCAAGGTGAGTCTGGTTTTCATCTTTAAGACTATTTATGTTCTTATGATAAATATCATTCTCTACTTCACCTCCATTGTATTGGAGCTCAAGATCAGGAATCTGGCCTTGCAAAGAATCAATACTATCAAAAGAACTTTCTCATTTTTCTTAAGGAAATCCATTTTAGCATACAAGTAATCTACAAACTTTCCTAACCTCTTCTTCTTAAATTTTCATTTAGAAAAAGAAGAGTGGGACACATTAAGAATTTCAATGAGGGTTTCTTTAGATAGTTCATTTAAACTTACCTCACTAACCTCACATATATCATCACTAGTTGAGGCCATGAAAGAAAGGTGGCCTTCTCCCTCATTTGAGTTGAAATCACAAGAAGAAGACTCATCCCAAGAAACATGGGTTGCATCTTAACTTCTTCTTTCCTTCTTGTCCTTCCTTTTATACTTTCCATCCTTCTTGTAGTCCTCCTTCTTATTGGAGCTACTCCTGTGGTATGACTTATTTGCCTTTGGGCAATCATTCTTGTAGTGTCCTTTTTGGTCACATTCATAGCACCTTGGAGTAGAGGAGGAGGATGACTTTCCCTTGAAGTGATTCCTCTTGGAGTAGTTAGCTTCATAATCACTAGGGGTTTCATCATCACTTAAGGAAGGAGGGGTAGGCTGGTAAGAAAGTTTTTTTGGAGAACAATGGCCTCCTCTTGAGCTTTGAATGCATTGTCCTTGACCTTATTTGACTCCTTCTCTTCTTGCTTCTCATATTGCTCTTGTTTTTCAAGTCTATGCTCATAGACTTGAAGGTTGCAAATGAGCTCTTCGGCGGCAATGTCGCCAAGGCTTCTTATTTCTTCAATAGAATTCACCTTGGAATCCCAGCATTTTGGAAGATACCTAAGGATCTTGAAGTTGATGGTGCCTTGATCCATAGGATGGAACAAAGAAGCAAGATCATTGATGATGGTGTTGAGTCTTTAGTACATCTCATCCACTCTCTCCTTCTTGCCCATCTTGAAGTTCTCAAGGAGGCCTTTGAGCATGTATATTTAAGACTTCTTGACTTTCTTGGTCTCTTCATAGGTAGTGCAAATCATGTTCCACATCTCATGGGTTGTATCCTAAGAAGAGATCTGGTTGAACTTGGAAAGAGTGAGGGATGCATAAATTATGCTTATAGCTTTTGCATTCAGTTGTGCCTTCTTCAATGAGGCTTCATACCAAGTGGCTACATTTCTAGTCGGCTCCTTGTATGGAAGTTTGACTACTTTCCACATGTCATCGACCCTTCCTTGCAAGTAGAACTACATCCTCCTCTTACAATAGAGAGAGTTGGTGTTGTCAAAGATAGGAGGCCTCATGGAGAATCCTCCCTCCAGATTGAGAGAACCTAGAAGGTTGTCGCTCATCTTCTCATCTCATGGGAGATCTTGTTGGAGAATACCGTGTCTCTGTTACCACTTATTAGATCAAAAGGGCTCTAGAGGGGGGTCAATAGAGATAAAAAACACTTAAACAAGCTTTGTTAGACTTCAGGTTATTTCAAGAGATACTATTGTGAATATAGAATTTGATGTGCAACTATGCATACATCACAAGGATGATAGAGATTGAATGAGATCAAGAACAAGCTATGTTGAGTGTTTCCATACTCTAAACTAGGAGTAAGTCAGTACACTACCTAGAGAGGTCATGCCCTAGTATTTTGCAACCATTTCATGCTTACATTCCATTATAAGAAATATAATAATATCTTCCTTTTGTCGGGAAAGGATACCTAGCCTTCCTTTTTAAGGACCTAAAGGAGCCAATAAACCATACAAGTTCTTACCTATACTTCGATCAAGAGTCTTCAACCTTTACAAGGGCTTACCCACTTTTGCAAGGAGATAGACACCTCCAACAAGGAGATCTGCTTCTTGTAACAAGTCTTCCACCTTGAAAGAATTACCCACTCTTCTCAAGGAACTCTAGCCTTCATCTTCTCCTTCAATGCGGAGAAGCTTTCACTAACTTTGCTTGAAGAAAGGAATTGGGGAAAGAGAAGATTAATAGCTTCCCAAGGATTATAATGGATTATCTCTCTCATAAATTCCTATCTCACTCATAAGGACATTTTGATTTGTAAGAAAGAGAAAGGGGATCTAGGTGGACAAAATAACTCAACTATAGCTAGGAGCATGAGTAGTATTAAGGACAAAACTTGGGATGATGTCCAAGGGTATCTATTTATACTTGGGGATGTCCAATAGCCACTAGAAGCACTCAAGATCTAATTATAGTCATTTGGGGTGTTATAATAGATCTATTTTTGATGTTTGCAACACTCCATCGGCTAGAAGCACTTGTTTTGCACATTTCGTACTATGTAGTTGGTCAAGTTTTCATAAAGTTAACTCAGCAGATAACACTATGTGACAGCTAATTTTGAGTTGTAGCCCAAGTTTATCCTGAATGAAACTTGACCAATGGCTTCAAATCAATTTTTCTATGTAGAGGGTCAGTTGAGTTTATCTTGAGGTAAACTTGGTCGAACTTGGACATTTCCAAGACGTACCCATCCTAGGCATCAGTCAAATTTGTGAGAAGGAAACTCGGCTGATCAAACATCATGTTATGCATTTTGGAAAATGTCATTAAAGTCCTTAAACGTTCGAATTAAGTGTTCCTAATTTTTTTCCCATCTTAATTACAAGTCATAACATCAATACAAATGATTAAATTTTTTTTCCTAAGTACTTTAGGGCATATTTCACAAAACTACATTTGCATTGAGTTTGGCTTGTATTGGAACATGTTGAAACTTGATTGATTTGATCCTTTTCTTATACTTAAAACCTAAAATCAATCTCAAATAGTCATATTAGATACATATGAATGGAGTGGTTAAGTCATCATCAAAATATGACAATTTATAGCTATTAGGTCAACATTACTCTCCCTTGTATGTAACCCTAATAGCTCTCTGGGTGATTAGGGAAGTGATAGTGGGTTATTTCCTAATATCTCATGTGTGGTTACCCTTTCTCTTGTTTGTCCAAGGGTGTCTAGTCCTCATTACTTAGTTACCTACTAAGATGGTAGAAGACCTGGTTGAGAGTTGTGCATGACTAGGGTTTGACGAGGAGGAAGATGATGATATTCTAGAACTAGGGGATAAGGAGGAACATGTCTCTCTCATCCTATCATCAAATTTACTGACCATTAGGACGTACAACTTCTATGCATTTAAACGTACCCTAAGTCAGGCATGGGCTTTGGCGAACAAAGTCCTATGCAAGCATCTACGCATGGATGCCTTCATCATAGACTTTTTCATTGGAAGGATAAAAGGAAGGTCATAGAAATGGAACTAGAACTTCAACAAAAAATTGTTGCTGGTTAAGGAGATAAAAGATTGAGATCTGTAAGAGAAGTTGATCTTCAATGAATGTTCATTCTAGATCCAGGTCTACATCATGTCATTGGAGCACCAATCAGAGTTCACTATACAATCTATTGTTGATAAACTATGAAGGGTCATTCAGGTGGACCATGATGAACTGGGATGGGAGGCGACACCCAGAGTAAGGATTGAAATCAACATCACAAAACTTTGGAAGAAACATCAAGTAATATGAGATAGGAGAGGAGTGGCCACAACATTGGATTTCAAACATGAATGCCTCACAAACTTTTGCGATCTTTGTGGACATCTCAAACATGTAGATAAGGATTGTGACCTAGAAGAGGAGGATGACATGAATCCCATACTTTAGGGTCAATGGCTAAAGGCGTCGTCAAGAAAACCTCATCTGTCAAATGTTGAAGAAGTCTATGGGGAGGGTGCACTAAAGAAGAAGCTTCTATTTCATATCAAACCAGAAATGAATGACCAATTTGGACCATAGAAGAGACCAACTTAGAAGGCCATAAGGAAAAATAGAACAGATGCAGAAAACAACCATCATTCACAACTATCTGATAAGAATCTGGAGGATTTTTTTTCACAGAACAGAGTGAAACATGCGGTAAGACTATAGACCAAGGTGACCATGCCCTGACATAGAAGAAAGGACTAAACACAATAAATAAACAGGTTAAACAACTGCTCACAAAAGGTGGATGAATTTCAGAAGAGGAAAGACACCTATAATATCACATTGGAGGGATGACTCAAGATAGTGAAGCCGATAAGGTTAGGGCAGGGATAACCTAATGAAACAGATCAAAGGAAGTCAAATACCACCACATCATATGAAAGATACAGCTGCAATCAATTAAATGATCCCAATTTATTTTTACTATTTTTAATACTTTCCAAAATGATCTACTAAAGGACACAAACAAGGAAGCAATGGTGTCATTAAAGCAAGTTCCAAAAGTGCAGGTTAGGTTCAACAATGGGTGGGGAGAGGAACTTGTCCAAACAAGAGGGAAAAAGAGGAAAGCACCATAAAAACTAAAGAAATAATTCCAAAAAATGATAAAGAAATAGAAAGAAAGCTGAGAAAACCTTTGATTGTGTGCATGAAAACTTATATCCGTGAGGATGTTTTGGAATATGAAGAAGGTGAGTAATTTATGGCCTAGGAAAAAGGTCACGTCATGATGAAGATATGGAGATTGATTCTGATCAAGACAGTGATTACCCAAGGAAAAAAAAGATGTCGGCTGAAAGGGGCAATAAGAGGGAAGATATTCGCTCTAGAAGGACTCAAGTAGAGGGCGTTAGCATAGACAAACCCCATGAATCACAATGAAAATCTTAAGTTGGAACTTTTGGGGAATGGGCACACTCGGCATTAAGAGTGCTCTCCACAATTGGTATAGAAGAGAGAGCCCATGTTTGGTTTCCTTATTGGAAACCAAGGTAGCATATTATTTTCTAGAAGAGGTGAAGAAAGATTGTGGGTTTAATAATGGACTATGTCTTTCTAGCATTGGGAGGTCTGGAGTTATGGGTTTGTAGTGGAGGGGCATTGAAGTAGAGGTTCTCAGTTTCTAGCAACATCATGTGGAATCTCTAGTTATGAAAGGGGAAGGCTTGCTGACTTGGAGAGTTATAGGAATTTATGAGTGGTCAGAACTACAACAGAAGCATAACACATGGGGGTTCATGAGTAGACTGAAATATAACTCTGATTTATTGGTTATTTTCTTTGACTTCAATGAAATTATAACAAACGAGGAGAATCTCGATGTCCCACCAAGACCTGTAGGTTGATATAAGATTTCACAAACAAAATTGATGACTACTCGGTTATGGATCTGGGACAATCAGGAAGTCCATACACATAAAAATGGTGTTTGATGATAGATACTCTGATTAAAGAGAAACTAGATAGATCTATGGTGACTCTAGACTGGAGGCATATATTTACTTATTGTAGGGTTTTTCATCTTCCTATGTACAAGTCTGACCATACATGTATTATCATCTAGGCATATATGAGGGAATTGAAAAGAAATAAAATGCATAATTTTTTTCATATTGAATCTCTATGGATGACAGAGGAGGAGTGTTGTGAGACCATTATCAACTTTTAGGTATCAAAACATATTACTGACCTCTAGGGTTAACTTCGAGATGTGGAGAGAAATTAGATACTTGTGTGACAAACAAGTTTGGTAACATATAGGAAAAGTTGAAAGACATTGAAAAGTTGCTCAAAGAAGAACAAAAGAAGAAGCCAGATGAACGGGTTCTTAGAAGATGTAGGAAAACTCTATGAACAACTAGAGCAGTAGAGGACTCCTATTGGTGTGTAAGGGCAAGGGTGACTAAAATTAAGGTGGGTGATAAGAGCACGACATATTTCCACCATAAGGCATTCCAAAGAATGAAACCAAAATTTTATTGAAGGTCTAAAAGATCTACTTGGGGTGTGGACAAATAATGATGATGAGATTGTGGTTGTGGTCACTACCTTCTTCCAAGACCTTTTTCATACAAGCAATCTGACAGGTTTTGAGGAGGGTACAAGGGATCTAAAAACTCAGGTAGATGAGTCTGTGAATGTTATGTTAGAGCTAGATATCTCAGATGATGATATCAAATCAGCAGTAAAGCAGATGCATCCAAATAAAGATCATGGACTAGATGGGATGAAGCCTATTTTTTTTCCAAAAATTATGGCATGTGATAGGAAAGGATGTTTCAAACTACATAGAAGGCGGGAGGAAGGACCAAAGAAATATTTAATAGGTGAATTATACGTTGATTGTTCTTATACCAAAATTTGAAAAAAAAGGATATACATTAACATTGCCCTATTCATATTTGTATTGTAGCTTACGAAATTGCCTCAAAAGTTCTTGATAAATACCTGAAGTTGATGATGGACAATATTGTGTCATTAAATTAGAGTGCCTTCATATCGGGAAGAATGATCACTTATAATTCCCATATTGCATATGAGATTTTCAATAAGATGAAGACAAGAGAGGGGGAAAAAGAAGGCAGCATGGAACTAAAGATGGAAATGTCAAAGGCCAATGATAAGTGGAATGGAATTTCCTGGAGTACATGTAGAAAATGTTGGGGTTTGTAGAAAGATGGAGGAAGAAAATTTTGAGTGTATCTTCACAGTTACCCAAGATTTTACCATCAATGGTGACTGAGCCATGAAGATAAAGCCAACCTGAGGACAACACCAGGAAGGCCCTCTATCTCCCTACCTTTTTATTGTATGTGTTGATGCCTTCTCTACCTCCTTAATATCTAATACTAAAAATAACCTCTTACATTGGGTCAAAGTCAGTAGATCTGCATTGTGTATCTCTCACCTTTTCTTTGTAGATGATACACATTTTTTGCTAGAGCTTCATGTCAATAATGTCTGGCTATAGGTAATATTATTAGACAGTACGAATAGGGATCGGGACAAAAAATAGATTTTCACAAGACCGTGGTCCCTTTCAGCAAATACGTGCATTATAATTTAAAACAAGAATTGAAAGATCATCTAAATTGAAAGGAGTGGACCGACATGGAAAGTATTTGGTTCTGCGTACTATGGATGGATGATCCAAAAGATAGGTTTTCAATTTTGTGAAGGAGAAGATCTAAAAGAAAATTCAAGGGTGAAAAGAATAATTGTTATTTAAACTAGGGAAAGAGGTTCTTGTCAAAGCTATACTCAAGACATACCTACTTATACTATGAGAATCTTCCAGTTTCCAATGAGCATTTTAGACGAGATTCAAAGTTGTATTACAAGATTCTAGTGGGGCGGTCAAGGGTCGGAGATGAAGATTTTGTGGCAGTGTTGGGAAAATTTGTGCAAACCAAAAAGAACAAGGGGAATGCGATTTGTAGATATGCATGCTCTTAATCAAACCCTATTATTAAGACAGTTTTGGAGACTCCTTACAAAGTTGTAATTGCTTGCTTATTAAGTGTTAAAAGTCAGATACTTCCCAATAATTTCTATTCTTTTGTCTATCAGAGGACACTACCCCAGTTTTATTTGGAGGATCCTGTGGGGAGCAAAACTAGTCATCATAGAAGGCTTGCATTGGAGGGTGGGAAATGAGAAGAAGACTGATATCTAGAAAGATGGATGGATTACGGCAAGGGATGATAACCTGCCAGATTCCTATATTTTAGCACGGGATAATCCAACGTTGCTGACAGACTTGATAGAGAAAGATATTGTATCATGGAATCGGAATGCTATAATGTCTTTGTTCTTAGAGGCCATATGCAAAGAAATCATGTGTACCCCTATTACTAGCTGGCTACCAAAAGATACCCCTTTCTGGTGTCCTGAGGCTAACGAGGACTTTACCATGAAATCAGCTTATTGGTTGAGTCACTTGGGGAAAACAAAATTCATTTCTAGTGGCTCAATGGAAACTGACAGGGTGTGGGACGTGATATGGAAGTCGGGGTGGCCACCAAAACTTTCTCATTTCTTGTGGTGCACATGTACTGGAAGCCTATCTACGATGGGTAGGATACATGATAGACACTATAAGGTAGATGAGAGGTGCGCCATTTTCAGTAAAGAAAATGAGACAATATATCATATGCTTTTCAGATGTATTGCACCTTCCAGGATGTGGGATACGGCAGGAAGAAAATGGAACGTGTTGAAGCAATGATTTTGATGCCCAGTTAGGCCATACAATATTTTACTGATAGGTTTATGGGAGAAGATATAGATGACATTACTACACAGATGTGAGGAGAATGGTCATGGAGGAACGATCAAGTTTTCAGGAAGACCAATAGTGGTATTATGTTTAATGTACATCAGCACACAAGTTTCATTCGTGATTACCGAAGGACACACCTAAAAACTCATATTGGGACTAAGCTGGTAGGAAAGGAAATATCACAGACTTGGCCGCCACTGGAAGAAGACAATCTAAAGCTTAATATGGATGTGGCAGTGGGATGTGACGAAACTATAGGAGTTGTTCGCATCGTCTATAATTCTAAAGGTGAGATCTTGTCCATCATACCAGAGAAACACCATGTCACAGCCAGTCCAGAGCTTGGCGAAGCTATTACATTGTTGTGGTGCTTGACAAGGGTGAGAGCTCTTGATTTCAGCAAGCTACAGGTTGAAAGTGTTTCACAGACATCTATCTTGATTGTAAATAGTTTGCAGCGCCACAGAGACTATGTAGGGAGGTTGGTAGATGACATCATGTCAATCGCTAGTAATTTAAATTCTTTTTCTTTCTCTTTCGCTAATAGAACTTGTAATAAGTAGCCCATGCTGTTGCAAAATTTGAATTCGTAGATGGCTACACCTCTGATGGTCAAGTGGGACAAGCCCCCCTTGCCGTCATGAACCTTGTTAGTTCTGAGTTTAGAATCTAATAGCAACGTTTGAGAGGCTTCAAAAAAAAAAAGATTTTGCTGATATATATGTGGTAGACAACTAGTTATCAGATTAACCAATCGGGTATTCAGATGTCTAATCCTTTATGTATGTTGTAGGAAAACCAGCCCGCTACCAGTGCCAATTGGTTTGATAGCCTACTCTTAAGACTTTGTATCAGGGGATTACCAATGCTAAGACCTCCAATTTGAAAGTGGACTTGGGAATTGTAGAGAAAACCATATGACGATCTTTCATTTGGTTTTTCCTAGGTTATTGATCATATCTAACTTCTACTTCATCATACCTACAACTAAACACAAAATGTAACCAAAATTTGAATAAATAGAGAAAGATACTAAAACCATAATTTCAAGCAAAAAACAAGGATTGAATGAACAAATGCTAGACTAAGTATATAAAGTAACTATAACAAATATGAATATGCATTCATGAAACAACCCCACACTTAAACGTTGATCATCCTCAAGTAACAAATAATGAAAATAGTGTCCAAATAAAGACTTTGCAGAAATTTTAATCCTTCATACATGCACACTTTAATTCTTGCCTCCAACATGGCCAAGCTACCAAACTTCTTACAATTACAAAATACAACAAGACATGTCCTCATTCCAAAATAACTTTCGGACACCACTCCCTACCCAAAACCCCCAATATCATGCATGTATAAAAGTTTTATTGAAATACGTACAATCTCAAGACATCAAAGGCATGGACATGATCCAATTTTAGGATTTAGGAAAGGGATGTCAAATGGAGTACATGGCTGACCTCTAGGTGAAATAGTTAGTGAATGTAGGTATGAAAGGGAAATGTGCATCTCATCTCTTTCCAACTTAATATTGAGTTTGTTTCTATACTCGCCTTGATAATAACAGACAATATTTTATTTTTTTCACACTGGTATCTTAGGGAATATATTTTGGTGGTACACGCATATTACATAGAGAGGGGTATGGAAGAAGATATTATATTGGAATGGGAGTTTGATTGCAAACATAGGGTTAGGCATTATTTTGGATATTTTTTGTTTTATATGAATGGAAGATAAGGAATGGTGACAGAGTAGTAGAACATGGGTGCGATCATTGCACAAAACCTACTTTTAAGATTAAATTCTTCAGGTTATTCCTCCAATTCTACTTTATCCAATGCCTTAAATAGCATGGGTAAGTGTGGTACTTCCATGGGTATGTTCTAGTAACTAGTAAGATAATCACAATGTTTGATCCCTATTGGTTCCTCTAAAACCTGCCATTCTTTGTAGGGAAAATGATTCTAGGGATCAGTACCTAAAAGGGTTATTTATAATTATTAGTCTATTTTCTAGATTTTGATTAATATGATGGTTCACTTTGATTAATGAAATTTCACGCTAAAACCTAAATGTGATGCATGAAATGCAAGAAAAAAAGTGAATTTAGGTTGTCCGTGTAATGTATTTTTTCTTAACTAATGCAAAGAGCAATGATAAAAATGTAAAAAAATCTAAATGCAATAATGAATGCAATGATAACATGTGAACGTGAGAAAAAATCTAAAGAACATTGAAATGGGTGGAATAAAGTACAATCGTCCACTCTACATGTAGAATTTAGACATTTGCTCATGTGAGAAAACCCTATGCTCAAAGTGGAGGGGAATAAAGCATTCTGACCCAACCATATGTCATAGTCATCGTTTTGATGTGACTTCCTATTGGAATCATAATTTGTGGTTTTTTCTCCACTTATCCTACTCTATTTGAGACTTAGAGGGTTTCTATTGTCAATAATATGGGCATTTGGGATCCAAATGTACTATCAAGGTTGACCGGTGACTGCTAGTTCATCACTTACTAATGCTTGTTGGTCAGCTATCTCCTATTCATTTCATTGCCCCTTTACCTTAGCCATCTTGCTAGTCATGATAGTTCTTGTAAAGTCATTTGCAAGCATTTATACTTCCTATTGGGTAGATAAGGAGTATATATCTATGATAGATATTTTTCTACCTCTTCTCATGTGAATTCCACCATTGGTTTACTTATTCATATATTCCCATTGTTTGGTCATTAGTAAAATGCTCCCAAACGTGGCATCGTATTCTGATTTCTTTCATCATTAAAAAGCAATGCAAGCTAGTAAGATAGCTTTATGCTTGGTTTATGATGCCTTTGGTGGGCCAGTTCACTAGTCAAGGTAGTTGGTCAACTCTAAATTTCTTTTCAAATGTCAGTAGGCTCTGACGGGTGCTAACCCGTTGACTAGAGATGCTTGTTGATGAACTAGCTCCATGATAATGGAAGTTATTCACTTATTTAACTAGATGGTTGTTGGATCAGTGTGTTAGCTCTAGATTGACTCCTTAAGGTTAGTAACTTATGTGATTCTCTAGCCAATTAACTTTTGAATTTAACTACTTGTCTAGAAGAAACCTCCTTTTGTGTTGACTGTACCTAAGGCCTAGCCGCTTGGCTAGCCAGGATAGTTGGTTGCTTGGCTAGGTTAGTTGACTGTGTTGTCATTCTATTCGATTAGCTAGACCTGATGAATTGGGAGAATTTTTTCTACAACACTCAATAATATTTCTCTTCTAATATATTCAAGTGTTTAGCATCTTAACTATGTGATTATCTATCTAACACCAATAAAGGTATTGGATGCAACTACTATTTTAAATAAATAAATAGATACATAAATATATATATATATATATATATATATATATATATATATATATATATATATATATATATATATATATATATATGGATATTCACTCACTGCCCGTGCGAGTAGATAAGCCAAGTTACCCGACTCTTGATTTAACATTGTATTATGTTGATACGAAGGTGCGGTGGCATCAATTATAATTATGTTTATAGCCTTTACGTGCATGAAGTAGCGGTGGCACTATTAGTAAATATGTTAATAATAATTAACTGTGCATGGAACGGTGGTGGATGCCTGATCTAAGAATATAATTGTAGTTGATAGCTTCTTCATTGTTGGATACATACAATTCAAAAAATAATAGCGATGTAACTATTAGCAATTATGCTATAAATGATTATACGTGCATGGAGTAGTGGTTCAAGTCTGATTAAGAGTAAAAATTGTAGGTGCCAACTACTTCCATATTGATCACATACCAATCTTGAAGTATACTCATGCCTAACGTAATGAGTCTAAAACCATTGTAGTAGTATCCTTTTATGGAGACAAATAAACACATGAGAAATAAAATAATACTCTAAGATTTTATTACAAAATGTCATCCTGAGTTACATATTTTTCCTTTCCATTATAGATTCTATGTTCTCATTATAATATTGAATCTTTCCTTACTAAGTTTTTAAATTTAACAATATGTTATTGTGTACAAAAAAGTTACACATCATAATTGTATTTTCCATCATATTTTCATATTTATGCCCACAAAAAGAATATGCCTATTTAATAAATAAGTTATTATATAAATAAGTATTATGTAATGAGAATATATAATATGAAACAAAGTAAATAGCAAAGCGCAACTGTAACTAACAAAGAGCAACTGTAACGGGCAAAGAAAAATGTAATATGAAAGATCATGTTGTAACTAAAATAGACATTTTGTAATATGAAAGAGCATGTTGTAACGGGAAAAGATGACATTATGTAATAAGAAAGAATGATTTGTAATCTATATAGATAATTTGTAATGAAAAGGAAACAAATATAATCAAGGATGATATTTTCTAATACAATCTGGATGTATCAAATTCTCCAAGAGAATGAACCTCGATACATTAAAAGTTGTAATAATAAGGAACACTTCGTAATGAGAATAGAGAACTGGTAATGAGAATGAAAAAGTTGTAGTCAATGATAACATTTTTTATTACAACCTAGGTGTACGAAGTTCTATTATTTTAGAGAATGAACCAAGTGCACATAAATTATAATAAGAAATAATATTTTGTAACGAGAACTGAGAATCCATAATGAAAATGAGAAAGTTATAATTAAAGATGACAATCAATATTACATCTGGATCTATCAAAATTTTTATCTAAGAGAATAAACTTTAGTACAAAGTAAATTGTAATAAGAAGGAACATTATGTAATGCAAATAAAAAAATTGTAATGAGAATGAAAAAAATGTAACCAAGGTTCACATCTTGTAATACAACCAGTCTGTATTAGATAATATATCCATATTATGTATATGACAACTACGTGGAACATATCCTAATTATGAGTCAGTGGTGAACATGTGTTTAGAGCGAACATTGCTTTCGTCCTCATTCACTTTTTTATTCACCTAACATGGATGCTTCTACAATTATCATTCCCACTAGTGTATGCACTCATAATTAATTGTCGTCTTGCTACCAAATAGTGGCATCATACCCATGCACTACTAGTGAAACTTAAATTAAAAAATGATGCCAACGTGTTCCATGCAATACATGATTGACTTTTGTTTAATTACAAAACGTGCCACCACTATTCCATGCATACGTAAATGAAATCTGCATAATTACAATAGATGCCACTGCATGCATGCAACCGTAATGGATTTGAATTTAATTACAGATCATGCCACCACGTCTCAATGAACATGAAATTAACTTGGTACCCACACAGGCATTCAATACATACTATATATATATATATATATATATATATATATATATATAATAGAGGTCAGGTATCCTCCTAACAAGTGCATTTGTTTTACATTGATGTATCAACATCTATAACAAAAGAAATTATTTTTATCGAGGATAGCCACAAAGGATGGTTAGTTGCATGTATTGCATAGTGAGGTAGTACTAGAGGCACTTCCAGTTGATATTGATCTCACTTATCATGTCATACCATATAATAAATACACCATGAGGATATATTTTCTTGACAATCTAAGGTCTAGACGATCGTGTCCGAATCTTCCATGGTAATAATTGAATACGTGAGTTGTTTAGGAAATCATTATAACCTTGTTTAACATCCTATCTCCTAATGCGGCCATTGTGCATAGGATTTGTTCACTCTTTACAAATCCAAGTATTCTCATATGTAGATATGTGGAATACTTCAAACTCATGTCATTGGAGTTTTCTATTCTACCTTGTCGTCTTTAGGTTGAAGTTAAGTTGCCTTATAGTTCATCTAGGTTTATGACTACTAAACACTATTAATTAATGGCAAAATTTTAGTTTATTTTCTAAAATGCCATTATATAATCATTTATAGTCATTTTTTATTTGAAATCAACTAAATGCCTAATTATAAATTTTATAGTAAGAACCACATCATAAAGACATTTACGAATGTAAATAGTGGAAACATGTAATTGTCAAATTTGAAAATATTTCAAGCTATAATGTCTCTATGTTTGAAAAATATAATATTAGCTTAAGATGTCTTGCATCCCCATGGAACCAATATTAAAATATCCATTGATCAACCTCAAAATTATTATCCTAATTGACAACATTTGAGTTAATTTGGAGAGGTGAGTGTTTAGAAGTTATGACTTATACCTTGACTGAGTTGAGAAACCTCTGTGCATGTCAAATACTCATGACATTGTTGTGTACTACACTAGAGAGGGATGTTGACAAATATGAAGATTAGGAGCTTGGATGACATTGGTCGAGATCAAGAATGTGTCAGATAGTTGTGGAAATTAGGAGCCTGGCAACACTTCTATGAGAGTGTACTTGATAAGGTGCCTAAGATTGGAAGGTACATTTTGAACAAGTTGAATTTTGTTGTGCCCAACTAGAAATTTGTATTCCTTCTTCATGTATTGTTTCTTTCAAAAAATGTTACAATCATATTCACATGTTCTTTATTGGTACAAGTAAATCACATCATTAGTCATTGTTTATATGATGTTTCAATTAGAATTCCATAATTGTGACCTAACCATAACTGCTCTCGAGCAATAAAGAGTTGTTTTGCTTCACCCAAGCCAACTACAATCAACATACATGCAATCATGAAAGATATCTAAGGAGAGATGATGTGTAATATCAGGTAGTTACAATGTTACATCTATTTATATGACCATTTATGTCCAAATCGTGTAAATCAGTTGCTCAATTTCTTGTACATGAGAAGACATACATGTGGGTTTATTTCTTACTTTGTGCTCTAACTGTGTAGAACCAAATGCATTTAGTTGGAAAAATCATGTGGTTGAAACTTTTAGTTATGTAATTCTACATTTCTTGCCGTTTCACATTTTGGTGGTTTTTATTCATGCTCACTACAAATATTTTATGTTCATTATCGACTAACACTTATAAGACCGAAGTGCATTCCAAAGCCCTAAAAATAGCATGGTACATTCCACGTCCATCCCACCAGAGTGAAAGTAACATGCTTGATCAAGAATTGGGACAATATACCCAACACTATTGTTCCAACCACCACAGTCATGGTGCCCAGATTCTAGCATGGTCATGCCAGTCACCACCCTCATGGTAGTTGTAGGCCAACAAAATTGTTCATTATCAACAACCTCCCTCCTATGACTGCACTATACTCGTGGAACCTTCCATGGTCGTGTTTCCTTCAAGATATCATAGATGTGGTTCCCACCATGGTTGTGCTACTCAGCATGGCCACACCACTTCACTTTGAAAACCCCAAAATTTATCTGATTCTTTCCCATTCCCACCGCAACCATACTTCAGAAACACAATTGTTCCTACCCTTACCCACCACGGTTAGGGTGAGCATCACATCCATTCTACCCACCTAAAACTAATCCTTCCTACTATCATTTTACTGCTTCACCCAAAAAAAACCTTTTACCCCTAGGAAACTATATATACACTAGTGGTGACAGGGAGTATAAGGATAGCATTTCTTAGCCATCTTATCTCCACCAACACATATGTTTTATATTTATTGCATTTCCTTCCATCTTCAACCTCAAAAATCTAGTTTTACATGGTTTTAACCATGTGCCTTATGCTTTTATGCCATTCCATTCATTTGGAGAAGGAGGACGAGGTAGGAGTTGTTGGAGGTGAAGTTTTTAGCTCTTCCATCCAATTTCATAGAGTTTCTATCTTCTTCTCCCATTATTTTATCACTTCTTCAATCATGAGTTACTAAGACCCCTATGGGGGCTGTTTGTGGGGAGAATGTTTAACTATGATACCATGTTAGGAAATTTTGTGCTCAATACTATGATTTCGTTTCCTAATGCTATATAATTGCTTGTTCACTTTTCCTACCTCTTGCTATAGTTATTTGAGGTATGGAATCACCTAAAGCATAGAGAAATGGGTGATTTTGAACTTTTTCATAGAAAAACTCCTAAGTTCCCTAGAGGAACCTTACCTAGTTTTTTCACCTTCCCATTTTCCCATCCATTTCACTAGCCTTAGGTGATAGATATAAGTGTGGGGTTGTGCTCCTCCATGTAGACTTACCAACAATGATTGCTTAATGGTTAGTTGGAGATAGTGGGAGGTCAAATACCCTTCGCCTACACCCACACCACTCCTTTCCCCTAAGTGCATTCGGTGAAGTCCTCCTAGAATACTAGACTTGGATAATCGATATCTTTGTTTACCTATATCTTAGTTAATGGAGCCTCATATGGATAGATAGGAAGTGATAGAGATTGGTTCCCATGTGCACCGCCATGCCATCCATAGCCAACTAATAGGATAGGATGCATATTCTACATTAATCCTTGTTGTTTGGTTTGATAGCTTACTAGTTTAGTTTTTGTGCATATGTAGAACCCTATTACATGTTTGATGGTTACATATCCCCCTAAACATACCACTACCCCGAATACTTGCTAGAACCCTTACTTCTTCTCTTGCTAGCTAGTAGTCTCTTATATGCCTAGTCTACTTGCTTTTTCATGCTAGTTGGTTCTTATTAGAGTAACTAGTTCTTACTTAGTTTCTTGTTCCAGGCTTTTCTTAGTAAATTTTGTAGATTAGTCTCTTCTTATCTTATTAATTTAATTTCTGGTCTAGTGTATTTGATTTCCCTCACTTATTATTGATTGTTTTTACTTTATCTAAGTACTCCCTTAATTAGGATTGATTGTGTGTGGCTAATCTAGTTTGATTCTTGTATTTATATATTCCATGTCGACCTTAGTTTTACTCAAACCCCCAAATCAAACCTAAAAAAACCTACTCTCTGGTCTATAATCCTAAACTAAAACCCTAGCTAGCTTATCTTCCTACCCCACTCCCTATGGATTTGACCCGACACTTGCCACTTTTTCTATACTATATCCTATGTTTGTTAGCTTGCATATCATAGTGTGTATGAGAGTGTTCTATTTAGGGCTATATGTTTTTATTTTTTACTCCCTAGGCACATCAACTTTATTGGCCAATTATGCTAGCCCTCACCAATTTTATTCTTTATTCTTAGTTACACTTTTTCATTCATGATTCCTAACTTGATTCTCTTTTCTTAGTTGTGATTTGTTCACGTGACAATGTACATTTGGACGACACTCCTTTTATACTGATTATTTATTTAGAGATCGCAAAATATGTAGGAGAAGGAAAAGGAACATCTACAATATTCAAAACTTGAAGATCAAGAAATGGAGGAACATGAAGAAGTGAACACAATTTACCCACCAATTACACTTGCACAAGGTCCCTACATGAGTACTTCATGTTGGGAAACTACACTTAACCAATTGCTACAAGTTTTGTGCAAATGTGGGATAAGTGTACTCTATTCCATCAGCTCTTACAGGAGGGTAAAAAAAATGAAATCCCTACCAGAACTTAGATACATTCTCATATACTTGTTCACCACTTTGCCCTCTTGCTACAATGGATACCCATAGATATGTTCATGGATATTGTCTCCAGATTTCACACTCCAGCTTCCACATATGAGTCCAACCACCTTACCCTCTTATAATTCTCTTTAAAATATAAATCAAAGGAGTGGTACTCTAAAAAATAGAATTGATGACAAGGAAAGATATGAATCAGAAATTCTACCCCATTGTCAAACTCACTAAATGAGAAGAAGTATCACCATCTTCAACCAATTAGGGCATGAGATATTTCATGAGAGTAGGGAGAGATTCCAAAATCTATTAAGAGGTTGCACTCCTAATGAAGTACCCTTGTGAAAACTTGTACAATCTTCCTATGCCATATTATCTCAATTAGGTCAAACAGTGGTGGATTCATATTTTAGTGATATATTCGTGACCTAGATGCCTAAAGGTTCATGGCCCGCATTTGAGAACTTGCCTTAATATTGAAGAATAGATCATAAAGTGTAGACAATGATTATGCTAGGAACATTGGAGCTTCTCCATATAGTCCACCACCATATTTATCAAGTGATGCAAATCCATAAATTATTAACATCCTAGCAGACATGATGAATCAAATGAAGAGTCAAGTGGGAGATTTCTCCAACCATTCAATGCAATCCAATTGATTCCTATGAAAAAAGAGGTGAAGTCCAAACAATCAATTATTATTCACAAAACATATGGTTCCATGTCCCAATCCTAAATTCCCAAATGGAGAAATCACCGCAAGACTACTCATGCAAGCAATAAGGTGATGATGTACAAGAGAAACCAAGGAAAAACCAAGACCAAAGGTATAGTTCAAATTTCAAAATGATGTTCTTAGAATATTGAGAAGCTTAGATGAAGTCAAGAAAGTGTGTACAAAGATGGAAAAGCCATTGGTCCACTTGGAAAATGACTACATCAACTCACAACAACTCTTTCTCACCATGAGAATGGTAGGATTCCTTTCCAAACCTTGGTGAACCCAAAAAATGCAAATGGACAAGTGGTAGCCCCTCAAGGCTCCTATGGTCTACCACCTATGCTGGTGCAGCATGTCCCAACAATATCAAGGTTTCCCAAATTCATATGCTCCTCCACCACAACAACCACCATTCAACAAGAAATTCCCTCCTCCACCTCAAGAACCACAATAACAACCTACATCCCTGAGCCACTACCTCAAGAACAACAACCACCACAAAAACCATACACCGTCCAACATCAATCCTATAATGACAACATTTGTGCTTAATTAGTAAACTAGGGTTTACCTGAATGATTACATGCTTGATTAGATTGAACAACTGTTAGACTTGATTAATGATAGTAGATCAATTTTGATATTTAAAACCTAAGATGAAACTCTAACTATGATTTTAGTTTGAAGAATTAGGGTTTGAGAAATGTAAACCCTAATCGGCAAAAAATTAGGGTTTTGATAGTACATGAATATGGAATTTGATCAGGATAGCAGTGTGGTAAATAATTTTTCATATTTTCTATAAATTTTTTATTTAATTTAATTTTGGATATGATATGGATAACTCAATCATGCATATTATAGAAAAATTTCAGAATATTTGAGTGTTCTTTGAATGTAGTTCTCGGTCGAACTGTACTTCGACCAAAATGCTGACAAATTGCTTTTTAGTAGTGTAGTGTTTTATTTTTAGTTATTTATTGTTAAACCAAATCATCTAAAATTTTAACTGGATATGTAAAACTCAATTATAAACAACATGTAAAATTTTTATAATTTTTAGATGCGTTTAGACCTTATAGTAGATGAATTACAGTAACTAACATTTCTGTAGAATTGTGGATATCAGTACACTATTCAATTTTTAATTATTTAATGGGAGCTTTTAATGATCTAAAATTTTAATTGAAGCTTATCAGCTCAATATACATAAAATTATAAATTATTATAATTTTTGGAGAAGTTTTGATATCTGAAATACATGAATTACAGAAACCTTTTTATGACAGAAAAATCTGCTAAAATAAGAAAACGTTTAGTGAGGGGTCAAAGTGCAATTGACCCAAGCATCTCAATTTCTCTATATGGTCAACCTAACACACTAGAAGCTCTCTTAATTCGTGATTCAATCTTGAGAAATGAAATCCTAGAGAAAGAGGGAGAGTTAGTGTTTGAGAGGAGAAAGTGATGGAGATGCTGACCTAGGGTTTTGCGGTACGAGGAATGATGAAATCATGTAAGTTTATCTTCTTTGCATAGACTTTAATGGTGAATATTCTCTCACATGACAATATTCTGTCCCTCCTCGGATTTGATTCAAAATGGTATCAAAACTTCCCCTTTTCTCACTCTTTCTTCATAATCCCTCATTTTTAGGGTTTCCGAGTTGAAAGGAAGAAGAATTGAATGAATTGCTAGGGATTTGATATGAGATCGAGATTTTCAGGGATGAGCTACGTTTTTAAGGTGTTTTCACACCTTGGGGTGAGTAGGAACTTCCTTTATATAGTATATTGCACAAAAATTGGTTAATTCATCTATAATCTTTAATTGCTAGTATGCGACTACAAACCCTGAATTGTCTATTTGTTCTAAGTTGTTGCAAAATGATATGAAATGGAATCTTCCTCTATTTTGATGACGTTCAAATGATAAAAAAATATTAGAAATGTATACAATACATCCTAATGAGAATTGCCTAAGTATTCGTAGAGGTCATAAGAGTAAACTGAAATATAGGGAATTTGTCTATGACTGAAATTTGTTGTATAAGTAAATACAGAAAATTGCTTATCTAGATCTCCTTGGTTATGAATGATTGTTTATCTAAATTCACAGTACATATATGTCAGATACTATCTTGGATTTTTTTCAAAGTGAATAGTGTTTGTTTGATATCTCAGTAAAGAGGGTGAAACCCTAGATGCGAGGAAAGTTGGATATTTATAAATAGATATCGTGAAATCCATTTGAAGGGATTTTTTTGACATGATAGAATTTATTTATTCAATGTTATTAATGATGCATGAAATCCTAGTGAATGGAATGAAAACCAAAATTCAACTCAGTTCCAAGGTTTCATACATATTTTGATTTTATATAATTTGTTGATAGTAGTCTTTATTCAATGAATGTTTATGTCACATGAAATCTTTATGGGAGACATGTGAATAAGTTGTTGCTTAGTGAGAGGTGACAAGATGTGTGATGGCCTTGTGAGCCATGAGAATACTTGTACAACTAGTAAAATGAATACCTTGGTCTAAGGACCTAGAGGTAATGGTTACCTGTTATAGAGGTAACAATGCTATGTGATGATCTAAGAGTTTGAATACCCAGATCCAGTAATCATGATAATGATGTGAAGGGATGAGAATTCCCAGTAATGTGATAAGGGATTGAGATCCCAAGTATCATGTGTTTTAAAGATTTGAAAAGTATGTGATAGATGTATTACACCATTCTTTGTAGGATTTTTGGTGATTAAATAAATCCCTAAGGGTAGGGTGTTCAATGAATCAAGTATTGTGATATCAATGTTCTCAGTTATTATTAATAGTTCTTGTCATGATAAGTAATTAACTCTTAATTGAGTTATGAGATGCACAACTCAAGATTTTGGATGATATGCACGATTCTAGTGTGTATGTGCCAAGTGGACATGAAATATGTTTATTTAAGAATTTTAGTCTGCCTGCATGGATAGTATGTTGATTACTCAGTATATTACAATGTTTTGAATATACTACTCTGCCAAATTTAGAATGATATACATGTTGTATTATAACTTCAAATAACTAGACACGACACCATAGAGATATCAGAGTCAAGTATAAGTAAGAGAAAGGTACAATGTAGAAAGAGCTTTCCAAGAATAATAAAATAATATACATAGGTGCCCTGAACACCATAGATTCCCTACGGATGTCTACACTGTAGAGAGGAAACGATCGACCCTAGCATCGACCAGTATACGGGGATCAGATCGCACCCCACAGAGTGTGCGGGGAGACGAAGCCCTTGAGGAAGTCTCCTAAGAGAAGATAGGTTATCCAACATGAACCAGAGATCCTAGTGGTAACCCAGAGGTCCCACAGAGTGTACAAAGATGAGGCCCAAATAGTGTCTCAGACCCTCTGCCTGTGTACTCAACCTATAAGGAGAGGTCCAGTTAAAGGCCAACTGTATAGCCACCTTAGTCAGACACAACAGTTCAAGTCAAGCAAACCCAAATTCAGTTCTAGGCTTAGCTTCCCAAGTTTTAAGCTAAGTCTTGTATGATGAGATTGTAGTTCACTATGAGTCTTCATATGTAGAGTATACTGCATATGATCATGGCATAAGCTAAAATAATAATCATATAGGTTTAAAGAGTTTATTATAAGTAAGAAAGGCTCAGAAAGATTCAAGTATAGTTTCCCAACAACTATTCTTTGTATGTTTCTGAATTATTAATTCTCTTCAAAATTTATCAAGCATGCTCATATATTGATTTGCCCTTGTTGATATCTAGAGTATCCTACCATATTTATGATTGTAAATGATCAATCTCTTTAGAGATTACTGCTTCTATATTTGATATCAATTGCTCAAAAGTATATTTGTAATTATATCAATGCTTTAGACTATTTCTTTGAAGTACTCTTTCACTGAGCGAGTAGGCTCACCCTTGTACTCACAATTTTTTAGGGATATCACATGGACTTGAAGAAGTTCATTGCATTAGAGTAGATATTCGAAAAGAGTTAAGATTGAGTATAGTTAAGTTCAGTCGGTCCCTGTCACTCTAGGTCCTTGTATAGATGTGAGAAATTTGTAAATGATGTTTGTATCTTCATTTCCTTAATAAGAGATAATGCATTTGATTATCATGTTGTATGTACCTGAGAATGAATGTATGGATGTGTATCGTTTATGTTGAGATCATATTAGAGGAATCAAGGGTTAATTCTCTTGTAAAGTTTGTTTATGTGATTCAATGCGAGAAAACAAAGAGTTTGAAAAAGAAGAAAAAGTTAAGGGTGATCCTTGTATTACGATAAATCCTTAATTTTATTCCCGAATATCATGATTAATGGTAATTGTGAGATCAGGGTGTAACATCTTTGGTATCAGAGCTTAGGCTGAGTTGTCGGGGACCATTAAGTTAGTAAGTTAGAGTCATAAGTGTGGCAGATAGGAGGTGTTATGATGTTAGATCTGGGGATTTGGGTATTTGGATGTCCTAGCCCGATATCTAAGTACTTGGATCAACCAGTATCAAGCTACTCTGTCTATTCTTTCATGTATACCCTGGCCAGGTATACAGTGGAAGGATGGTCTAGAAAGGAACCCTAGAAATATTAAGGTTAGAAACAAGATAAGTAACATGAATTAAGAACATAAATATAAAATGAGATAGAACTTTCATTTCATATTTTTGTTTTATTGTAGATGAATAGAAAAGCTCTTATATGTTTGAATTCAGATGTTCAACATTTTGAAATATATATGGATCTTTAAGATTTGTTGTACACTATGTAGTTGTAGCATTTATTGATTACATTCTTTGTACCAAGTAGACTAGAAATGATCTTTGAATGATCTTTCCTAAGTGGATAAGTTTTCTTCCACACATTTGAGATGAATAGGAGTTGAGTAATCCTGAGTAGCTCTTGGCTTCAGGACTCCAGGTTTGGCCTGGTCCGACTGGCAGGATGCATTACTGGGATCTAATGACTACTATTAGTAACATAACAAGAGTAAATTCTGGATAGATTATATCCAAATTCTAGTATGAATATATATACTCTAAGATTTTGAAGTATAAGGGAAAGACTGGGATAACTAAGAATCAGTTGGAACTGATATCTGAGATCCAACTTTGGGGCCTCATATGAGAAACCCTTAATTGGAAATAAAGGAACACGACATAAGGTTCAGATTGTGTTTAATTATTAGTATTATATGAACTCTAAATATGAAATACGGAAAAGATATGAGAAAAGTATGTAAGGGCCAAGATAGTAAGAATCAATCATGAGGAATGGATTATATAATCGAGTACAATGTTTTTATGTTATCCAAAGAAATTGGAAAATATAAGAAACGAGTTAAGTATTTGATAAGTACATAGAAGTAAGAGTCTTCAAAAAAGTTAGAGTGAAGAGAACTAGATGACCATGCAAATCATAAAACTAGGATAAAAAACTTAGTTGAAACAAAGAGAAATGTTGGAAATAATGAGCTTGATTAAGGAATGAGGGCTATGATATAATTGAGAGCATGGAATGTATACCTTTATTGTGAAGTTAATACATTCATCCTACTGCCTTTGGATTCTAAGTCTCTATAGAACAACAAACTAGTTTCTAAAAGAAGAACAAAAGTGTAGCTAAATAAATGAATAAGTCATACAAAGGTAGACTATATTCAGGAAGGAAAAACTTGATTGAATGAGAAACTATGTTTCACCCATGCATGAGCCGTTTGATTTAAAATGAAGGATATGTAATGTATTAAACATGAGTTGAAACTAGTAGAGAGATTATTGATTTAGAATTTCAACTTCACATTAGTAGAAGGATAAAAAGAAATCTATGCAACATGGTATACATGATCATACACATGAATAAGTAAATGATCATAAGAGAAAATTTGAAGTTAAAGATGACAGGTGGAATAGTAGTATATGCTAAGGAGATTATGGAAAGTAAGGAAGGGTTTGAAACATAATGGAGTAATATAGATTATAAAAGAAAGAGGTTGCGAGATTCAAGAAAGTGCTAATTAGTTAAGTATCCTTGTTGATAATTAATTAAACTTACATATGAGAAATGTATTATTGAATGTTTGAAGATTTGAATTCTAAATCTCAAAAATCATCTTCTCTTTCATATCTTCCTTAATGAGAGCAATGTGGGAATGAAGTGATAAGAAAATGAATCATATATGATGCATAACCACCGTGGTAGAGACATCTAGTGAATGTAAAAATGACACACAATATGATGATGAAACCCTAGCAGGGTAAATTGAGAATGTAATCTTTCTGAATGGCAAAGTAAGAGAAAGGAAATTCAACCGATAAGATAAAGAAGACTTTAGTAAAACTTGTGATGTCCAAAGTTTGAATTTCAAATTAAGGGAGAAAAGTCACATCACAATAACGTCATGCTTCTAATAAGGACCAAACCCTAGAATGTTTAGAGTTGTAGTAGTTCAAGGGATGTCACTAGTGATTTGACCTTGAATACTAGCATCTCTATAAAACAAGATCATGAGATTTGCACTATGAGAAGTAAACTAGCACTGATAGTAATCTAGGGTTTAAAGATAGCTAATCTGAAAGGTAGATAAACAATATGGAAATGATTCGGAGTAACGAGTAAGATATAAATTTGAAATGTAATAAGTGTGTTTTGAATAAGAGGAGAAATACAATATGAGTGAAGTGCGATATGAGATAAATTCTTGCAGTTTTAGAAAGAATGATGAATAATCTATTTGTACCTTGTATGTTTCAATTTTAGAAATGTTTAATCTACATAATTAAAATGAGAAGGATAAGTAGAAAAAAGTAAGTAGTAGTGAATGAGGAGAGTGAAAAGAGAAAACAATGGCTTTTAGTATTATGTGAATTTGTTTTTAGAAGTATAATTTGTTGAAGGTATATTAATGGATGATACCCATATTGTATTGATATGTAACCCTAATGAGGTATATCTTGTTATACCTAGCTTTAATATAACTAAGTGATGGTAATTGGGTATGAATAGTCCTTGAATGACTAATACAATCATGGAGTACTCTATTACTGTTTTTGAAACCCTAGTGTGCTATAACCCAATGGTTACACCTTGAATTATGTGTGGGTTCATACTTGAGAATAATATGGATTGTGATAGTAATGCTTCACCTTATGCATCCATGATGCAATGGGGATGTCGTGAGTAGTATTGTACAATTGCTGTTGAATCTAGTCTTCCAACTCAAGATTGTTTTTCTATTTGAGTAGCATAATAGTAAAATTCAAAAGAACATGGTGAACTCTCTTTTGTGACTTAGAGGTAATACATAACAATAGTACATATTGAGCCGTATAAATTGAGATATTTGGATCAGATTATCAATGTTGAGGTAACACCTCAAGAGTATGAAAATATTGAAATGGTTGCTTCTCTATTTACTCTGTGATTGGTTGCGGCATAGAGAATTTGTTTGTTATCATTGAGAACTATTTTAACATTTTGTGATTAGAAAAGAAATAAATGACTTAACATTGAAAACTACATTCAAGTATAAAATATAAGAATGTAATGATATGTAAGATTTCATAAGCTTAAAATAAACTTTAAATATATTTTGTTTGTGTATTTATGTTTCGGGGACGAAACTTTTTAAGGGGGTGAGAATTGTAATGAGTACATTTGTGCTTAATCGGTAAACTAGGGTTTACCTAAATGATTACATGCTTGATTAGATTGAACATCATTTATACTTGATTAATTATAGTAGATCAATTGTGATGTTTCAAACCTAAGAAGAAACTCTACCTATGATTTTAGTTTGAAGAATTGGGGTTTGAGAAATGTAAACCCTAATCGGCAAAAAATTAGGGTTTTGATAGTACATGAATATGATTTTGATCAAGATAGTAGTGTGATAAATGATTTTTCATATTTTCTACAATTTTTTTTAATTTAATTTTGGATATGATATGGATAACTCAATCATGCATATTGGAGAAAAAATTCAGAATATTTGAGTGTTCTTTGAATGTGGTTCTCGGTCAAACTATACTTCTACCAAAATACTGACACAGTGCTTTTCAGCAGTGTAGTGCTTTATTTTTAATTATTTATTGGTAACTCCAAATGATATGAAATTTTAAATGGAGATCTGAACTCAATCATAAACAAAATGTAAAATTTTCATAATTTTTGGATGCATTTAGACCTTATCAGTAGACGAATTATAGTATCTGACATTTCTGCAAAATTCTGGATAGCAGTGCACTATTAGATTTTTAATTATTTAATGGGAGCTTGGAAGATCTCAAATTTTAACTGGTTCTTAGTAACTCAATTATACACAACATTATAAAGTATCATAATTTTTAGAGAAGGCTTGTTCTCTAAAATAAACGAATTACAGAAACCTTTTTATGACAGAAAAATCTGCTGAAATAAGAAAAAGTTTAGTGAGGGGTCAAAGTACAATTGACCCAAGCATCACAATTGATCTATATGGTCAACCTAACACACTAGAAGCTCTCATAATTCTTGATTCAATCTAGAGAAATGAAATCCTAGAGAGAGAGGGAGAGTTAGGGTTTGAGAGGACAATGTGATGGAGATGCTGACCTAGGGTTTTGCGGTATGAGGAATGATGAACTCATATAAGTTTAGCTTCTTTGCATAGAATTTAATGATGAATATTCTCTCACATGTCAAGATTCTGTCCCTCCTCTGATTTGATCCGAAATGGTGTCAAAACTTGCCCTTTTCTCACTCTTTCTTCACAATCCCTCATTTTTAGGGTTTCCAAGTTGAAAGGAAGAAGAATTGGGTGAATTTCTAGGGATTTGATATGAGATCAATATTTTCAGGGATGATCTACGTTTTTAAGGTGTTTTCACACCTTAGGGTGAGTGGGACCTTCCTTTAAATAGTATATTAAATGCAAATTGGTTAATTCATCCATAATCTTTAATTACTAGTATGCGACTACAAACTATGAATTGTCTATTTGTTCTAAGTTGTTGTAAAATGATATGAAATGGATTCTTCCTGTATTTGGATGAAGTTCAGATGATAAAATCAAATTATACATTTATACAATACATCCTAATGAGAATTCCCTATGTATTCACATAGGTTATAAGAGTAAACTAAAATATAGGGAATTTGTCTATGATTGAAATTTGCTGTATAAGTAAATAGAGAAAATTACTTATCTAGATCCCCTTGGTTATGAATGATTGTTTATCTAAATTCATAGTAAATATATGTCAGATACTATCTTGGATTTCATTCAAAGTGAATAGTGTTTGTTTGATATCTCAGTAAAGAGGGTAAAACCCTAGATGCGAGGAAAGTTGGATATTTGCGAATAGATATCGTGAAATCCCTTTGAAGGGATTTTCTTGACATGAGACACTTTATTTATTCAATGTTATTAATGAAGCATGATATACTAGTGAATGGAAATGAAACCCAAATTCAACTCAGTTCCAAGGTTTCATACATATATTGATTTTATATGATTTGTTGATAGTAGTTTTTATTCAATGAATGTTTATGTTGCATGAAATCTTTATGGGAGTCATGTGAATAAGTTGTTGCCTAGTGAGAGGTGACAAGATGTGTGATGGTCTTGTGAGCCATGATAATACTTGTACAACCAGTGAAATGAATACCTTGGTCTAAGGACCTAGAGGTAATGGTTACCTGTTACAGAGGTAACAATGCTATGTGATGATCTAAGGGTTTAAATACCCAGATCCAGTAATCA
Source organism: Alisma plantago-aquatica (assembly GCA_963693085.1). Taxonomy (NCBI): domain Eukaryota; kingdom Viridiplantae; phylum Streptophyta; class Magnoliopsida; order Alismatales; family Alismataceae; genus Alisma; species Alisma plantago-aquatica. The sequence goes on along the minus strand of OY856415.1, from coordinate 267,517,543 downwards.
TGATAATGATGTGAAGGGATGATAATTCCCAATAATATGATAAGGTATTGAGATCCCAGGTATCATGTGTTTTAAAGATTAGAAAAGTACATGATAGATGTATTACACCTTTCTTTGTAGCATTTGTGGTGATTAAATGAAACCCTAACTGTAGGGTGTTCAATGAATCAAGTATTGTGATATCAATGTTCTCCGTTATTATTAATAATTATTGTCATGATAAGTAATTAACTCTTAATTGAGTTATGAGATGCACAACTCAAGATTTGGGTTGATATGCACGATTCTAGTGTGTATGTGAGAAGTAGACATGAAATCTATTTATTTAAGAATTTTAGTCTTCCTGCATGTATAATATGTTGATTACTCAATATATTACAGTGTTTTGAATATACTACTTTGCCAAGTTTAGAATGATAAACATGTTGTATTATAATTTCAAATAAGTAGACATGACACCATAGAGATAGGTGCCATGAACACCGTAGATTCCCTACGGATGTCTGCATTGTAGGGAGGAAACGATCCACCCTAGAAGCGACCAGTATATGGGGATCGGATTTCACGCACAGAGCGTGTGGGGAGACGAAGCCCTTGAGGAAGTCTCCTAAGAGAAGATAGGTTACCCAACATGAACCGGAGATCTTGATGGTAACCCAGAGGTACCCATAGAGCGTACCAAGATGAGGCCCACAGAGCGTCTCAGACCATTTGCCTGTGTACTCAGTCTAGAAGGAGAGGTCCAGTTAAAAACCAATTGTTTAGTCTCCTTAGTCAGACATGACGGTTTGAGTCAAGCAGACCCGAATTTAGTTCTAGGCTCAGCGTCCTGGGTTTTAAGCTAAGTCTTGTATGGTGAGATCGTAGTCGCTACGAGTTTTCCTATGTAGACTAAACTACCTATGATCAGGGCATAAGCTAAAATATGATCATATAGGTTTAAAGAATTTCTTATATGTTTCCCAGCAACTATTCTTTGTATGTTTCTGAATTATTAGTTCTCTTTGAAATTTATCAAGCATGCTAATATATTGATTTGCTCTTGTTGATATCTGGAGTATCCTACCATATTTATGATTGTAAATGATCAATCTCTTTAGAGCTTACTGCTGCTATATTTGATATCATTTTCTCAAAAGTATATATGTAATTATTTCAGTGCTTTAGACTATTTATTTGAAGTACTCATTCACTGAGCGAGTAGGCTCACCCCTCTACTCACAATTTTTTAGGGATATCACATGGACTTGAAGAAGGTCATTGCATCAGAGTAGATCTGCCACAAGAGTTAAGACTAAGTATAGTTAAGTTCAGTCGGTCCCTGTCGCTCTAGATCCTTGCATAGATGTGAGAGAGTTGCAAATGATGTTTGTATCTTCGTTTTCTTAATAAGAGAGAATGCATTTGATTATCATGTTGTATGTACCTGAGAATGAATGTATGGATGTGTATCGTTTATGTTGAGATCATATTAGAGTAATCAAGGTTTAATTCTCTTGTAAAGTTTGTTTATGGGATTCAATGCGAGAAAACAAAGATTTTGAAAAAGAATAAAATGTTAAGGGTGATCCTTATATTACGATAAATCCTCAATTTTATGCCCTAATCTCATGATTAATGGTAATTGTGAGATCGGGGTGTAACACATGCCATCTCCAACCAGTACCACCACCACAAACATCACAAGCTTCCCCTCCCTCCCCATCGGCAAGTGAATTTGATGACCACCTGAGGAGTGATAAAATTCTTGAGAACCCCAAAATCAAAAGGGAAAAAGACCATGTTGATCATGTCTATGTTGTTACTTCAATGCCTGAATTTTTTTGCAATGATGATATGAAACCCAAAAGTTTTGATGCACCACCATTTGTTTATTATGTGATATCAAATGTTAAGCCCTATACTCTAGTTTTAGAATGATTCTATCCCTCATGTTGTGTTGGTGATTCTGACCTTTCCACCATTGCCAAGTGAACGCCCTCGTGTGATCCCCCAAAATCATCCAACTCCTCAAATATCACCTCAGTTTGATCAAGTTGATTCAAAGAAGGCTAGTGGTGGTAAGCCCTGATTCCCAGATCTATTAGATGAGACTTCCCTCAAGAGGAGAAAAAACAGAATGTTGATATCTTTGAAATATTTAGGCAAGTCAAATTGAATATCCCATTGATCGATGCAATCCAACAAATTCTAGAATATGCCAAATTCTTGAAGTATGTTTGCACTTTTTATAGGAAGACAACATGAACAATGGAAAAGAAGATCAAGTTAATAAATAGATAGAGTTCCATTTTTAAACATGCCATTCCCATAAAAAAGGGACCCTAGATCCCCTCTTATCCCATGCCACATTGGTGCCAATCTTGTTGAGAATTCCTTGATTTATTTGGGTTCTAGTGTGAACCTCATGCCCTATAGTTTATATCTTGAGTTGCGCTTAGCTAAGATGAAGCCGAAAAATTGTACTCTACAATTGGTTGACCAGTTTATCAATGTCACAAGGGGCAGGTTGGATGATGTTCTTGTGATTCTTGACATAGAGTTGTTGTGAGTGTTTTTGACAGACATAATTATCCTATCATTCTAAGATTCTATTTCATGTTGAGGACATCATGGTTTAAAATCTAGGATTGGTAGGGTGATAAGTCCTTATTTTTCTTCATTCCTTTGTTATAATTTTTTCTTGAGAGGCCAGCATCCTGACTAACCACCACACTTGTCTAGTAACACTTTTCTCTTTACATCTCACACACTTGCATGTCATTTAGTTTATTTCCTTACATTTTTCATAATTTTAAAAAAAATTGAACTTTTTCCATGTCACCCATCCACATTGCATTGCATGTAAATTTCTATAATTTCTTGTGTGTGATTAATTAGACTATTCTTTTACATAATTTCCTTATTTATATTTTTCATCTTGTTAAGAATAGGGGCATATGGCACCGTTTTTCCAATTATTCTAAAATTGAAATGTCTTATTCTAAAAGCTTATTCTAGCTTAGTATTTTCTCTATTTGGTTCAAAACTTCAATTCAATGACCAATAACAAATTGACTCCCCTTGTCACATTATTATGACTAAATGATCTCAAGCATCAAACTTATACATGTTTTCCTCTTCTCTTGTGAATTTTTGGACTATTTTCTCAAAACAAAATTGGACCAAGCCATAGACATTTAGGGTTATTAAGTTTTATGAAAAAATGTGGTTTACCATAAATGCTAATTCATCATGATTTTATTGAAATTTACATGTGTAAATGATTGGAATAACTTTCATGTAGGAGACCTTATGTAAATATCCACATCATGTGACCCCACTCTTCATCGACATTTTCCCCCATCATTTTATATCCCTCTGCCTCATGAAAAGATGTTAAAAATCACAAAAAGACTAATCCTTAGCCACCCTCCAAAAGCTTGGGGTAGCCAAATCTTCCTCCCTAGTTCTTATTCCTACTACCATATGAGCTAGATACAAAAGGGAAAAATAAAAATAAAATGCAAAAACAAAAGTGAAGGTTCTAAGTACATTGAAGAGAGCAACCCTTACACGATTATTAATGTATTTAAAACCTAGAATCTTCCTGCAATGAACTGCATGTTCCCTAAAAGTTTCTAAACATGCCTTACGACAAACTGGATATATCTCATCAACTGGAAACAAAGGAATCATAAGAAGATATATGAGGAAGGTGTGATACTCCAGTGGTGACATATGCAGGCTAATGCCATCAGTAAGGTTAACAAGGAAAAAATCTTAAGCATGATCATCTTGTAAAAATCCAAAAACTTCCTTTTGCCTAACAGTCATGTCAAACTTAACTTCCATGTCCTCAATTTATTTGCTAAAAAGGGAAGTTGCCAAGAAATTTTGGGACTTTGGGGGATAGTGTCCTTGTTAGAAAAACAACTAAGGTCTAAAGAAGGAATCGTGACACAAAATAATCTAGGGCCTAATCAAAGTCAGAGTCCATACCATAAATCTCGATACCTGATAAGATATTGTCTTGAGGCGACCAAGTTGGACTTTAAATTCCACAAAAGTGTATGAGGGAGCTTCAACTGCTGAATATAGTCCCAAGCCACGAAGTCGAATGGGAAATGAAGCCACCCTCCATTGGAGGTACCTAAAGAAAGGACCTCTATAAACTACAATGTCTTGGATAGATCCTCATAAACCTCTATCAAACCATGTTGTTGCATCCTCCATGTGCATCAGTTGGTAAGTCCTCAAGACGAACAAAATTTGTCAATACCCATACAAGATCGGAGCAAAAGGAGCTCACTTTGGGGATCCCTCAACTAAGGAAAAAGATGTACTAGGTCAACAGTTTTGGAAACCCTTTCCATACCCAATCCTTTAATAAAACATTGGCCTCTATTTCAGATCCTCCAAGAAGTTTCACTCAAAGTAAAGGCCTCCCAATGCCTATCGGGAATAGCACCTTCTGAAACTTTCTACCATCGCATGTAGGGTAGAAAAGCTCAATTATTCTTTTTGATGTACTCAGAAATGTAGGTGTTGTTGCTAACAAAGAGGCACTTGTGAACTTTTTGATAGATCCACAAGAGGGGAGATTGAAACTTAGACCTATTGATGTTTTGATTTATGTATGGGTCATAGGAAACATGTGTGTAGATATAATAGGAGTTTCTCCACTGGTGGGATTCAAGAGCTGTAACATCCCAAGATTTGAGGCCTCGGAGAATATGATCTTAAAAGGAATGATTGAACTACCCATATCACCAAGGTGCACCTCCTTTTCAGGGAGCCCATCTCTAAAGAACTCCATAGTTAAGCGTGCTCAGCTTGGAGTAGTACTAGGATGGGTGACCAGTCGGAAAGTTGATCCTGGCTTGCGCGTCAGTGTGGACAAAGTGCACAGTTAAGGCTAGTGGTGGTCTGTGAGGCCAGTCGTCATTCCTGAAACTTTACTAGAGCCTTGGGTAGTGGGCCCAGGCGTTACCAATGGTATCAGAGCCATAACCCCTCCAGTAGGTGGGGCCCACATGGGCATGTGGCATGCCAGTCTTGAGCCGTGCGGTCCAGGCAAGTTGGAAAGGGCTATCCGCAGAGATGAGATGGAGCCACCCTTGCGCTGGTATTCCGTGATCGGGAGCTGGGTGTCCATGGGCCATTGTGGGTCTACACTGAAATGGGGTCAGATTATGAGGCCATATAGTTGAGCCTTGACGAGGACGTCAAGAGTCTAAGTGGGGGAGATTGTAACATCCCAGGATTTGAGGCCTCGGAAAATATGATCTTAAAAGGAATGATTGAACTACCCATATCACCAAGGTGCACCTCCTTTTTAGGGAGCCCATCTCTAAAGAACTCCATAGTTAAGTGTGCTCAGCTTTGAGTAGTACTAGGATGAGTGACCAGTCGGGAAGTTGATCCTGGCTTGCACGTTAGTGTGGACAAAGTGCGTAGTTAAGGCTAGTGGTGGTCTGTGGGGCCAGTCGTCATTCTTGAAACTCTACTAGAGCCTTAGGTAGTGGGCCCATGCGTTACAAGAGCAGTTCTTTCACAATAGAATGGATTACCCTTAAAGCTGCTTCAACCAAAGTGGTCAAGCATGAGAAAGTGTGCATTGACAATCAAAACCCCTTTATCGCTTTTGGATTTGATATTTTTGGATTCTTAGCACGAGAGACTGTGGAGCTTCTGAAAAGAGTCCAAAAAGTGATGAATAGTAATGTTATGACTCCCAAGTGTATGGATGTAATGTTTTAAAGGATTGGTTTTGCAATCTAGAAAGGACTAGAGACAATTAGCTTTGCAATCTAGAAAGGACTACTAGCACAACCTGTTGCCTTCTTGTCTTCTACTTTGATGTAAGTTCCTCATTTATACCCTAATAGAAGGTGCTACTATGTTACTGCACCTAAATATGAAAATAAAAAGATGTGTTCTCTTATGTAATAGGAATCCAAATTCCTTCCGCAAACCCCTTCCTCTAATTTCATGGCCATTGGCTAGCAAGCATCTAACCTAGCCCATCTTGCCCCCATACATAGCCAAGTGGCTCATGTGGAGTGGATTTTCATACAAGGTAGAATTCCTGCAAGTGAAACAACAACCCTATCTTCTATAGAAAACTCCAAATATGAAACGATTTACCCAGAGATTTGTGAATATTACACGATTCCATAAGTTTTAATACCCTCTATGTTAAGTCTTCTTGCTTTGTGCCTCTATTTCATTTCATTTGTTTTAGAGAGAAGAGAAGTGGATCATATAGATGAATTCATTCTTGAACCTATTTAGTCAATAATCATGTACTTGAGAGCATTTGTCATTACATTATGGTTTGAGTTGGAAGAGATATTTAAATGGAGCATACTTGTTATATCCTTACATTTTAGTAAATTTGAAATATATAAGACTTGGTTTGATAAACAAATTCCTAAATTAGATTTGATAGAATAACAATGGTCATTACTTTGTGGCATGGGTGCAACCCATGGCCCAAGTGAGGCCCATGAACCTATTTGCTTTGCAAATATGCCCTTGTGTCACAAGTTAAGCAAGTTCAAGGAACTAGTGCATAACTAATAGATAATATCCTTACAGCGTGTTTGCTTTACCATAATCAGCGCAGGATAGGAGTCATAATCCTATGTTTGGTTGAATAAAAGGCCACACTGGGATGGTAAACAAGAAGTACTCCAGTCTTAAGCAAGACGGATTCAGAGTTCTCCAGCCCCCCAAGGTACACTACTACAGAAAATGCTTTTTACTACGGGAAAAACACAATAATTATGTTGGTTGTGTTGTAGTTAGCATATCTTTTACAACAAGTCTATTTGTGTGTTGTGAATTATATATTTTATATAACAAATGTTATATACAACGTTGTAGTATATGTGATACTACAACAGATGCTAAATTGTTGCAATAGACTGTAATATCACAACATATCCAAGCCCGTTGTAAAACACCATAATCACACAACATGCTCTAACCCGTTGTAATAGTCACGTATGCTAACTTGTTGTAATAGATCATCATTACACAACATACTCTAAACTATTGTAAAAGATCATAATTACATAACATGCTCTAACCCGTTGTAATAGTCATGAATATTTACACGTTGTAATAGACCATCATTACACAACATACTCTAACTCGTTGTAAAAGATCATAATTACACAACATGCTCTACCCGTTGTAATAGTCACATATGTTAACCCGTTATAATAGACCATCATTACACAACATACTATAACCCATTGTAGTATACTATAATTACACAACAGGCTTTCACCTATTGTAATAGTTACCCGTTGTAATAGACCACAATCATACAACATGTTTGCATGTCATTTTTTGTATATGTACAACAAAGAATATATGTGTTGCATAAAATGAAACTAGTTCAGCGGTTTGAGGTGTGCCTTACTTTCAAGTGGTCTGAAGTTTGAAACCTTGTGTCTAGATGTATTTTTCTTTTATCTCAACATGTTATATACAACACCCCTATTACAACAGGTGTGTTCAATGAACTACAACATGTATTAACTGTTGTATAAAATACATATATTACAACATGTGCAACACCTGTTGTATAAAGAACCCCCCATAAGACCACGTGATCTAATACAACAGTTGACACCCATTGTAAAATGGAAAAATGAACTGTTGTAAAAACCATTTTTTGTAGTAGTGGTATTGGCACCGGAAATATCCTCTGTGCCCTCTTATTTTCTATCTTCCTCACAGCAGGTGGCCTTCTCCATGACGAGCAACCTCCTCCGCAAGCTACTGAAGCTATGACGGGCGTCATCTTCCTTGACGAGTGGGCTCCTCTTTGATGGGCCTCCTCTTCCTCTTGAGGTGACCTCCTCATTGGTAACAGGATTCCTTCTGCTCCTCCTCACTTCCCCGACGTCTCTGAATTAATCATGTTTCACTCAACTCCGAACAAACTCGACTTTCTGCAGAGACATTTTAGTTTCTGTGTCAATAAATTACCAGCCACCTGCAGCCCCTAACCCCTCACACCGGCGGTACTGTTCTCCCTTCCAAGTAAATAAAAACAGTAAATGGACGATGCAACCATTAGGATAGCTCGTGTTAATATCTAAACTATGTCGTGTTATAGGCAAGTGTCAGACAAATTGACGGTGGACCCAAGAGACGAAGCTAAAATCAATCCTTTTCGGTATACATCCAAACACAGGATATAATGATAAACTTTCCATCCTTCACACATGCCATCCTATCCTGTACTACATCACAGCCTACCGTAATACCTTTCTGCAATCAAAACATGCCACTATTTTTTGGTGAACCAAAACATGCCATTATGGTTTGTTAGAAATTGAATTATGGAGTATTGAACAAGTTTCCAAAATAGAATAATATATGTAGTATTTAGATAAATAAAAGAGTAATTATCTAGCCATTATTGACAACACAATGTTTGAGGCATCAAACATGAATATCTTGGCATGATTTTTGGTATTCTCAAAAATAATAAGGAAAAGAAGAGAATTCTAGAATTTGAAAGAAAAAGGACTTTCCATGGGGAGTGGGTTATTAAATTAAGAATTTACTAAAGAAGTAAGTTTTGAGCATAAATGCTTTTCCAATAAACCCCAAAAAAAATTTAAAGGTCGGTAAAGGTATTTATATGTTTCCTACAAGTTTCATAGAAAAACAAGGTTTCTAGAAGTCTGTGAAAAATCGAGAAGGGATATGGACCTATTTGTAATAATTTTTTCCCCTTTTTGAAGAGAGAGAAAAGGGCATCTAGAAATATCGCTTAGATAACAAATTTTTCTAGATGTGAGCTTAGGAATTTATAAAGAATGTATATAGATTTGGGGCCAATTGGAATTCAGGAATTGGAGGTATGAATTACTTAAGTTTACATAAAGTGAGAGTTAAATCATTTTAGTGTTATTTTTGTAGTCTAGGATTTAGGCCCAACCTTCTTTTGAGGCGCATGGCCCTTGAGCCACTGCATCTAATATCAACGAACATCTAGTTGTCCTCTACCTCCTGACTTAATATGAAATTGGGCAACAATAATTGAGTATCGATCAATGTCTCTCTCTCTTTCTGTCTAGCTCACGCCCTCCCCTAAAAGGACTCCCATTAGATTTGGGAGGAGATGTTGAATCCATTGATCATTTGATTCCACCTTTTTCATGAAGATATCAGACTTCCCAGATCTGGATTGCTGATGGACTCCTTGGATGACTGGTGCCCCTAGCCTATAAATAGGGTCCTTGATTTCTGGCTTTGAAGCCAAGATATCTACCAGTGTGATCATGTAACAGGGTAAAGCTTTGGGCTTCCCTCTCCCTTGATCCCATACTCTCTCCCCTACATTCCTCTGCTTTGGGTTCTTGTGCATCAGATATGGTGATCATCATCTCGGTTGTCGACCTCCCCGACTCAATCCAAGGCCTCCTTCAAGTTCGAAGGAGTTTGGTGAGGGATTTTGCACCGGTAGCTGGCTCCAAGATGCTCAAATGCTCAGAGTCAACGATTGTGTTGACTCAACTTGGACTTGGTTCTTGAGAATGAGAGCACAAGGGTTGAACATGACAAGGCATGAATTGTCAATCCTACCCCATACTGGTTGTTAAAAGGTAAGGGTTGAACTGGTCTTTTTCCCTCTTATTCAACCCCATCCACACGAGCACAGAGCACCAGGCTAGAACGAGCCAATTTACTCTGGCTCGGCCATGCAACCAACGTGGGTAATGTTATCCACGCTTAGGTGGTGCTCCCTCATTGGCCCATAAATGATAATCCTGTGCAATTTATAGTAATTACTAGGATAATCAAATAAAGACGAGTTATACATGAGAATGATTAGAAAAAAAGAGGAATGTGAATAAAGTATCATTGTTGCCTAAATCTGATTCCAATTCTAAAAGTAGTGTAAAAATGTGTTAAAGAGGTTATTAGTGCAAAAAAATCCTAGTTTTGATGAATAGGTTGTTAATCATGTTAAAGATGTTTCATTGAGATATAAAATGATATTGTGGAAAATAATAATAATTTAACATGTTCATGATTATAATGATGTGGAATTAGTGTTTTTGAATGTTAATAGCCATTCATAACTCATCATCGAGGTATGTGGTTACAATTAGGAGTACCCACATTAATTTTCCAGTGTTTGTTTAGTGTTTCTCAAGAATTGTTCAAATAAAGTGTTTGGTGTTTATTTAATTCCTATTCAACTATAATGTCAGTATGAGTATCACATAAGTAAATGATGATATTCTAGACGCTAGGCTGATGAGTATCAAGGGGTGATCTACATGAGCCCTAGAAGAAACAGTGATCATGCTCAAGATAATATATCCAGTAAGATTTAGAATATGAAAAGAAAATGCTAGTTCTTAATTGCAATATTTGTTGCTTTAGATTTGTTTGTCTTAGTTACACAAAGTGTGGTTACACCCCATGACATAGTACATCAATATGTTAACTGTGTTTTATTTTTCGGTGTTTTAGGTATATGATACATATGATAAAGGAAATGAAGAATAAGATGAACGTCAATGAAGGTATTCAAGATATACCAAGGAGGATTAGATAGATGATACTTATTCTCATATGTACAGTTTTGATGATAGAAATTCATGTAACTCCTTAGAGGAGCATCTTATAAACAATATCTAAATTAGTGGTAATTTTTTTCTGTTATTTATTATTTGCTGAAATTGGATCCTTGGGAATATAGGTAATGACTTTCAACATGAAGGTCTCTACTTAATTAGGGGAGTGAAAAGTGAGGTCGTTACATTTGGTATCAGAGTCCCAAAATTTTTAAATAATATTTAATAGTTTATACTTTCACGTAATCTGTAGAAATATGAAGGTGTTATTAGGGCATTTCATCAAGACTATGATGTCTAGAAGGGACCCTGACCCGGGGGCTGGCAGAAATTTTCTCTACACCACCAGTCGACTTACGAGGAATCTAGGCTTGTGCATCATACCTGGTCAAATTCTAAAGAGTTTGCCCAAAGTAAAATACTTTAGGTTTTCTTGTCATGTTGATTCATCCACTTCTCATCCTATGGCTTAATAAACACTAAAGGATATTTCTCTCCTCATCTCAAGTTATGTTTTTTGAGAAGTAGGATTAAGGCATCCTCCTCCAACTAATATAAAAGTAATGTGGAAATAATGATAAATTAATTATAAATGCTTTATTGGTTTTCCTTGCAAAGGTAAACCCTGGATGGAGCTAGGGTTGGTTTAGAAAAACCCATTGGGTCAAGGGACATGGAAATCCTAATATGTAGGGTATAGCCTCTAACCCATACCCTAAACCCTAATTCTGGGTAATGAGTGGTGTGGGTGGGATATACAACCTACCATAAGAACCCAAATTAGGGTAAGAGAAAAGAAACAAGAAAGTCCAAATGAGTTAGGAAACCCAGTCTCCCATGCAGGTGTGTATGTAGAGTAAGGAATTTATGTAAAAGGTTTAAGAAATCAATGGTTACATGAAGTATAAATATGAAACTCTTAATTCAACTTGTAGGGTTGGTGTCCCGACCTAGGGTTGGTCAACCCAAGAGTGAGAAAAGGACCTATGGGGGAGGCAAATCCCTAAAACTGTGGGGTCAGACTATGGCTAGAGAGCCTAACCACCACCTATGAGCCAAGAAGGCATTGCAGGTTAGGACCTTCCCTAGAAGGGTGATATCACAAATTAGTTTTATAGATTGAGGTAACCTTGAATGTCACCTAAAGTTTGAAGGGTTATGTATACAAAATATGAAAGAAAATTCTTGGAACCCAAGTATGCCATCTCTAAGGGACACAAGAAAAGTCACTAAGGAAGTGGCTGAAAGTAGGCGTCGAGATGGGATAGGAAGGTCACTAATCAGCCAAGAAGGTATACTAAGACGATGTAAAAAAGGAAAGTCATTGTAATGACTGGTGATCAAGCTGGTATAGGAAGATCACAAGTAGGTCAAGTCGGGATAGGAAGGTCAATATAAGAGGAAGTCATACCAATTATTGGTGATCAAGCCGAGATAGGAAGTTCACCAATAGGCCAAGCTAGGATAGGAAGGCTGATATAAGAGGAAGTCATTGCAATGATTGGTGATCAAGCTAGGATAGGAAGGTCACCAATAGGCCATGTAGGGATAGGAAGGCCCATATAAGAGGAAAGTTTTTGCAATAATTAGTGATCAAGCCGGGATAGGAAGGTCACCAACAGGCCAACTGGGATAGGAAGGCCGATATGAGAGTAAGTCATTACATTGACTAGTGACCAAGTCAAGAAAGGAAGGTCACTGGTAGACCAAGCCAGGAAAATAAGGACACCTTAAGGACCAAGCCCGTGAGGGAAGGTCTCCATGAGCCCAATGAAGGGACATAAAGTGAAATAATGTGTACCCTAAGAGAGATGAAGTAAATCTGGGTTAAAGAATTACATAAGAAATTAATGTGCTTGAAAATGTCTTAAAGTTGTGATATCTTAGTAAACCCTATGTAGGGTAGTGACCTAAGTTAATCCTATGGTCAATTAGGGAGGATTAAAGGTACATAAGATCGATGAGATTAGAAGGTGATTATGACCTGAATGCATAAGGCCATAGGGTCGGTAGGTAACATATGTGTTTTCCCGAGGCCCACGAATTAGGAGATTATCCACCTTCATAAGTTCATGAGGCCAAAGCGGTGAATGTGAGAGGAACTCCCTAGATGAATAAGGATGAGATCACTCTAAAAGTACTTGTACCCCTAAATATCTTGAGGAAATGACTAAGGCTAAAGAAACATGAAGTATAAATATAAAAGATGCAAGAAGTCTTGTAATAATGAACTCCTAAGGGTGTTGGGCACCCACTTAGGAGTGAGAAAGACACTTGACTTCATGAAATATAAAAAAATTGTCAAATTAAAAGTAGGTATGGTTTAGATTCATGTTGAGAATGATTGAATGAAAAAAAATTGAAATTTTAAGATAATGTGTGGGTACACCATCTCTGCTCTTGGAACGAGATGAACTTTGTATTTGGGCTGCAGTCAAATGCTTATTTCATCTTATTATTAGGGAGAGAGAGTGGGAAAACATATGTTATGCTTATATTTGACACATGAGAAGGAATACTTTAACTTGAACTTAATGACATCACCTAGGGTTTTATGTGATACCTCACCATTAGGTCGAAATAAATGTATAATAGGTTGGAAACGTAAGTAAAAAGGTAATCACCAATTGAAAAATGAAATCACAAATGAAAATGTAATCACCAAGAGATGATATTCTGTAAGAACTAAGGAGGTGGATATACCCTGAGTTGAATTTGGGTACCAAACATAGTCATAGCATGAGGAATATGGCATATCCCTAAAAGTGATTAAAGATAATCTAAGTAGGATTTCTAACCCTCGATTGTGAAATTAAGATGGGTTATCATTCACCATAACCTTACTGGGTGTGAATTTGGTGGATGAAAATTCATTTTAAGGAGGGGTGAATGTTAATTATCCTCAGATTTTAGTAAATTTAAATATATAAGACTTTGTTTGATAAACAAATTCCCAAATTATATTTGATAGAATAATAATGGTAATAACTTTGTGGCATGGGTGCAACCCATGGCCCAAGTGAGGCCCATGAAACTATTTGCTTTGCAAATATGTCCTTATGGCACAAGTTAAGGAAATTAAAGGAATCCATGCATAAATAAAATATAATAGCCTTATGAGTTTTTAGAAAATGGAATTATGGAGAATTGAACAAGTATCCAAAAGAGAATAAAATATATAGTGTTATAGATAATTAAAATAGTAATTATCTAGCCATTATTGTCAACACAATGTTTGGGTTATCAAACATGAATATCTTAGCCTGACTTTTTGTGTACTTGAAAATAATAAGGAAAAGAAGAGAATATTAGAATTTGAAAGATAAAGAACTATCCATGGGGAGTGGGTAGTTAAATTAATAATTTACTAAAGAAGAAAGTTTAGAGTTTAAATTTTATTATAATAAATCCCAAAAATTTTGTACAGTTTGGGAAATGTATTTACAAGTTTCTATCCAAGCTTGTTAGGAAAATGAGGTTTCTAGAAGTCTATAAAAAATTGAGAAGGGATATGGACCTATTTGTAATAAGTAAATGTTTTTCATTTTTTAAGACAGAGAGAAGAGCATATAGAAACATCCCTTGGATACCAAGTTTGTCTAGATGCGAGCTTATGGTTTTATAAAGAATGTTTCCAAATTTGGGGTCGATCAAAATTAAGAATACAAGATATGAATTATTTAAGTTTCCATTAAGTGAGAGGTTAATTATTTAAGGATGATTTTTGCCACATTTAATCCAGGATTTAAGCCCATCCTTCTTTTGAGGTGTGTGACCCTGAATCCACTGGATCTAAAATCAAATACCATCTAGTTGTCATCTACCCCACGAGTAAATAATAAATTGGAAAACAATATTTGAGGTCCCATCAATGTATCTCTCTTTCCCTCTAGTTCACACCCTCCCCAAAAAAGACTTCCATTTGATTTGGGAGACAAAACTAAATTGGTTTATCCTTTGATCCCGCATTTTTAATGAAGATATTGGATTTTCCCCAAACATGGAACGAGGACGGACTCCCTGGATGACTGGTGCCCCTACCCTGTAAATAGCATCCCGGATCTCTTCCATTAAAGCCATGATATCTACATGCATGATCACATAATAGGGCAAAGATTTGAACATCTCTCTCACTTGCTTCGGTCCTCACTTCCTTAGCTTCCTATGCTTTAGATTCTTGCACACCAGATACAATGATCTTCATCTTGGTTGACGACCTCGTCAGACCAATCCAAGGCCTCCTTCGAGTTTGGAGGAGTTTGTTGACGGATCGTGCACCAGTAGCTGGCTCTGTGACGCTCAAACGCTCACAGCCAATGGTTTTGTTGACTCAACTGGGACTTGGCTCACAAGAACGAGAGTATAACAGTTTCAAGATGACAAAACATGAATTTTAAATCCTACCCCATACCGGTTGTTAAAAGGTAAGGGTTGAACTGGTTTTTTTCCCTCCAGTTAAGTCATGTCTACGTCGGCACAAAGTGCCAGGTTTGTGTGAGCCTATTGGCTCTAGCCCAGCCACACAACCAATGTCATTAGCGTTATCCATTCTTAAGTGGTGCTTCCTCATTGGGCCACAAATGATAATCTTACAAAAACTATAGTAATTACTAGGATAATTAGATCTGGACGAGTTATACATGAAAATTGATTAGATAAATGAGTGGAATGTGAATAAAATATCATTGATGCCTAAATCTGATCCTAATTTCAAAATTAGTATAAATACATGTTAAAGTGGTGACCGATGCACATAAACATAGTCTTGAAGAATAAGGTTTTAATCATGTTAACTATGTTTCATTGAGATATAAACTAATATCGTGCAATATAATGGTAATTTAACATGTTCATGATCACAATGATGTAGAATTAGGGTTTCTAATGTAAATAGCCATGCATATGAAGAATTAGGGTTTTTAAGTTAAAGGAGACAATTTTAATGAACTCAGACTAATCCAAGTAATCATAATGAAAGGATATGTTGGATATAGTAATTAGGGTTACAATGATGTCTAATGTTCATGAATAACTTTAATAAAGAATTATGTGATAACAAGGTTAATACCCTTGTTCCTTGTCTAAACGCTAAACCCTACAATATGACCTATTAGGGTTTAATATGATTGATGTGATGGTGACACATCAAGATTTACATACATGCAGATTAAAGTTGATTGCTTGATTTGCTTTCTTGCTTGGACTATATACTTGAAGTATAATTGCATAATCGCTGTGGCTTGAGGTACTTTGTTATGATTATGACTACCCCGATTAGTTTTCTAGTGTTTTCATAGTGTTTCTCAAGGATTGTTCAAATAAATTGTTGGTTGTTGATTTAATTCATGTTGAACTATAATTCTAGTATGAGTATCACATAAGTACATGATGATATTCTAGACCCTAGATTGATGAGTATTAAGGGGCAATGCACTCGAGCCATGGAAGAGACAATGATCACAACGAACACTACTACAGAAATAGCGTTCAGTGTCTCTTTTCTGGGCGTCGGTTATTTAGGAAAACTGACGCCTATCATATTAGGCGTCGGTTATTTAGACAAACCGACGTCTATATTCAAAGACCAGCCAGACACGGGTACCACTTTATATTCAGCGTCGCCTGAGTATAACCAACCGACGCCTAAAATTGCCCGCGAAATCCAATTTTCGAGTGAAAAAAATTTGGGTCACATACAACGTCGGTGCTTTAACTATTCACCGACGCCTATTTAAAATGAAATTTCGCGCGAAAAGTTCCACTTTTGGTGTCGGTTATCCTTGGATAACCGACGCTGATAATGGTTCCCGTCAATTAATTTAGGGTAAAGATTGTCTAATTAGACGTCAGTTTTTTATTAGTAACCGATGCAAAAGATAATAGGTGTCGGTTTTCGTAGATAACCGACGCCGTTGACCAACTTAATAGACCTGATCACCCGGCTCTTCCCCCTTTCTTCCTGTTTCATCGTGAATTCTGCTGTTGTGCTCCACGCCCCCCACCGTTGCTGTGCTCCACGCCCCCCGCTATTGCTGCTGTTGTGCTCTCCCACCGCCGCCGCATCCTCTGCTACTACCGCTTCCGCATCCTATGCTACTGCTGTGCTCCACGCCCCCGGTCGTTTGTTGCTGCCGCTGCCACTGCTGCTCTAGCTGCTCCACGCGCTGCTGCTGCCGGCGGTCCTCTGTGCGCTCCACGTCGCGTCCTCTGCCGGTCTGCCACTGCTGCCGCCGCTCTTCTCCACACTAGCTCCAGGTAGCGCTACCTCTTTGCTTCCTTCTCCCTAGCTATTTACCAACATGCAGCAAGCACGGCCATGTCTGTGTTGGCCAACCACGACCGTACTGGACAGCACGGCCGTGGTAACGGCCGTGGGTGTGTTGGCCTACCACGGCCGTGCTGGACAACACGACTGTGGTAAGGCAACACAGCCACGGCCGTTACCACGGCAGTGCTGTCCAGGACGGCCGTGGTAGGCCAACACAGCCACGACCGTGCTTGCTGTTGGTAAGGATATGAAAAAAATTTTATGTAATGCTTTATGTAAATCTTAGGATATGAACAAATTTTTTTCTTGCATATATTTGTGCTTCTAATCCTAATGTTTGACTTAATTCAGTAAATTTTGATGCATGTTGAAATAAGATTTAAACTTGTCAATTCTAGCATCCTAATTTGATTTGATTAAACCTAACATTGATGAAACCCTAACATCAATTGTGATGAAACCCTAACATTAATTGTGATGAAACCCTAACATCTACATATCTATTATTGTGTTTGTTGGCCTAGAAACCCGTCCAAGATTTACTCATTAGGAGTAAATCTTGGATAGTCCCCGGTTTGGGACTGTTCTTGAACACCTAATCTCACTTAGGATGTAAGTGTATAATGTGTATTGGGTTTTCAAGAAAATTTTGGTAGCATTTCCCCGTTTGTTCTCTAAGTACATATATACTTAGAGAACAACGGGGAAATGCTGCCGAAATTTTCTTGAAAACCTAATACAAATTATACACTTACTAGTGAGATTAGGTGTTCAAGGATGGGATAGGTGGTACACATTTATTATATATAAGAATGACATCACATGTGTTTGTTGGCCTAGAAACCCATCCCAGATTTACTCATTAGGAGTAAATCTTGGATAGTCCCCAGTTTGGGATTGTTCTTGAACACCTAACTCACTTAGTATGTAAGTGTATAATGTGTATAATTTGCAAAGAGAAGTGGTTGTTACCCTATGTCAGCTTGAGATGTATTTCCCTCCTTCGTTCTTTGATATCATGGTAGATCTTGTTGTCCACTTGACTACGGAAGTTAAAATGTTGGGACCAATTTTCTTGCATTGGATGTATCCCTTTGAACGATACATGAGCATTTTTAAAGGTGATGTTCGAAACCGTTATCGGCCTGAAGGGAGTATTATTGAAGGTTATGTGGCGAGAGAGGTTATGGATTTTTGCAATGACTTTCTGAGTGGTAATAACGCTCCTGTTAATGACAAGAATATTGAGGATGGCAAAGGAATTTTGGGATCACGGGTGAAAGTAATCAGCCGTGAGCAGTTGGAACAGGCTCACTTGTATATTTTACACAACATGGACGAAGTGAGTGTTTATATCGAGGAACATACCAATTTCATCAAGAGACAACATCCTCGAGCAAGTTCAATGTGGCTTGCTAGAGAGCATAATAAGACTTTTACTAAGTGGTTTGAAGATAAAGTCTTACATCAACTATCTCAAACACTAAATGATATTACATAAACTATCAAATGCCTCGCCTTTAAACCAAAATTGAATGTTATTTCTTATGAAGGGTTTGACATTAATGGGTTCACATATTACATAAAGCGCCAAGATGATAAGAGTGTCGTCCAAAACATTGGGGTCACTCTTCAAGCGTTGACTATGTATTTTGCAAGTGCAAAGGATAAGAGTCCACGTGAAGCTAAAATGTCATATTACAGTTTCATTGAAGACATATGGGAGTTTGACTACATAGATTTCAGAATTTTGCTCTTTAAATGTAATTGGGTTGATAACACCAAAGGAGTTATAGTGGATGAATTGGGTTTCACTTTGGTGAACTTTGAAAAGATTGGCGAGAAGGGTGAACCATTCATATTGGCATCACAGGCGAAACAAATATTCTATATCGATGATCCTGCAAATGATAAATGGTCGGTTGTTCTTCATGGTAAAAGACAATTCATTGAAGATCCTATAGATGAAGAAGAGTACTATGATAAGTATGATGACTCCAGTCCATTCTCAGTTGGGTTGCCAACTCCACAAAATATTGAAGCTAATGATGACTTATATGTGCGCGGAGATCACAATGAAGGATTGTTAAATGATAAAAGATCATAATTTTAGAGACATGTATGTTTATATTTTTTAACAAATGCTAGTTAATACAAATGCTAAATGTTTGCCTTTTTCTGGTTAATACAAATGCTAAATGTTTTCCTTTTTTCAGTTAATACAAATGCTAAATGTTTGCCTTTTTAATGACATTTTCAGATGGCTGACCATGATGAGCATGATGTCCGTGATGAGCATGAAGTCCATGATGAGCATGCTATCCATGATGAGCATGGCGAGGATACCAATGTAAGTTCTAAAAACATATCCTGTATTTCTATAAAATTCATTATCTTCTAGTTATGCCATATATCCCATATTTCTATATTGCGCTAATTCCGTGGGTTTATTTTTGTCAAATTTTAGGTTGATGATGCAGATGTACCCACTGAAGCACTGGAGCAACTTGATGCGCAACACCAAACACTTAACAAGAAAAGGGGCATCACTCTATTGAAGAAGTTAATAGCACTGAGTGGTAGTGGATCCAAATTGGTTGTGGAGTTTGATAATGGAGGAAATGCAATTGGAGTGAACCGCAATAATTTTGTAAACTATCTTGGGTGTGTCACTCGAAGCCATTGTGGTGTTAAGTATGATAATTGGCATAAAGTTCCTCAGGGGAAGAAAGACTTGATATGGAAGGATTTATGCGTGAGTTATTATTATTTGCAATTCTATTTTGTAGATTACAAATTATATTATTTGCAATTCTATTTTTGGATACTAGTTAATAAGAATTCTATTTTACAGAATCTGTTTGCATTGGATGAGAAGCTGCATCGTAAAAGTGTGATGCAACGTGCTGGAAAGATGCTTAGGAACTATAGGACAAATCTGAAAAGAGAATACATAAAAGATGGTGATAAGAAGAAGAAGTCATCCCTTGAGCAGTGGAACTTCTTGGACAAAGAATATTGGGACAATTTTGTTGCTTCAAGAAAATCTGAAGAATTCAAGGTATTAGGCGTCACTCCCAATTTAATTAATATATGTTGTATTCACCTATTCAAGATTAACATTTAGTGCTAGTAACCAAATCATTAATGTGCATACTAACTAGGCCCTAAGTGACGCGCAAAAAGCAAGGCGTGCACTGAATGTGCATGACCACACTATGGGTCCAAAGGGCTATGCAAGTGTTCGCCAAAGACTACAGGCGGAGTCTGCGGCTACTCAGGAGTCTGCTCCTACTCAGGAGTCTGCCACACCCATGCCTCACCATGATATCTGGATAGCTGGGAGGAAAAACAAGAAGGGTGAAATAAAGAAGCTCGTAACTGCTGAGGCGGCTGTGAAAATGGTAAAATACAACTCTTAGAGCAATCGTTTGAATATTGATTATTTGTGGTGTTAACTTACCAATTTCTGTTGATGGTGATTAGCGGGAGCTGCACGAGAAGAGGAAACAAGGCACGTTCATCCCTCAGGGCACAAGGGATGAATTGACATTTGCTCTGGGTAACCCAGAGCATCATGGATGTGTTAGGGGTGCAGGCGCTGGTGTGGGCATCAAAACATTCTTTGGGCCATCCCAGCGCAAACCCAGAGCGGGACTTTCACAAGAAGAGGTAACCTATTCTTTTTTTAGAATGTTACTGCAAAAGGGAATTCAATAATAAGAAGCTAATGTTTCTTTTATCCATGTATAGGAGAATAAGAGAGTCGAGGATATAGTTGCTAAGAAGGTCAATGATATAGTTGCTGAGAAGGTCAAGGAAGAAATAGTGCGGTGGCAGGCATCTCAGGCTTCCAATCAGCTTATGGCGACCCACTCTTCTCCTGATGCACAGACTGCGAGTAATCCTGGAGACCCATCGCCTAGCACGTCTGCTGTAAGTATTGTTTATGACATTGTAGCTAGTCTTTTCAAGATGATATGTTCGAAAGGTGATATGTATATATGTATAACATTCTTTACGTAAATTTGTAGGCATTGAAGTCATGCCGCTTAAGAATGCAAGACTGTGTTGTTGTAGAGGCGCAGGCTTACCAGTCCCTTCCTGGGGCAACGTTTCATGGGACTCCAATGCCGTAGGGCTACATTCGTGTGAGCCCGATATGTGTATTACCCGATTGGAGGGAAGCTGCATTGCCATATGCCCACCCAGATATTGATACACTTGGTGAGGCAGAAGGTGGGGTGATATTGTGGCCCAAAGCAGATGTCGTCTACACTACTAAAATTGTAAGACAACGTTACATTACTTTAGATTGTTAGTGTGTATATATGAGGTCAACTGATCTGAAATTATATATACAGGTTAAAAAGAAGACACCCGAAGCACCTAGGCCTCCACCTCCACTTCCTGCATTACCAAGTTGGGTTCCAACTGACCTAAAATACTCGTTAGGTCCTGCTTGTAGGGGAATGGCATGTTGGCTACGGGCACATAATATACATTGCCCTATAATTGTTTCTTTAGAAGAAGATTGTGCAGGTCAATCATACAATATCTCTTTATTTATACAAGATATTATTGAGCTGTTTATGTATGATTGGCTGAATACATCAATGATAGAGACATGGATAAGGTGAGATCTTGTTTATACATCCATATACCTTGTGTAAGATCCGGTGATCTGGTTTCTTATATATTAATGCATACATAATACATGTTTTGCAGCTACTTAGTCGAAGATCAATGCAAACAATTTGCATTTGATCATGTGGGATTTTTGATTCCATCATTGATTAGTATGGTAGCTAAAGACCTGGATAGTGTTCAACAATACTATATAGATGCTTTTACAGTTTTCAGTCAGCAAAAGAAGATGATAATAATAGCTCCATTCAATGTCAAGTAAGTTTACTTTATTTATAATTTGGACTTAAGAAAATTCCATTTTTATTGTGCATTTTGAGTTATTAATTTTTAACTTTTTTACCTCTAGAGGTAGACATTGGGAGTTACTAGTTATTGTCCCCGGGATGTTCACTGTTTATTATCTAGATCCTGCGGGAAGTACATTGAACACTAAAATTGGACACATAATGAGAATGCCATTATTCTGGTGAGAAATATTTCATTTTTATATCCGTTAGCATCTGTTATTACATTACTATTTAATTATGCAATTTACTGTGTTACATTAACATGTAGGGGTTTAGATGCATTCAAAAATGTTGGAGGAAATGTCCCAAGGAGAAAGAACCAGCCAATAATTTGGGAGAACGTAAAAGTAAGTTCCCGACTCCAATGTATATATTATTTATGTGAACTGTGCTTAGTTGCATTTTTTAATATTTTGTATGTTTCAATTTATAGTGCACTACACAAGACAACGGCTGGGCATGCACATATTATGTGATGTGATTTATGTAGATGATTATCCGACATGCCGCATTGGATATTAATACCATACATGAGGTATTATATATAGTCTCATTAGTTAGTATGAAATATATCAATCTTATTTTTATATTATTACTTATATATATACATCATTCTCTTTGCAGGTGTTTAAAACTGACCACACTATAGGTAAATGCTTAAAAAATGTACATGCTCCATATACGATGGAAGCATTAAATGAAATAAGAGAAGAATGGGCAAAAGCCATACAAGCAGTGGCGATTGTAAGATATAATTGGGATGTTAATAGCGATGCTGAATGATATTTTGTAAATGAATATTTCTGAATGTTTATACATGTATGAATGTTTCTACATGTATTTGAATGTTTCTACATGTGTGAATGTGAGAATTGAATTGATGTCTGAATGTATCTACTTGTGCGAAAAAATATTTGTTGATTTTGCAGGTTTGTGGCATGTTTGTAGGATGATATCAATGGATGTCATAAACATGCAGTTCAGAAAACTGAACTGGAGGTTGTCATCCTACTAACCAGCCACAGCAGGCCTGCAAACTAATAAGAAAAAAAAATTAAAGTATAGGCGTCAGTTATTTATAGAACACCGTCATCAAAGGCCTACAGCGTCAGTTATTAGATAAAAACCGACGCCTAATATGACAAACAACCCGACCGTGCAGGATAGCACAGCCGTGGTGGAAAAGGCGTCGCTTATTAGTATAAAACCGACGCCTATAGTACTAAACACGGCCGTGCAGTGAAGCACAGCCGTGTCGTCTGGGTGTATGGCGTCGGTTGTTAAGTTGTTAACCGACGCAGAAAGTGTCCTAGGTGGTGCTCTTTTTTGTGGCGCGAACCTTATAGACGTCGGCCAACTATATATAACCAACGCCTATATGTTAGATAGGCATCGGTTAGAAAACTGACGCCAAAGAGTTCGACCTTTAGCGGTGCCCACATAGGCGTCGCTTGAAAACCGTCGCCAAAGGGGGTTAAACAACCGACGCCAAAGGCTGTTTCTATAGTAGTGGAAGATAATATATCTAGTAAGAGCCAGAATATGAAGTACTTATTTGCAATATTTGTTGCTTTATATGTGATTATTTGAGTTGCACACATTGTGGTAGCACCCCACTTAGTATAGCAATATGATGACCGCATGTTTTTGTCGGCATTTCAGGTATATGATACAAATACAAAGGACATGAAGAACAAGATGAATGTTAATGAAGGTATTAAATATATACCAAGGAGGATTAGATAGATGGTACTTCTTCTCATTTGTATACTTTTGATGATAGAAGTTCATGTAACCCTTAGAGGAGCATCTTGTAAGAAATATTTGAATTAATGGATTTTTTTTATTATTTTCTAAATCTGAATCCTTGGGAATATAGGTAATGATTCTCAACTTGGAGTTTCTTCCTTAATTGGGGGGATGCGGAAAGTGAGGTCATTACACCACTTTAGTAAAACTATGTTTGAAACTTTGGGTACTAACTCTATTTGGGGTCTCCATGTTGTGTTCTTTTTCCCATATTCACAACATGATATGTAGAACACAATTTATTTCCAAATAATTAACAATGAATGAAAAATGAACTTACGATTGCTCTTTGATGTTTTTATAGGTAATTTGGCACCTATTTATTGGAGGTAGAGATAGAGGATGAATCTAGGACTTGCCCAGTCATGCGTGTGCCCAATGTGAGCCCGAACGCTACCCCAACCTACCCCCAAGTGACCAAGGATCATGTTAAAGTAAAGACCACCATGGATCAATACTTGAAGACCAACGTGCATGCCAAATTTCTCAAAATGGTTGTGGTACATCTCCAAAGCCATTCCACTAGAGTTAAACTCATAGGCTTGATCAAGACCCAAGGAAATCAACCCAACACAACTGTCCCAACCACCATGTGATGTTATGCCTAGAGTCCAACACAACCTTGCCAATCACTACAATCATGGCAATGGTAGTCCAAAACTGCCATTCCATTGGCAAAGATCTCCCTACTACCTCAGACACCAATGACATGGATCCTATAAAGGTTGTGATACCTTCATGCAACCATGGCCTAGGTTCCCACCATGGCCATACCACCTCACTTTTAAAACCCCAAAATTTATCTGATCTTTTTCATTTCCCACTATTTCCGTTGTTGTTCAATTGTTCCTAACCTTATCAAAAAAGGATGTGGTGATCACCACATCCATATCACCCACCTAACCCCAATGCTTCCTATTATCATTTTACCACTTTAACCCCACTTAACCCTAGACCATTATATATACACTAGTGGTAGTTGGGAGTCTAAGGTTAGTTTCTCCTAACCCTCATAGTCATCACTCACTTCTACCTGCCATATTTACTTTATTTCTCTCCATATTCAACCTCAAAGATCTAGTTTTATAGGGTTTTGACCATGTCGCCACCACTTTTCATGAGATTCAATTCACTTGGAGAAGGAGGACAAGCTTGGATCTATTGGAGGTGAAGATTGGATCTTTTACATTCATTTTGATAGAGTATATTTTGTTCTTATCACCTTTGTTTTATTATTTCTTTAATCAAGAATATTTAAGCTTTTGGGATCTTTGATTGAAACAATATTTAACTAAGATACATGATGTGTCATCGCTTGCATAATAAATTCACTAGGGAAATTATCCCTAGAGTTTATCCTTTTAACAACTATCAATTCACTTGTAAACAAGCTATTTGATATTAGTATAGAAAGGTAAAAGTCTCATGGAATGACATTTTTAAGAGTTAAACCAATTATCATGAACAATATTTATACTGCAAATTTTTAATAGAGTGATCAAACTTAAACATGAAATTAATGTTGCAGAAGTAAACTAATTTATCAAGATAAAAACTAAAAAAGAAAGTAAACTAAGTTATCAAGAGATTAATGTTAAACAAGAAAGAGGTGCGGATGGGGCGCCCCCCCATCCAAGGAGGAGATCAAAGAAGTGTTGATGAAAATGAATCCCATCAAAACTCCAGGACCCGACGACGTAGATGACGGTTTCCTTCAAAGAAACTGGGATCAGCTGGGCGAGTCCATCAAGCTAATGATTTTTAATTGTTTTGTAGGAGAACCAATTGCTGATAACTTAGCTAATGCTACGATGGTCTTGATTCCCAAAACACAATCCCTAGAAAATTGCAGCCAATTGAGGCCAATTGCCTTGAACAATGTCAGCCTCAAGCTGTTATCCAAAATCATGGTGGAGAGAATTAAACCGTTTTTGCCTGATTGGATTTCACCCGCCCAAAGCAGCTTTGTGCTGGGGAGGAGAATTACAGACAACATTATCTTAGTCCAGGAGCTTATTCACTCAATGAGAACAAGATCGGGGAAGAGTGCTGCCATGGCCATCAAAGTCGACCTCTCAAAGGCATATGATCGCATGGAGTGGGAATTCATAGAAGATAAATTATGTCGAACAACTATTTCAGCACACATGATCACCATCATTCTCAACATCATCAAGGCATGGGAGATCTTAATCAACTGGAACGGTGAGAACCTCAGTCCATTCAAAGCATCAAGGGGAGTACGACAAGGCGATCCATTATCCCCGTACATTTTTGTTTTATGCCTGGACAGGCTAAGCCAATTGATCACAGTACATGAACAGGATGGAAGCTGGAAGCCATTCAGAGCTTCACGAAGAGGCACTAGAATATCCCACGTCTGCTTCGCTGATGAATTAATCCTGTTTGGAGAGGCAACGCCTCAACAGGCCCGCACCATGATGAAGGTTTTGAAGAGCTTTGAACGGGCGTCTGGTCAGATTTTAGCCAAGGAGAAATCTGCTATCTTCTTCTCTACAAACACACCGTCGATGACAAGAAGGGCGATTACAAGAACTACGGGCATACACCAAACAAGTAACCTAGGGAAACATCTGGGAGTCCCGATTATTCACGAGAGACCTAAGAAGGAACTGGACCTGGACATTATCCACAAGATTGAAAGCCGTATTTCATCCTGGGTGAAGAACTCTCTGTCACTAGCAGGACGGGCCACATTGGTTAAGTCGGTGCTTAACACTCTCCCAGTTTATTTGATGCAGTCAACAATCTTGCCAATGGCGGTATGTGATGAAATTGATCAAGTGGTCAGAACGTTTCTTTGGAAAGGGGCGATGAAACAGTATGGCATTCATCTTGTGGCCTGGGATAAGGTAACGGCCTGCAAAGGAGAAGGTGGGCTTGACATCAAGAGAGCGAGAGATTAGAATGAAGCTGCAATACAGAAAACCTGTTGGGACTTCATGTCGAACAGGAGGATGGTTTGGAAGCAGGTGATGAAGGAGAAATACTGGCATAAGACTAATTACGGAAAGACATGCACGATGAGACTGTGGAGATCACTCATAAGGATATATGATGAGCTAAACACTGACACCGGAAGGATTGCTATGTCAGGAGCCAATACTTATGTATGGATGGATAAATGGGTGGAAGGAGGCTGTCGGCCAGCACTGAAGCAAGGAAGAGTAGTCTCGGAGGAGCTAAACGACTTGAAGGTTGAAGCAATGGTGGACTTTCACGGCAATTGGGACGTAGACTTCCTTCATCACTGGTTTACTGACAATTCAGCACAGCTCATCCTCTCGATGCCTCCACCGGACCCTTCAGCGGGGCCAGACGAACCTTGTTATCTGCCGGATGAAGCAGGGCATTTTTCTTCAAAGCGGATTTACAGAAATCTGCAACAGGTGCACTCGACGAAGACACCAGGGCGGTGGAAGACCATTTGGCATCTCCAGGTGTCGGAGAAGACTAAGATGTTGCTTTGGCTAGGGCTACATGGTGTCTTAATGACAAATGAGGCAAGGATGAGGTGAGGATTCACGGAGAATCCCCTCTGTCCGAGATGTAAAAGCATCAATGAATCACTTATGCACCTATTTGTTAACTGTTCAGAGAGCAGGAAAATTTGGACTCTAGTAGAGAAGGCTACCCAATCTAAACTGATGACTGGTACTTCGTTCGCGCATTGGTTACAGACCAACCTAAGGAAGAAGAAGGACAGCTCCCATTGGAACATCTGGGTTGCTGTGACCGTGTGGAAGATTTGGGGAAGAAGATGTGTTGTGGTCTTCCGGGAAGAGGGTATTAGCACAGAAGCTTTGTTTAATACCATCAAGCAAGATGTGATGATATGCAGGAAAGCCTTTGCTTTACAGAAGAAACTGATAACATCTACGGAAGAGACTCCATGGACACTGCCGAAAAAGGGTTATATCAAACTCAATGTGGATGCATCTGTTAAGAAGACCGCAATGGCTTCAGCTTATGTTATTATAGATCATGCAGGCCGGTGGCTAGGCAGAGGTTACGATCAGGGCCATATCACAGATGTCCTCAAGGAATAAATGAGGGCCATCGCCATTGGTATTCAGGAGTGCAAGGGACGAGCCAGTAACCTATAGGTAGAATCGGACAACAACAAAGCGATCAACATGGTGCAAGGCAGAATGGAGATCCCTGTTAGCTGCACACGAGAATGTAGTTATATTAGGAAGCTGGCAAATTCGTTCAATTTAGTTGAATTCAGCTTCAGACGTAGAACTTGTAATAAGGTAGCAGATTTCTTAGCGAAATGGGGAAGAAGAAGAAATGAAAATCGGGCTAGGTGGTCACAATGTCCGGAGTTTCTCCTTGAGGTAATCAAAGGGGATGCTACATTGGGCCACCATGTAATACCAAACAAGGATGCGCCTGCACTGAGGGAACAGGATGAATAAAATGCTTCCCTTCTATTAAAAAATGTTAAACAAGAAAGCAATCAAAAGAGAACAATTAATCAAAAATTTATTTCAATTAATGGGAATTTTTGGATGTTCGAATTTGACCGCCACAAGTCTCTGTTTCTATCTTAGCCACTTTTAATTCCTTTTTAAACAAAATTAGATTAGGATCATGTAGATATGTTCCTTTCAGAGACAAATCTCATGGATCATGCTACTCGAAGACTCAGGGTTTCGACATCCTAGGGTTCATGGTTCAATCATCCAACAAGATTCCATATTGGGTCTCATCAGGAAACTTGTGACCCTCATTTGACGTCTTGGTCCATAAGTTTGGGGTCTTATCATCATGTATCATAATAGTCATGAAGAATAAATGATCAATTCATAATTCATGTTTTTAATTGAATGAAGACACATATTTAATCTATTTAATGTAATTAAAGTTGTTAAGACAAGTTATGACCTCATGCGAATACTCCTCATGTCCCAACAAAAGTATATCGATTCCATATCATTCATAGAAGAAAGAAAAAGGATTGGGAGAAAAGAAATAATGTTGATAATAAAACTTGCAAACTTTGTCTCTCCTTTCTTTTCTTTGTTCAAAGATAATAGGGTGTTGCTAGAAAATGAGATGCCTTTGTTTTGCACTCCCCCCTACTCATATAGTAGAGGTAGAACCCAAGAAACCCTAAAATGGGGGCGAGAGGCAGCTGGATTTCTTAAGAATCAACATTCTAGTTGATTGACTAGGTGGGTAGTCGGTCATCTAGATTAATTTACATGAGAAGTTTGACTAGTTGAATAGATACTTCATATTTAATGAAAATTGGGTGACTGTTCAGGAGTGAATTGATGGTTTTGATCATGAAATGCACTTCCATGATGGGGTTGAATTGATGAACTGGACATCCAATCGACCAATTGGTGTCTGCAATTACTTCCAGTTCTACTGATGATTCGTTCGACCGAAGGAGGTGAGCATCACGAAACTCGAATCCCAGTCCCATGAAATAAACGAATATCAAAGGCGACATGCGGAATCGTACAACTTAGCACACATGAACAGATAACAAGATACCTGCACCGACATAATCTCAACAATCAACAAGATATATTAAGCAACATCATTATATTACACGATTTGAATTACATATTCAAGAGTCACTTTGTACAAGTATACTCATGTATACTATATCCGGATCTTACAACAAGTACACCTAGCATATCTCACCGAGCCCATCAACCTTGAAGCCACCTCTGAACCTAAAAACAAAATACGAGAAATGGGTCAACACACGAGGTGTTGAGTACGGGGCAGAAATATACATATATATATATATACATATATAAGCTTTGCGTAATTTGAAAATATTTGAAGATGAAACGAACAAGAATAAACATGTTAACTATTTAACAAAATGTGAAACCATGTTTTATGTCATTTCACTCCATTATATCAACAATATCAAGCATATTTAAAGGCCTTTGACCATCTTCCCATCGGAAGGGTCCGTAAGGGTGCTCAAGATTAGCTAACCCTTTTATACAAGAGGGACCTCAAGGACATCACTGAGAGTTAACCCTTTATCAACAATATTATAATGGAGTTTTGTAGATATATGTGTTCAAATTAAAAAACCGACGAGGCAAACATCAAGTATGACATAGCAATACTACATGGCAATATTGGGCAAGTAAACAAACAAGCATATAATACATATCATTTCAAACAAGAAAGCTAGTCATATAATGAGATAAGGCTCGTACCTGATTCTGAGATTCATATCCTAACTTATCCTTCATCATCTAGCCACATGCCAAACCTGATTGATAATAAGATTGCATATATGCATTCAATTCTCATCATTAACCCTAATTAGATGCATTTTAGGATTTTGGCCAAGATGGGTTCCAAGTTGCTTATTGGTTCATTATATGATATTGTACTGATCTAGAGGTCATCATGATGGTGTGGTTCAAGTTCCATGTCATTATGACGTTCTATGCACTTTCTATGATCATCTCAATGTTTAAGGCATTTACACGTATTCTAGGGTCAAAAGACTCACAATAGGGCACCCTAGATGATGATTTATCGAGTCAAGAGGTATAGATCTAAAAGATGATTTAGATCAGCAACATTAGGTCATAAGAAACATATAATAAGATTAGGTGGTTGTCCATTAACAACAAGATTAGTAATTTTAGGGCAAGGTTCATCATTAAAGTCTGCACTAGGCACATATGTACACAAAAAGGAGTCATTTATGAGAAATAGGGATAATGATGACTCCCATTAAACTCAATATGTACAAAATTTATTGACTTCAAGGTTAGGAGGGTAGGTATACATCAAATATTCAATATTCATCACAATTATGCCTTAAGCATGGTCAAAGAAGTCAAAGATCACATATCTAGCATTATCAGAGATTTAAAATAAGATTCAGGGTCTGAAACCATTCTCATGTTGAAGATCTTTTTGAGTTGATCGATTTGATATATAGGTTCGTGCATTTTGGACTTAGGGTCTAGGAATTATTATATTCAAAGTATTGATCTTGAAAAGGGGAGCTATACCTTATTTTAGCTAGAATTCGGTCTGTTCCTTGGCTGGGCCTTGGCCGTCCATGAGTGATGGGCCTCCGGTCTTGGTGGCCCAATCCCAAGAAGGCATCTCCCCCTTCCTCACGATCGTCACTGATCCTCTGTTTCCCAAATGGAATAGGGGAGACCTGCAGGACAGCACCCAGCCTTCCCAGGGGCCGCTGCACCCATGGAAGACCGTGAAGAAGTGGGTCAGAGGTCCTCCGCGACTGCTAGACGGGACCTTGGCACTGAGGGTTAATGGCTACCTACTGGAATCTCCCCGAGGGGTTTCTGGGAGGAAGCAGCAAGAAGGCTGCGGGACGCTGGCGCAAGAGGAAGGAGGAAGCAAACGATGGCTGGTGGCGGGGCTTATGGATTTAACCATGTCGGCCATGGAATTTCACCCTGGTGTTGGCCTCCGAAGCACGGGTTGGGAGGAGCAAGCTGCCTGCAGTGATATGCATCACTGCCTGTAGTGGTCCAGCCTACAACGATGGCCCTTGCCACCATACAAGGCAAGAAGGTAGAGGCCTGGGAGAAAAGGGATGCCGCGAGAGGAGGGCACAAGGAAAGGAGGCTAGGGTTGAAAGCAAAATTTTATAAATAAAGTTAGGGTTTGGGGTCATGCCCCCCCTTCCGTTACCCAAACTGGGTGGAGGCGGGGAAGCTTTCCTTTTTCTAGCCGCCTCACTGGTTTCCCAAAGAGGAAGGGTGGATGGGAGAGAGCGAGCAAGAAACTGGGCCCCAAAGTCAAATTGGGCCCATGCAGGCTGGCCCGGAGTATAGAAAAGGGAAAGCAAAAGGGTTGAAACACCCAATCTTCAAAACATCATAACTAGAATTTTATAGGTTCAAAAGATGTGATTTTGGTGTCATTAAACTCAAAATTGAACCCTTTACAACTTGATGCACATGTTGAGTAGGAGAGGAACATTTTTGGGGTTTCAAAGATAGTTTCAAGAAAGCATAATACTTAATTAAATCCTCAAATTAAAGTTATTTGGGAATTTGAGCATAAAGGTAACCAAATTGGAGTTTTACAACACTCAATCCATGGAATTGATATACAAAATTAGAGAAATGATTATTATAGCGCAAGGAAGAGAAAAAAAAATCAAAGAGAGGAAAATCATGGTTCTCACATCCTTCCCTCCTAATAAGAAATTTCGTCCTCAAAATTCAACCAAGATCATAGTTAAGAGTCAAAGCCCATATCCATCTAGTCTAGGTATCCAACCATGGTTATCAAGGCATTTTGCATGATGGATGCACACTAGGTTATCCTCATAAAGGATGTACTCATCTCGATTATATACATATTACTTATTATTCCATCGTAATGTGACATCATCATGGAATCATGGTTTACCCATTCTTTAGTATCCCTACATTAGGGTTCTACTCAAATCTTCATACGTGAATAAGGTGTATTATCAAAATCTATGTTTATGAATTGTCAAATGAACATGTTCATGGTCAAGACTTTCAAACGAGACTATCATCGAGTGTGTATCTCATCTTTACTTTAAAATTTATGCATGCTTTTATTGTCCCCAAAATACTACCAACTCTAATCGATTACGTTCATTACTTTTCATTTCAAATCGAGAATTAAACAATTTATTCATCTTATTTATTCGAGTTATTACCCCAAAAGCATCATAATATCGAGTTGGTCATTTTTCATTTGGGTATGAGATTAGGCATGTTACCCCTGATTATTCAAGGTAAGATCTCTAAACATCATCGTATCAAGTTCATGATTTTAGAGTTACATATTTTATGTATAGTATGATTTTGTATTAGGTCTAGCTTATGTGAGTGACTCATCTAACATATATCCATTTTTAAACATAAGTGATATATTTCATGTATCAAGCATCATTCGAGGAACAATATTATCATCAATATTGAGGTTTTGTAACTTTCTCACTTGTATGTAGAAGAGCTTCACAATCTCAAGCCACTCAATCTAAGACATATATGTGTCCAACAAGACATATTAACCACAAAATTCTACCTGTAACACAAATTTCTACCCATCTTCTGTGAATTAAGGGTAACCACTAGATTCCTTTATATATAATCACTAACCTGACTATGAGGCTCATCATGGATATCAAAGATCATGTACATCATCTTAGGGTCTAGGGACATCTCCCTCACCTATATAGAAAGCATCAAACATTCAATTGCCTCTCTCTCTAGGATTAGATATTTTCATAGGACATCTAGGGTTCAACATTTTCAAGGAAACTACACACACTAGGTCACTCAACTCATATACTTAGATGTATTCTAGCTAGGGAATCATCATCAAGTATTTCATCATTCCTATTTTTCAACATTTCGAATATTTTGGAGTTTAGGTCTCTAACCTTCTCCCGAGGTGGGTCAACTCATATCAAAAGGTCACCCTATTCATATGTCCCATGCTAGATGTCCTCCTTTGTAAAGAGATTGAGGCCCGTGTTGGTCTCAAACTGTATGTCACGTATCATATCTCAACATATACAAAACTAGGTACAAGCGAGCATGCCAACCCACTAACTTTGTTTATCACATCAACCAAGCCATATGTATCATACAAGGTGCTAGGTTTAGCTAGGGTTGCATGGTCCAACTCATTTCATATCATCAAACTACTTGGCCTCTTCAAGGGAAAACTCAGGTTTTATCAACATCAACATCATCAACAATATCATTATCATCATCTTAGGTTTCTAGGTTATTCACTTGCCTAACCTATATCATGGATCTAGACAACTCTATAGACTATCACTATCATCTAAACTCTCTCATCTAGACTTGATGTTACATCTCTTTCTCCTAGGTTGCATGGAAACTCACTGCCTTTCTGCGTGTGGTAACATTTTTCATATGTACATATAATAATACTTGAAATATGTTTTCCCCAAAGTTTAAACAGGCGATAAAAACCACCATACTCCATTCGAGCAAAACCAAAACCAAAATGAGTTACCACACTCATTAAGTAGTCTAATATCATGACACCTAGAGAAATAGCAAGAACATGGTGCACACTTGTGTAGACATCCTAACCACATGCCACCAATCATGCCAAGGGAGGTAATTTACACAAGTCTACACCTAGTTCTAGAACATCTAGGTTCTAACCTAGAGGCTAAGTCAACCTAATCCATAATAAACGTCTTATTAAGTTTTCTAGGGTTGAGATGTAAGGTGAGTTTAGTTTGTGTTTCATGTGAGCCATGTTTGGTGTAGTTATTGTTCCTACTCTGATACCACCTATCACGAAACCGGAATCCTAGTCCCATAAAACAAACAGATATCAAAGGCGACATGCGGAAGCATAAAGCTTAGCACACATGAACAGATAACAAGATACAAGCATCAACATAATCTCAACAATCAACAAGATATATTAAGCAACATCATTATATTACACGATTTGAATTACATATTCAAGAGTCACTTTGTGCAAGTCTGCTCATGTATACTATATTTGGATCTTACAACAAGTACACCTAGCATAGCTCACCGAGCCCATCAACCTTCTAGCCACCTCTGAACCTAAAAACAAAATACGAGAAATGGGTCAACACACGAGGTGTTGAGTACGGGGCAGAAAGATACATATATATATAAGATTTGCATAATTTGAAAAGATTTCAAGATGAAACGAACAAGAATAAACATGTTAACTATTTAACAAAATGTGAAACCATGTTTTATGTCATTTCACTCCATTATATCAACAATATCAAGCATATTTAAAGGCCTTTGACCATCTTCCCGTCGGAAGGGTTCGTAAGGGTGCTCAAGATTAGCTAACCCTTTTATACAAGAGGGACCTCAAGGAAATCACCGAGAGTTAACCCTTTATAAAAAATATTATAATGAATTTTTGTACATATATGTGTTCAAGTTATAAAACCAACGAGGCAAACATCAAGTATGACATAGCAATACTACATGGCAATATTGGGCAAGTAAACAAACAAGCATACAATACATATCATTTCAAACAATAAATCTAGTCATATAACTAGATAAGGCTCGTACCTGATTCTGAGATTCATATCCTAACTTATCCTTCATCATATAGCGACATGCCAAACCTGATTGACAATAAGATTGCATATATGCATTCGATTCTCATCATTAACCCTAATTAGATGCATTTTAGGATTTTGGCCAAGATGGGTTCCAAGTTGATTATTGGTTCATTATATGATATTGTACTGATCTAGAGGTCATCATGATGGTGTGGTTCAAGTTCCATGTCATTATGACGTTCTATTCACTTTCTATGATCATCTCAATGTTTAAGGCATTTACACGTATTCTAGGGTCAAAAGACTCACAATAGGGCACCCTAGTTCATGATTCATCAAGTCAATAGGTCTAGATCTAAAATATGATTTAGATCAGCAACATTAGGTCATAAGAAACATATAACAATATTAGGTGGTTGTCCATTAGCAACAAGATTAGCAATTTTAGGGCAAGGTTCATCATTAAAGTCTGCACTAGGCACATATGTACACAAAAAGGAGTCGTTTATGAGCAATAGGGATAATGATGACTCCCATTAAACTCAATATGTACAAAAGTTATTGACTTCAAGGTCTGAAACCATTCTCATGTTGTAGGTATTTTCGAGTTGATTGATTTGATATATAGGTTCCTGAATTTTGGACTTAGGGTCTAGGAGTTATCATATTCAAAGGATTGATCTTGAAAAGGGGAGCTATACCTTATTTTAGCTAGAATTCGGTCTGTTACTTGGCTGGGCCTTGGCCGTCCATGAGTGCTGGGCCTCCGGTCTTGCTGGCCCAAGCCCAAGCGGGCGTCTCCCCCTTCCTCACGATCATCACTGAACCTCTATTTCCCAAATGGAACAGGGGAGACCTGCAGGACAACGCCTAGCCTTCCCAGGGGCCGCTGCGCCCATGGAAGACCGTGAAGAAGCGGGTCGGAGGTCCTCTGCGACTGCTAGATGAGACCTTGGCACTGAGGGCTCGCGGCTGCCTACTGGCATCTCCCCAAGGGGGTTCTGGGAAGAAGCGGCAAGAAGGCAGGGGGACGCTGGCGCAAGAGGAACGAGGCAACAAACGGTGGCTGGCGGCGGGGCTTATGTATTTGAAAATGTCGGCCGCAGAATTTCACCCTGGTGCTGGCCTCCGAAGCACGGTTTGGGAGGAGCGAGCCACCTGTAGTGATATGAATCACTTCCTGTAGTGGTCCAGCCTACAACGATGGCCCTTTCCGCCACACTAGGCAAGAAGGCAGAGGACTGGGACAAAAGGGATGCCGCGAGAGGAGGGCACAAGGAAAGGAGGCTAGGGTTGAAAGCAGGATTTTATAAAGCAAGTTAGGGTTTGGGGTCATGCCCCCCCCCCCCCCCCCCCCCCCTTCCGTTACCCAAACTGGGTAGAGGCGGGGAAGCTTTCCTTTTTCTAGCCGCGTCAATGGTTTCCCGAAGAGGAAGGGTGGATGGGAGAGAGCGAGCAAGAAACTGGGCCCCAAAGTAAAATTGGGCCCATGCAGGCTGGCCCAGAGTATTGAAAAGGGAAAGAAAAAGGGTTGAAACACCCAATCTTAAAAACATCATAACTAGAGTTTTATAGGTTCAAAAGATGTGATTTTGGTGTCGTTGGACTTGAAATTTAACCCTTTACAACTTGATGCACATGTTGAGTAGGAGAGGAACATTGTTGGGGTTTCAAAGATAGTTTCAAGAAAGCATAATACTTAATTAAATCCTCAAATTAAAGTTATTTGGGAATTTGAGCATAAAGGTAACCAAATTGGAGTTTCACAACACTCAATCCATGGAATTTATATCCATAATTAGAGAAATGATTATTATAGAGAAAGGAAGAGAAAAAAAATCAAAGAGAGAGGAAAATCATGGTTGTCACAGTGAGTCAACTCACTGGACTTATGGGAGTCTCAAACAGTCTTTGATTTTTTGGTAATGATGTGAATTATGGGATTGGGGTTGAAGGAGTTATAAGGAGCATAAAACCAATGAAAATAGAACAAGATAATAAGAAATCTAATCAGAGAGACAAAATCAAGGAAATTGGAACCAGTTCCTAAAAATGAGGAAAAACATCATAATTTTCTATATATTTGTCCTAAACAAAAAAGGATTTATATTCATTCATCAAAATATCCCAAACATGATTGTATGTTGTCCTCGAGCAACACAAAATCATTAATTCCCACCACTTGATACTAACATCTTCTCTTCCTTGATTACATAGCACTACTTTTTCCTCATCACCTTTATTGTCCAAGTGACCCTCATTTCTTGGGACCACATAACACCATTTTTTCAAATCCTCCACTCGAATTTGCTTCACAACTTGCTCTGTTTCAAAACTTGCAAAGAAATCAACATTATATTCATTTTTTTATTGGTACTCCCACATATTCATGTGAGGGTTTGCACAAGACTAGGGTTTGATTTTTCTTTTGATGAATTTGGGGTATGGGGATTCCCCTATATAGAAAAAAGGAGTCAAGGGAGGTATGGAAGAAGGAGATCTCTCCTCTATTTGACTCAAGATCTTTCATTTTATTTGTTTGCAATTACATTGATTGCATGTTTTGGTGTGCACATTGGAATCTTTTCTTTGTGTACGCTCCTACTAGATATATGAGGGGTATGGAAGAAGAGATAGATAGGGAAGAAGGGGTCGTGGTATCCCAAACTTGGGGCTTGGCATATTTTTTGGCCTTTTATTTTCTTTTAATTTTTGGCAAGATGTAGAGGTAATAAGGTGGTAGAGGTGTAGGAGAGACTAATCATGTGAATTTCCCATTTTTTTATTTCAGTGCTTTAGGAGTAGTACAACATTAGTTCAACCCATTCTATAATGAACAAAATTCTCGAAACTTTACAAGATAATTCCACAATTATAATGAAGGCACATTATGTTTTATCCCTAGTCATCCATTAAGGCTTGCCAACATTTTTGAGGAATAGTGTCAATTAAGGTACAAAGTGACATATGATTTCTTAACAAAGGTGGTGTTATGAAAATATTGCAATATATTCACTTCAAATAAGGGGATATATTGAATACACACATATGAAATTACTAGCCAACTAGATATGGGACATATTACATACAAGGAAATTGAAAAAAAAAAGCAAACCAAACACTAAATGCAAGCAGATATGAAATGATAGATATGCTAAGAAGAGGGAAAATAGAGGGGGTGGAATAGGTACATACCACCAACCTCCACCCCAAACTTAGAAATTTGCTCATATCACACAAATTTTAATTTGATATGGAGGGAAGAAGATCAATATTGTAGTGGAGATCAAGGCGGGGAAGAGCAGATGGAGAGATATTTTCATGGTAATCACATCTTGAATATGGGGAGTTGGGGTCAAGATAATCCTGGTCAACCTTGTATGCCTCATAGAATGTCTGGGTGGGGGTGTAGTGTCCACTACCAATGTGCCATATGTCCAAAGAGCATTGCATCACATATAGGTGATTGAGATATGAACTTGACGTTGTTGTTCATGCTCCATGCGAACCTGAGACTACTGGATGTGCTCCAACTTTTGTTGGTTCTTGTAGAAGACATAAGGTACCTCAGGGCCCTCATACTTAGTGGGGTGGCAACAAGTGCAGATGGAGGTGGTGGGGGTGTGGTTTTTCTTTTTCATTTTCCTCCTAGGTGACACTCTTGATGTGGGTTATAGGCTTAGGGATGAAATCCTTAGGGAGCATATTCTTGTGGAGGACCCATTGTATCTGGGTCGGCAGGTTATTGGCATTGTATAATAAGATTTGTTTAGAGAACCTAGTGTGGAGGGGAAGTGTGATCTAGGTAGTGGTGTTAATAAGGACTATTAAATAAGTACATCCATGGACACTGGGGCATACCACATGATTTCCTTGCATGTATGGAAGTTTAATTAGGTGTTTATTTTCCTTAGGATGTCTTAGAAAGTGATATGGGTGTAGCCAAGGAATATGATGATGGTGGTAACTATGTGGCTTAGGTTGAACATAGAACATGTGTTTCTACTAGTCTAAAGGTGAATGTGATTAGTGATAACACTCCCCCAATTTATGGGCTCATCACGGAGAAGGTAAAGTAAGGTTTAGAGATCCATGTCGGTAACAGTGACCTATGAGCTGATGTTGCTATAGATGCTACAGGGAAAGAATCTGGTAAAGCTAGAGGACCATCAGATTTTGTATACTAGAGGATTTCAATTTAGGAGGAAAGGATTTACACATTTGGGTGAGTTCCACCCAGAATTTATTAGAATTCTACCAACGATGATACAAGGTGTGGTGTCTCTACATGCAGTTCTCAAACCAACATGCATCCTGGCCATCGAGCATAAGAGAGGTGATCTAGCCAATAGTAATGTGGGCATTATCTTTAAAGATCTAGATCATACAAAATGAGCCTGCTTGTGAAAGTTAGTGTATTTGGAAGGTAGTCAAGAACTCCAAGGTGAGATTGATGTAGACAGAAAGGATCTGAAATGGGAAACATGAGATGTGATTCCATGACAAGGTGGTTTTGATGGAATTGTGAATGTCTAGGGAAGAGAGGGTGACTGTGCATTCCCATTAAGGAAATTTAATTCCAATATCTCCCATATTCTCATATCACTATAGATGGTTGTCATAAATGAACTACAAGTAATTCCCCGATAGAGTAGCCATACATGGTTGGGTAGAAGATGTCAGTGTGGGAGTCTATCATGTGGCTCCGGAGGCCTTGACACGTTCAATGAACTAATCAAGCATTTCAATGTTGTCTCCATCTCCTAGGGGATTTTATTGAAAGAGTAATCGGTGGGATCCTGGATATGGATACCTTCCCCTGACCCATAGGGGAGATGATGATTATGGGTGGTGGGTTTCAATGCAACTTCTTTGCCCTTGCAGAGGATGCTAAAGATACATCAACATGAACCACCTTGCAACATATTCTTTCCATTGAAGGGAAATAGTTGCTCGACCAAATTAGCAAGTCGATCAACTTGTGGAGCAGGTCGTTGCTACTGTGGAACATCATCGACTGACTGGTGAGTGGGTTGCTCGACAGGTCTAGGAAGGGAGGATGTGGTGCGGTTAACCAACATATCAGTTGGTCAACTCTAGGAGATTGATCTATCCTAGGGAAAAGACTATAAGGAGGGTGGTAAGGTAGTAGCACTGTGGACTATCTTCTGAAGTCAAGGCATGTTCGTTGGTGGCACTTTGTTGCTTGAAGTCTACTCATTGATGAGGCATGGGGTAGTTGTGGTGTTATATAGAGGTGACGAGTGACTCATTGATGAGTCTATATTGTGGGGTGGATAAAGAGGTTGTTTTTGTGTCCTGGTGGTGAGGCGGTAGCTAGTGCCAGGTGGATGACAGTGAGTCTGGGAACTCATCAGCTAACTCACCTTGGTTGTGTGTTGTATGTGGTGTTGAGGTGAGGAGTTGATGCCACTTTTAGGGGAGTGGCAATTAGGCTAGGAAGGATGACTCAACCCCTCCACCCCCAATTGTTTATATTATATAGGGGAAACACGACACATGAGTCGATCAAATGGATATTCCAGTCACCCAAATCAATGGTTGTGGGTGGAAATGAAGCGTTTCAAACCCCCTTCCCAACTTTCGAGCCTATTCAGCTAGTTCGTTGACCAACCAATAAATTTGTTTTTTATTTTCCCACAATAACATAGCAAATAAATTAACTAGAGAGAAACAATGAAAAGAATGAAAAATCTAAAATAAAAGGATGAAAAAGAGAGCAGGGGAAAGAAAAGGAATGATTAGGTTGCATCCCAACATGTGGCATGTTTAACATCACATGCTTGATGTTTGTAATCAAGTCGTAGGAGGTTCAAGTCCAGAGAGAAGCAAGGGTTGAGGTTCCCTTGTCTCTCAATCTATTGTGGGAGGGTAACATATTACTCCTTGTGCCACAAATATTCTATAGTGAGATAGCGCTTGAGCATGTGTCCATTCACTATGAATCCACCTGTGAATTTTTCCCATAGGATGAATGCTCGATGTGGATAAGCATGCTTAACAAGATACATCATGTACCACTTGGACCTGAGTTTCCCAAGGAATAGTCTCAATCTAGAGTTGTGTACTATGACTTGGTCACCCACTTGAATTTCTTTCCTTCTAATATGGCCATTGTGCCACTTTTTTTTGCGGTCTTTGTAAATCCTTGCATTTTCACTAGCTGTCATGCAGAGTTCTTCAAGCTCCTAAATTTGGAGGGAGCCTTGCTAGCTGGTTGTAGACAAGTTGAAGTCAAGAGTTCAAATAGTCCAACTGGATTTCTACTCCATTTCGTTGGGTAAGTGGTAGGATTTCCCATATATAAGTTGGAAAGGTGTAGTTCCCAAGGGTGTTTTGAAAGGAATGCGACATGCTAACAAAGAATCATAGAAATTCAAGGCCCAATCCTTGTGCGATTCAAGATATTCTCAATGATTCGTTTAAGATGTATGTTGGAGTATTCTACCTAGACACTAGTCTGAGGATGGTAGGGAGAGACAACTTTATGGTGAACATGATATTTTCTCAGCCATTCCTCAAATTATTTCTAAGAAATGTGATCCTCCATATGAGATAATAGCATGAGGGACCCCAAACTTGGGTAAGATTGTATCCTTAAAAGGTTTCATCACTTATTTGGAATCATAGGTTTTGGTGGGAATGACCTTTGGAAATTTGGACAAATAATCCACAAGTGCAAAAATGTACTTGAATTCGCAAGAAGAGGGGAAAGGACCCATGTAGTCGACTCCCCAAATGTCAAAAATTTCCAAATCTTGCCATGAAG
This sequence comes from Alisma plantago-aquatica, assembly GCA_963693085.1. Taxonomy (NCBI): domain Eukaryota; kingdom Viridiplantae; phylum Streptophyta; class Magnoliopsida; order Alismatales; family Alismataceae; genus Alisma; species Alisma plantago-aquatica. The sequence goes on along the minus strand of OY856415.1, from coordinate 267,476,064 downwards.
TCATAGGAATATGATCCTCTTGGAGATAGTTTTGGATATCTACATTGATCGCATGCAAGAATGAAGTCATAGATGTCTTTAAACATGGTGGGCCAGTCGAATATGAATTGAAGTACTTTCCTGGCCATCTTTTAGGAACTCATGTTGCCACTGGTCGGGCCTGAATGGCATTGTACCATAATTACTTGATCTTTTTTGTTGGTGATGCATCTATGGTATAGACCATCTACACATATCTTGAATAGGTAGGGATCATCTTAATGAAAGTTTTTGACATTACACAGTAATTTTGTCTTCGAGTGTCCTTTATATTTGGGATGTAGGACACCATCCACTAGTTAATTCACATAGTTGGAGAATCATGAAAATGAATTGTCAACGGGAATCCCATCACCTTCTTGAATGTTGAGGCGGTTGAGATGGTTGGCAACAACATTTTCTAAGCCCTTCTTATCATGGATATCCAAGTCGAATCCTTGAAGTAGAAGTGTTTATTGAATAAGTCTGGGCTTGGCATCCTTCTTAGTCATCATATAAAGAATGGTGGTGTGATTTGTGAAAACAATCACCATAGAGCCTACCAAGTATGAATGGAACTTGTCAAAGGCATAAACTATTGCCAACATCTCCTTCATAGTGGAGTTGTAGTTCTACTATGGGTCAAGGGTATTTGAGGCGTAATAGATAACATAATATTTGCTTCAATCCTCTTCCCAAGAATATCTCCTATTTTGTAGATATTGGAATCACACGTAATCTCAAAGGGAAATGACCAATCCAGTTTGTGAATGATAGGAATGGTGGTAAGATCTATTTTTAGGCTATTTAAACTAAATAAGCAAGTCAGATCAAAATTGAAGGCATCATCTTTTAGTAGGAGGTTGGTGAGGGGTTTGGCAATCTTGTAGAAATCATGAATAAATCATTGATAATCTCCAGTCTGCCTATGAATAGCATGAATGTCTCTAACAGAGGTATGGCAATGAAGCATGGTGATGACTTTGATCTTTACACATGTAGCTCAATTCTCCTTCTATTAACTCTATGGCCAAGGATGATGCCTTCCTTCACCATAAAGTGGCACTTCTCCCAATTTAAAACCAAGTGTGACTCCTCACACTTTTCTAGTACCAAAGATAGTTGTTGTAAGAAGAAGTCAAAGCAATCTCCATAGATAGAGAAATCATCCATATAGATCTCCGTAGCAGTTACTGTCAAGTTAGAAAAAATTAGGGCCATGCAAAGCTAGAATGTGGTGGGTGCATTGCAAAGGCGCAAATGCCATCCTTAAGAAAGAATAGGCGCCAAAGAGGTAGATGAATGTGAAAGACTGGATTTCTGGCTTAATTTCGAGGATGAAATATCTTTTAAGGTGTGTAGGATGTGATGGAGTGGACTTTTTGAATCCTAAATGTCCAATGACATAAGTGTTTTCACACATGTTGAGTTGTTTTGAGAATTCCATGTGTTTTTGGTAAATTGAGTGTTGATGATGTTAATATAATGATTTGGATCCATAAGTTTAGGCCTACTTGAGGATTTTTATTGAGTGGTCTAACAGATGAGTTTTGTCACCAAATTTTAGTAGAAGATAGCTTTAGTGGTAGGAAATCTATGGTTAAAATTTGGTGGCAATTGGATGTTCCTAGAGGATGTTATTAAGGTTTGAAATTGGTGAAACAATGTGCATAATTGATGTTCTTAGACCTAAGTTTGGGGCTTGATGGATGTGTCACGCGCCTGGTTTAGTTTTAGATGCGTGGCCCTTTTTTGGCCGTCGGATTGCTGATCTTAGGGTCACGAGCATCCCAAAGGAGAGGCCATGGATCGGCTTAAGTGTGGGTCGGCTCCTGACCCTTGGATGTCATCCGACGGTGGACACACCTTCCCCTACCTCCGACTGACCCGGGGTCATGGAACAGTCCGTGGTGTCGAGTACCAAGCATCCCCACGTCTTGGTCGTGGCTTGATGGGAGGAACCAGGTGGTCAGTTGTTTTCAACTTGACTAGAGGAGTGAGAAGACCCCTTAAGGGAGATGCAAGACCTTTCCAATAGGGAGAACGAGCTCTCCCATCCGCTGCCCTCTCCACCGCACAGAGCAGGTGGTGGTTGGGATGAGAATACAGAAGAGAAGAAGGAGAAGACTAGAGGAGAAGAGAGAATGCAGGAGGGACCCTAGTAGTCGAGAGTGAAGATGGAGATCTGAGGATGAAGAGATCGTGGCTATGGAAGCTCCGCACTGAGAGCAAGTGACGGCGCCAGGATCAGACACACGCGGCGTGGAGTCCGGGGCCTGGCAGTGTATGATTTCTCGCCAGAGCTCATAGACCTACAGCGGCGAGGAATTGAAGAGGGTAGTCGGAGGTCCTGAAGGTCTTAGTGGTTGTCGAGGAGGAGGATAGCAGCACATATCCCTCACCGGAGGTCCAGCCCCGTGGCGGCGGCGCTCCCATCTCGCCGGAGAACTAGAAGCTATGGGGCACTACCAAGTGGCCACGGAGGAAGGTTGATGGACGCTGTTTGTGATGGCGGCATGAAGAGCCGACGAGGATCACTCGATCCCAAGCCCTTGCTCGCCGGAGATCTCCCTTTGCGGCGTCGCCCTGTTTCACAGAGGAAATAAGGGACTGTGAGGCGCGCGAGAATGGGGAAGATGGAGCCGAGCTACCCGGGTTAGCGGACCTGCAGCTCCATGGATCCAACCCCAGGATCCGGGTTGGGTCCTAGCAGTAGATAGGATATGCGCAAGACTCAAGGACACGTGGCGATGGCTGATTGGCATAAAAAGGTAAAATCCCAAAATAAGTTAGGATCTTGTATAATTCGTATAAAATAGCTCCGAGGTCCGAAAAATACATATAATATATCAAAATTCTCAGAAAAATGAGTAGAACGCACTAGAATGATAATATCAGGCTTTTGATGCACGAATACCAGTGATATCTTGTTAGTTTTGAAATGCTCATATGATGGATAATAATTATCAAACGATGTCCAAAAATTATGAGAAAATACCATTAAGTGACAAATCATATCTGTAATCCATCTGATGTCAGTAATCATGATGTTGATACACGAAATCATGTAATTTACTCCATATGGCTAGTGAGGGCTAATAATCCTAAATAATATGTAATTAATACATGCATGCTCAATAAATGGTGGAATTTACAGAATAAGCTCATATCAGTATCCGGAACCTCAGAATTAAGTATGAGATCAGGATGATACCCAAAATCCATGTTATACAATGATGTTTGTTATTAATGTGATATAAACCCTAATATGCTCAAGGAATATGATCTAGGGTTAATATGTGCACATAATCATATGAAATCAAATAATCAGATTATTGATCATAATCTGGAATACAACATCAGTAACGTCAATCCTAGATAACAAGACGTTTTAGACAAGAAATAATAATGAGAATATCTTAATGAGTAAGCAAACCCTAAAATGGATATCGATTAGGGTTAAGATGAGATATAATAAGATGAGAACCTGATTATAGTATATGGTCTTGTTTTGATCAGGTTTGACCAAGCTTATAGTTGACATCAGTGATATGTGTTTAGTATGATCTATCTCTGTGATCAAGGTACGCCATTACCTCTTACTTGGCTTATTATATATTATGCTTGTGTCATATGGTAGTAAAGACTTGGCATATGGTATTGATTGAAATGATTGTCCTTGCATGATATGTTACTTGACTTTCCATACTAATGATTATGAACACATCAAACATAATATATTTGTTCCATTATATGAAAGCACTAACTCTTTGGTAGTGTGCTTGGAAGTGACCTAACTCTTTGGTAGTGGTCACATTGTACATATGACCTAACTCTTTGGTAGTGGTCACCTTGTACAAATGATCTAACTCTTTGGCAGTGATCATAAAGGCCTTGAGATATAATGGAAAATAAGCTTAAAATATGTGTTCTCTTTTGTTAATGAATATCTTTGTGCAAGTATACGCTTTTCTTATATTGTTCTGTTACTGCCAAGTATTAGTTTTATCTTATTGCCAAGATATGATGAGAGGTATATAAAAGACACGTAGGCGTACTCAGTACAATATTCATGAAATATTGTGCTGACGTGTACTGCATGTAATCTTTTGTTTAGGTTGTGGCTTTTGCTCTTGAAGATCCAGGATAGTTGAGAGTTGTGTGGCAAGCTGATGTTCAGGTGGACCTATTGTCTTAAGATCCTGTAGTTTAGATGTAGTACATGTATATGTTAAGTTTGTTGTTCAATATGTAATATGAAATGTTGTAATAATTCATGTTGTAATTATATGTTGAATGGTGAACATGTGTGTATGGTTTTATTATTGTTCATGTACATGTGCTGCTGACTGTGTTTCCTTTTGACTTCCTCTGATTTTCTTCTTCTTAGCCTTATGTGGGATGTTTAAATTGGGATTCTCGTTGAGGTGAGGGTTTCAATTTGGACGTCACACATCAGATTAAGTTTTAGAAAATCCGGGGACGTCACAGGTGGTATCAGAGCATGAACAATAGCAAAGCCTGACATTTGCTCATTATGCAACGCAAAACTAAAGAACCTTGAACCTTAATAATCTTTTAGGGTTAGATTAGTTGTCTTTTAGAGACTAGATATGACCTAGCCTCTAGGTTAGAACCTAGATGTTTGAGAACTAGGTCTAGACTGGTGCTTGTTGAGTAGTAAGTCCTTAGATGTCGTTCTTTCCTTGTAGTACAGCGGTATGGGACGTTCCACTATTTGGAAATGACTTACATAAAAGGAAGAGAAACCCTAGACATATGGCGCTCGTTGTCTAGAGTAGCTACACTAGTCTACACCATGTTCTCACCCCTTTCACTAGTTTTCATGACACTGTACTCTCTACTATGTGTGGGACACTCATTTTCAGGATTTGGTTTTGATTCCAAACGGATCGAACCTCGATAGTTTTCTCTGACGCTTGTTTTATCGGAGAAAAACTATATAATATTTTATTATGTATATGTATTACAAAAATGTGTCCCCACACATGTACGAGTAGGAGGTGGTCATGCAACCTAAGTGAAAGTGAATGACATCAGTCTAAAAGAGAGAGTAGTTCTTGATTAGATGTCTAGAGCCTTTTTGAAATATATGATAGATGGAATAGATGAAATAAGCTTTGATGTAAGTTGTATATAGCTGTTATAAGATGGTTTACGATAATATATGTTTGGCATTGAGGACTTAGGTCCAGTCTTGAGGATTTGAGATAAGTTTTGATGATGCAAGTATGAGTTCCTTTATGAGATAAGATATGCTAAGTTAAGACCAGGTAGTGAGTCAGCATGACCCTCAATCTCTTTTACGAAGGAGGACCTCTAGTGTTAGGACCAGTTTTGGGGTTAACTCCAGAGAGAGTGAGACCCACATGGAGAAGGTCAGAGAACCTAGACTCCATGATATGAGAATCATGAGATATGTGATATATATGTCCTAAACTAGAATACTCCTGAGTGATTGAGTTGAGTTGTTTTATGCATGACTCATATAGTTTTGTGGAACCCTAGATGTCCTCGGGAGGGCCAAACCCTAGAGATAGAGAGAGGCTGGTTATACATGTGAATAGAGAAATATGAGTGCCTGCCATCTGGGTGAGGGAGAGAGCCCAAGACCCTGGAGGAGGTAGCTATGTTTTTAGTTTCTGTGAAGCCTCATGCTCGGGTTGGTGGTTTCCCACATAGGAATCTAGTGGTGTATATATGAGAGTTTTGGGTAAAGACGTTTCATAGGTAGAGACCTATGAAGGGTATGCCATACATGTTTTGGTTTGTGCTTATGTGGCTAGAGCTAATGAAGCTATTAACTAGTGGCAAAGAGGTAATTTGAGAATCCTAGACCAAGAGGAAAGATAAAGTTGTGTTATGAGATACTCATAAAGATGAGTTAGCTCGGAGAGACTGAGCAAGACACTACCCTCGTGATATGGGTCAGGAGAACCTCAGTTGGACTAGATAAAGTTTTGCTATATGTTTGATGAGACACTTGTATAAGTTGTTTAGAACAACCATGGTGTAATATAAGTAAAAACATGGTTTGATCTTGACATGTAACATACAAATGCGACATGATGGAAAACTTATAGATGTTTTAAAGATCTTTATCAATATGTGGTTAACCATGTAAATGAATAATGATGATAATGTGAAATTGTTGGCTAATCTTTTGATGAACTCACTAGTAATGTTGCAAGTTATTAGGAGAAATGAAATAAGATCATATGAATGAAAAATGTTGCACAAGGTGTTAACCTTAGTGCTTAAAAAAAAAAGAGATGGAAAATATAGTGTGATAGTTCGCACAACATAACAATTATGACACTTTGATGTGAATAAAGTGGGTTAACTTTAGTTAACTCCCTCCTAAAAGGCATATGTTAATGTAGAACATGTTCTAACAACTGAGCTCAATAAAATGTTGATGAAACCTTGTTGCATGAGTTAATCTTAGTTAACTCCTTTAGAACATGGTAATACGATGTTGGAAACTATAATGCATGGGTTAAGATAAGGATGCCACCCTAACATATGAGATATGTTATGACATAACCAATGTTTCTAAACCTTGAATGGAGTGCTTGTGCACCAAGATGGTTGTAAAACACCCTAATAGTACTTTGGATACATGGTTTTAGGTAACCTTTGTGGATATGTTACCCATAGAATTCTACCTATATATGGATGAAGGCGAGATAAGGTTTTCCCTAGAAGTATGAGTATGGTTTACTTTCGAGGACGAAAGTTCCTTTAAGATGTACATGATGTGAAAGACTGGATTTCTGGCTTAATTTCGAGGATGAAATATTTTTTAAGGTGTGTAGGATGTGATGGAGTGGACTTTTAGAATCCTAAATGTCCAATGACATAAGTGTTTTCACACATGTTGAGTTGTTTTGAGAATTCCATGTGTTTTTGGTAAAATTGAGTGTTGATGATGTTAATATAATGATTTGGATCCATAAGTTTAGGCCTACTTGAGGATTTTTATTGAGTGGTCTAACAGATGAGTTTTGTCACCAAATTTGAGTAGAAGATAGCTTTAGTGGTAGGAAATCTATGTTTAAATTTTGGTGGCAATTGGATGTTCCTAGAGGATGTTATTAAGGTTTGAAATTGGTGAAACAATGTGCATAATTGATGTTCTTAGACCTAAGTTTGGGGCTTGATGGATGTGTCACGCGCCTGGTTTAGTTTTAGATGCGTGGCCCTTTTCTGGCCGTCAGATTGCTGATCTTAGGGTCACGAGCATCCCAAAGGAGAGGCCATGGATCGGCTGAAGTGTGGGTCGGCTCCTGACCCTTGGATGTCATCCGACGGTGGACAGACCTTCCCCTACCTCCGACTGACCCGGGGTCGTGGAACAGTCCGTGGTGTCGAGTACCAAGCATCCCCACGTCTTGGTCGTGGCTTGATGGGAGGAACCAGGTGGTCAGTTGTTTTCAACTTGACTAGAGGAGTGAGAAGACCCCTTAAGGGAGATGCGAGACCTTTCCAATAGGGAGAACGAGCTCTCCCATCCGCTGCCCTCTCCACCGCACAGAGCAGGTGGTGGCTGGGATGAGAATACGGAAGAGAAGAAGGAGAAGACTAGAGGAGAAGAGAGAATGCATGAGGGACCCTAGTAGTCGAGAGCGAAGCTGGAGATCTGAGGATGAAGAGATCATGGCTATGGAAGCTCCGCACTGAGAGAAAGTGACGGCGCCGGGATCAGGCACACGCGGCCTGGAGTTCGGCGCCTGGCAGTGTATGATTTCTCGCCAGAGCTCATAGACCTACAGCAGCGAGGAATTGCAGAGGGTAGTCGGAGGTCCTGAAGGTCTTAGTGGTTGTCGAGGAGGAGGATAGCAGCACCTATCCCTCACCGGAGGTCCAGCCCCGTGGCGGCGGCGCTCCTATCTCGCCGAGGAACTAGAAGCCGTGGGGCACTACCAAGTGGCCACGGAGGGAGGTTGATGGACGCTGTTTGTGATGGAGGCATGAAGAGCCCACTCGATCCCAAGCCCTTGCTCGCCGGAGATCTCCCTTTGCGGCGTCGCCCTGTTTCACAGAGGAAACAGGGGACCGTGAGGCGCGCGAGAATGGGGAAGATGGAGCCGAGCTACCCGGGTTAGCGGACCTACAGCTCCATGGATCCAACCCCAGGATCTGGGTCGGGTCCCAGTAGTAGATAGGATATGCGCAAGCCTCAAGGACACATGGCGATGGCTGATTGGCATAAAAAGGTAAAATCCCAAAATAAGTTAGGATCTTGTATAATTCGTATAAAATAGCTCCGAGGTCCGAAAAATACATATAATATATCAAAATTCTCAGAAAAATGAGTAGAACGCACTAGAATGATAATATCAGGCTTTTGATGCACGAATACCAGTGATATCTTGTTAGTTTTGAAATGCTCATATGATGGATAATAAATATCAAACGATGTCCAAAAATTATGAGAAAATACCATTAAGTGACAAATCATATCTGTAATCCATCTGATGTCAGTAATCATGATGTTGATACACGAAATCATGTAATTTACTCCATATGGCTAGTGATGGCTAATAATCCTAAATAATATGTAACTAATACATGCATGCTCAATAAATGGTGGAATTTACAGAATAAGCTCATATCAGTATCCGGAACCTCAGAATTAAGTATGAGATCAGGATGATACCCAAAATCCATGTTATACAATGATGTTTGTTATTAATGTGATATAAACCCTAATATGCTTAAGGAATATGATCTAGGGTTAATATGTGCACATAATCATATGAAATCAAATAATCAGATTATTGATCATAATCTGGAATACAACATCAGTAACGTCAATCCTAGATAACAAGAAGTTTTAGACAAGAAATAATAATGAGAATATCTTAATGAGTAAGCAAACCCTAAAATGGATATCGATTAGGGTTAAGATGAGATATAATAAGATGAGAACCTGATGATAGTATATGGTCTTGTTTTGATCAGGTTTGACCAAGCTTATAGTTGACATCAGTGATATGTGTTTAGTATGATCTATCTCTGTGATCAAGGTACGCCATTACCTCTTACTTGGCTTATTATATATTATGCTTGTGTCATATGGTAGTAAAGACTTGGCATATGGTATTGATTGAAATGATTGTCCTTGCATGATATGTTACTTGACTTTCCATACTAATGATTATGAACACATCAAACATAATATATTTGTTCAATTATATGAAAGCACTAACTCTTTGGTAGTGTGCTTGGAAGTGACCTAACTTTTTGGTAGTGGTCACATTGTACATATGACCTAACTCTTTGGTAGTGGTCTGACCTAACTCTTTGGTAGTGGTCACCTTATACAAATGATCTAACTCTTTGGCAGTGATCATAAAGGCCTTGAGATATAATTGAAAATAAGCTTAAAATATGTGTTCTCTTTTGTTAATGAATATCTTTGTGCAAGTATACACTTTTCTTATATTCTTCTGTTACTGCCAAGTATTAGTTTTATCTTATTGCCAAGATATGATGAGAGGTATATAAAAGACACGTAGGCGTACTCGGTACAATATTCATGAAATATTGTGATGACGTGTACCGCATGTAATCTTTTGTTTAGGTTGTGGCTTTTGCTCTTGAAGATCCAGGATAGTTGAGAGTTGTGTGGTGAGCTGATGTTCAGGTGGACCTGTTGTCTTAAGATCCTGTAGTTTAGATGTAGTACATGTATATGTTAAGTTTGTTGTTCAATATGTAATATCAAATGTTGTAATAATTCATGTTGTAATTATATGTTGAATGGTGAACATGTGTGTATGGTTTTATTATTGTTCATGTACATGTGTTGCTGACTGTGTTTCCTTTTGACTTCCTCTGATTTTCTTCTTCTTAGCATTATGTGGGATGTTTAAATTGGGATTCTCGTTGAGGTGAGGGTTTCAATTTGGACGTCACACATCAGATTAAGTTTTAGAAAATCCGGGGACGTCACAATGAAGGTGGTTTTTTCTGGATCATCAGGAAGGATGGGGATTTGATAGAATTACGAGTAGAAATACAAGTAATAGACTTATTCTTGGTGAGCAAGGTGCACTAGTACAAAATCTAGGAAGAGAAGAGGGAAGTGATCCTTCCGAGTGACATTGTTCAACTTGTAGTGATCAATGCAAATCCTCCACCTAGTAACATTGTGGGTGGGGATGATTTAATGTTTATCAGTTTTTATCACGCTAGTGCCTCCTTTCTTGGGAACAACTTGGACATGAAACACCAATGGGGAGTTAAAAATCAGATATATAATTTATAGGGTAAGAACTTAGATAATGTGTCACCCCGCCATCATACAAACAACAAGGTGACACATGAAAATGTGCGGAACCACAAATTACCGAAAACACGGGTTAATTACAATTGATTTGTGAAAGGCATACAAAGAGAACTTTTACATCCAGATCCTGCATAGAAGCATGTTATATAAACATTTACAAGCCTTATTATAGGTCCAAAACTTATCGGAACTAGTTGTACTGTCAGCACCAGAGTTCATCACCTGTTTATATATACATAACAGGCCACGTAAGGCCAGCAGAAGGATATACAAAATTACAACAACTAGTCATCATGAAACGTTGTCAAAACCTCCGAGGACCTGAGAGTACGGGGATGACTCTAGGAATCTACTACAAAACCACCAAAACAAAAACATGTCCATCTCTTTCCTTCTGCTGCTCTTCTTGCTACTCGGTAGCAACCTCAGGACCACCACCACGTCTAGCATGGCCACCTAAAAAGGGTTGTAAACCAACATGGTGAGACACATAGTCCCAGTGAGAAACATAACTCCCCACCAAAACTAAAAACCTCAGAAGGTTAAAGCAGATAAAGCAAATAGCTGGTAAAGACATATGATAAGAGAAGCATACTGAGCAAGGCTATTATTACCATCAATCTTACCAGGACATCCGGGAGCATATGACCAAGTATTTCTTTATGGAACATGATTGACAAAATAAGCTTTATAAGAACTTATCACAAAATATCAAGATCATATAAGCAACTATAAGTAGGTAACTGGATTATCTATAGACAAAACCTCAAACAATGTTTCATATTTATTCTGTGTAGCATATACTATCCGACTATATTACATTTTATTATGCCCTAATGAAGTGAGCCTTCCTTGCTCAAATCCAACCATTTGTTGTGAAGCCTAATCTGGTGCCATACAAGGTCTAAGGAGATCCAAACTCCATGACCTCACCTTCTCATGGTCAGTCCATGAATCATCAAGAAAGACCATAGTCTTATGCTTATAGGGCCTCAGCCTCTGGGTTAGCTCCACAAGCTACCCATATCTATAGCTCACCTCATTATAGGTTCTAGTGCATACATCCGAGCCATGAATGCATCATGCTCATCATCACATATCCTGAGCCATGCGTCGGTTCACCATGCTCCATATATTCACAGTGGTACTCAGATTCCTCCTATTTTATTCTAGGGGAAAACCTCGCATATTCAGCAATATGCACTCCAGGAAGATCTTGCAGGATAAACCTGTTTCACCATCACCATGATACTGACGATGATGGATCTATGGCCAGGCCAAACTACATGATATGTTCATATATAATTAATTAGTATATTTTAAGCCAATTATTGAGGCAACCAAAGCATAAACATAGCCTTATAGAGTTACATCATTATTGCCATCAACATACTGTCCTGGGACCTCAATCCCTCATTATATCAACTATTTTCTCTCAAGCCATCATAATCATGCATCATCATTCTGGGAACGCATCCCTTATCTCATCATCAGAGGATAACACCTCAACTAGTCACTCAACCTTATATCAGGTCCTCAGACCTATCAACTTGTTATCTCATTACCACATGGTGCTACTCAAGCACATACATCTCATAGCTCTTAGGCTATGAATCCACATAAAAATACTTGCATGGTTAGTATACACATCCACAAAGATAACTGCAGCCATCATGGATTAATAGGATTATCATACTATCAAGTATAAAGCAACATCCATGAGTATATTATATATAAGCTGTAGAAATCATAAGCATATATCATGCCCCATACTTGTGATCATATACATGTATCACATTATCATGTGTAGCAACATCATATCCTTCCAAACTTCTTGGTTCACAACCTATCATCTTATCTCATCATTAAAGATATAACTACATGATCAAGAACTATCTGCTAGGTTCCCGGATTAACAAAACCCTCACCAAAAACTCCTGCTACCATCACTAAAAGTGTGGCGGGTAGCGCATCCCTCACCACAAGTGGTATCGGGAAGGGTAACAACCCTCACCAAAAGCTTACCGGCCTAGGCATTTAGCCACATATCAGCCAACCCTAGAAGATATCAAACCACCACCCAAGGTGTATTGTGCAACTAAAGAACATGGCGTTATCGTGCATACCAGGTGCACAAGGTATATCATGCAACTAGCTCAAGAGGTGTATCGGCTAGAACCCTACTGGTCAGCTAGGGTTAGGGTTGTATCGCTCACCCAACCAACCATCTCAACTAGGTGTATCAGCCAAGGGTAGAACCCTAGATAAGAGGCTATCAGGTAGCACTAACAAAAAGGAGATATCATGAAAGGCATAAGGCTCAACCTGACAAGGTCATTATCAACCTCAATCACATGAGCAACCAACCCTAATTGATCAAGATGATTGGCTCACCTCCCTACATCCAAGAGAGAGGGGTTATGCATAACCTCTATCACAAATCAAGAAACCAAAAGGTTCAACCTCAACTTGGGTCATCACATATCCAAGAGATCACCTCTCAAATCTATGGTGAGAGGAGGGTGTTGCCCAAGTAACTAGAATGTAGACTCACCTCTCAACTTAAATGAGAGAGGGGTATTGCCCACATCACTAGAGCTCAACCTCACTTCTCAAAAACCAAGGAGAGAAAAGGGGTATTGCTCAAAAAGAAAACCCCAAACTATGGTTTGGACAACTAGATCCGAAGGCATATAAACCATCAACAACATCATGCTCACTATATCCATAAGATCAACAACATGTACTAGAGCAAGAAACATAACATGCAATGGCCGATCATCAACATATATGAATCATGCAACATAAAGAAGGTAGTATAGCGAGGGTTAGAAGGTATGAAACCCGCCTTAAGCAAGCTCCTAAAGCTTCAATGCTCCAAGTACACCACTTTCGGCCATCTCAAGAAAAGGAACAAGAATCATAACTACCATGGCCGAAGAGTAGGCAGGATGGAGAAGAAGATGCTAAGGAGAGAGGGAAGATGCTTACCAAGGAACAAGGTCCACCTAGGGTTCGGCCACCAAGCTAGAGGAAGAAGTGGAGAACTCCTTCAAAGGGATCCACCACCAACCTTAGCTCCTCCAAGGGTATCGGCCACCAACCTTAGCTCCTCCAAGGGTATCGGCCACCAAGGTTTCAAGGAAGAGGTGTATCATGCACACAATGGGAGAAGAGCAACAAAGAGCCAAAGGTTTCCTAAGGAAGAGAAAGGCAAGGCATATATAGATGAGGATCAAAGGGGAACCATGGCAAGGTGTCACCTTACCAAGGGACACTTATCCACACATCTTGCCACCTTGCAAGACACATGCACAAGTCATGCCACCCACTCATCCAAGGATCAGCCACATGTCCAAGCTAGGGTGACACAACCAAAGAAAGAGGGTCAACAAGGTCAAAGTCCAACACACCCATGGGTGACACCCCCATGGCCAACACAAGGTGCTCCTTGCCTGATATAGGGCTCCTCAAAGCAAAGCAAGGCCTAAATAAGGGAAAACAAGACCCAATAGAGCTCAACCGACCCCAAGACAACTCAAGGCATGAGCCCAAACCTTCCTGTGATAGAGGGGATTTTTAGAACCCTTAAATGTCAAGGACATAAGTGAATTAATTGGTTTGGTTCATCATATTTAGAGTTTCAAGTGTCTGGTAAGTTTGAGTATTGATTGATACTGATATCATTATTAAGATCCCAAACTTTATGCCTTTTTGAGATATTTAATCAATAGGTTGAATAGTTGGTTTTTAACATCAGAATTAAGAGAATGTAGTGGTGATGGTAATGAATCAATGTCCTAAGTTTCCTGATCAAATAAGGTTCCTAGAGAGAGATATTTAGGTTTGAATATTTTCAAATAATGTGTATTTTGTTGTACTATTGAGCGACATTTCACGTCTAGGAATTTAGGTTTTGATAGACTGTGTAATATGTCACACATCCTAGTAAATGGACTACTCCCATGGATTGTCATGGAATTGAAATCAATCCTGGCAGTTTATAATGGATCTGAGGGTCGCAACCCTATTATGCACCTCCGACAGTTGGGGCTGAGACTTGGGGATGTGCTTGACCCATATGCGATGCAACGACCATGAGGACGTGCATCGAGGGAGGAAGTTAAAGGAGTAATTTCTCTCACCAAATTGAGATGATTCGTTTGACCCTCCTTAAGACTCTCAGAGTAGCAAGACTAGGGAGAAACAGGTCCCCTAGTTCCCTCTCGCCTCCTTTTTAGATGACAAGTAGAGAAAGTAGAGTGGGGTGGAGAATAGCATAGATAAAAGATATAACAGAAGAAGAGGAGAAGCAGGAAAGCAAGTTCGAGATAAGTGGAGTCCAACCCAGCTGTCTATAAGGACTATCGTGGTGGTTTTGATGGTTGCTGAGGGGCACCTTGCCAGAATTGAAGATAGATCTCGGAGGCATGTGGAGACAACTTCTCGTCGGGATTGGAGGGGCTCAAGGAGTATACAGAGGTCATGTGAATCCTTTAGAAGGTTCAAACTAGTATGAGGAGGAGAAGAGGAAAAATGCCTCTTTTCTCTGCCACAACCAAAGCTAGGAGGCAACTTCTTTGCAGAGGAGGAGATCCACAACCGAAGTCGAGGATCCGAGTAGCCATAGAGATAGGTATATCACTGACGAATCTAATGATGGCATTAGAAGAGGACAAAGAGGATACAAGGTCTGTTGAATCCTTGTCGGAGTCCAGCTGAGGCGACTGCATCGCGGAAATAGAGAGTCTCGCTGTGTACTCAACGCGAGAGAAAGGGGGAAGGCCAGACCAGGTCACAAATAGAATTGACCAGTCCAACATAGAAGGCGGGGTCCATTAGCTCAAACCAGCTAGACCCCAGCGGACCAAGTAAGGAGTTGTGCCCCATCTGAAGGCTACGTGGCAGATTACCATTGGTTCAGGGAGGTAAATACTCCAAAATCTTACAGTTCTTAGATAAATTGTATAAAATCGACCGTTTATCATAAAAATACAAATAAGATTCCAAAATGTTCAGAAAAATGAGTAGAACACAGTACAATAATAATCTCAGGATTTTGATGCTTAAAACTCTACGATATCATGTAAGATGCTTTTTACTTGTTTCATGAGTAATAAATATTAAATGATGATATAAAATTATGGAAAAATGTTAGTAGATTCATAATTATGTTTATAATGCATATGATGTCAGATATGACAATTTTTGGACACAAAATCATGTAATTTGCTTTATATGGCTAATTAGGGCTAATATCCCTAATTAATGTGTAATAATTACAAATATACTCATAAAATCCTAGAAATCACAAAGTAAGCTCATATCAGTATCTGGAACATCAGATTTAAATATTAGACAAGGATGATACACATAATCCATGTTATACGATGATGTTTTCACTTAATGTGATATAAACCCTAGTATGATTAACACACACAACATAGGGTTAACATGTGCACATAATCATATGTAACCAAGTAATTAGATTATGTATCCTAATCTAGAATATAAGATCAGTAACCTAATTACAAGAAGATAAGACAAGTAATAAAGTACACATATCCTAATGAACTAAGCTAAACCCTTATATGGATATAACTAGGGTTGAGATGATGAGAACTTGATGGTGATATGTGATCTTGTCTTAATCAGGTTTAATCATGGATAGATGACATCAGGAATATGTGATGATTAGGATATCCTGATCAAGGTATGTCATTACCTCTTACTTGGCTTATTATATAATATACTTATGTTATGTAGTAGTAAATACTTGGCATATGGTATTGGTTGAAATGATTGTTCTTGTATGATATGTTGGTTGAATTTCTATACTTACTGCTATGAACACATCAAACATAATATATTTGTTCGATTATATGAAAGTACAAACTCTTTGGCAGTGTGCTTGGAAGTGACTGAACTCTTTGGTAGTGGTCACATTGTACATATGGAAGCACCAACTCTTTGGTAGTGTGCTTGGACCCAAATCTTTGGTAGTGGTCACATTGTACATATGATCCAACTCTTTGGTAGTGATCATAAAGGCCTTAATGCATTAAACTCCTTGGTAGTAATGCATGGATGATATAATGGAAAATATGTCTAAAAGTTATGTGCTCTCTTTTGTTGATAAACATTCTTGTTCAAGTATATGCCTTTTTGTTATATTCTTCTTCTACTACCAAGTATATTAGTTTTATCTTATTGCCAAGATATGATGAGAGGTATATAAAAGACACGTAGGCATACTCAGTACAATATTCTTGAATATTGTGCTAACGTGTACCGCATGTAATCTTTTGTTTAGGTTGGGGTTATGCTCTTAAAGATCCAGGATAGTGAGAGTTGTGTGGCGAGCTGATGTATAGGTGGACCTGTTGTCTTAAGATCATGTAGTTTAGTGGTAGTACATGTATATGTATTAGAAGTTTGTTGTTCAATATGTAATATTAAATGTTGTAACAATTCATGTTGTAATTATATGTTGAATGATGAACCTGGGTGTATGGTTTTATTATTGTTCATGTGCATGTGCTACTGATTGTTTCCTTTTGACTTCCTCTGATTTTCTTCTTCTTAGCCTAGTGTGGGGTGTTTAAATTGGGATTCTCACTGAGGTGAGGGTTTCAATTTAGACGTCACACATGAGATTAAGTTTTAGAAAATCTAGGGACGTCACAGGTGGTATCAGAGCATGAACAATAGGAAAGCCTGACATTTTCTCATCATGCAACTCAGAACTAAAGAACCTTGAACCTTAATAATCTTTAGGGTTAGATTAGTCATCTTTTAGAGACTAGATCTGACCTAGCCTCTAGGTTAGCACCTAGATGTCCGAGAACTAGGTCTAGACTGGTGCTTGTTGAGTAGCAAGTCCTTAGATGTCATTCTTTCCTTGTAGTGCAGTGGTATGGGACGTTGCATTATTTGGAAATGATGTAAATCATGGGAAGAGAAACCCTAGACATATTTCGCTCGTTGTGTAGAGTAGCTACACTAGTCTACACCATGTTCTCACACTTTTCACTAGTTTTCATGGCACTGTACTCTCTACTATGTGTGGGACACTCATTTTCTAGATTTGGTTTCTGATTCCAGACAGATCAAACCTCGATAGTTTTCTCTGATGCTTGTTTTATCAGAGAAAAACTATATAATATTTTATTATATATATGTATTACAAAAATGTGTCCCCACACATGTACGAGTAGGAGGTGACCATGCAACCTAAGTGAAAATGAATGACATCAGTCTAGAAGAGAGAGTAGTTCTAGATTAGATGTCTAGATCCTTATTAGAATAAATGTTAGATGGAATAGATGATATACATTTTGATGATATGATGTAAGTCTTACATATATGACATAATATGGTTACGATGATCTATGTTTGTCTTCAAGGACTTAAGTTCATTGTTGAGGTTTTGAGATAAGTTTTGATGATACAAGTAAATAGGCTTTTATGAGATAAGATATGTTAAGATGATACAAGTTGTTAATCGGAAACAGCCTCAATCTCTTTTACGAAGGAGGACCTCTAGTGTTAAGACCAGTTTTGGGGTTAACTCCAGAGAGAGTGAGTCCCATTGGGAGAAGGTTAGAGAACCTAAACTCCAAGATATGAGAATTCTGATATATGTGTTATGATATGTCCTAAACTAGACTACTCCTAAGTGATTGAGTTGAGTCGCTTAATGCATGATTCCTATAGTCTTGCTGAACCCTAGATGTCCTTGGGAGGACCAAACCCTAGAGCTAGAGAGAGGTTGGTTATGTGTGCATATGTGAATATGAATATGAGTGCCTACCATCTGGGTGAGGGAGAGAGCCCAAGACCCTGGAGGAGGTAGCTATGTTAAGTTTATGTGAAGCCTCATGCTCAGGTTGGTGGTTCCCCCTATAGGACTCTAGTGGTGTATAAGAGAGTTTTGGGTAAGATGTTTCATGGGTAGAAGACCTATGAAGAGTATGTTGTAGCATGTTTTGGCTTGTTCCTATGTGGCTAGAGCTTTAAGCTATCACTAGTACCAATGAGGTAATCTGAGAACCCTAGACTAAGGGAGGAAAGATAAAGTATATGCATATGTGATACTCATAGAGTTGATTTAGCTTGGAGAGACTGAGAAATGCTCTATCTTCATGATATGGGTCAGGAGAACCTTAGTTGGACTAGATGAAGTTTTCATATATGTTTGATTTGCCACTGACATAAGTTTGGTTAGCAAAACCATGACATCATATATGTAAGGATGGGATCTAATCTCGAGATGTGATATATAGACATGATATGATGGAAACCTAGAGATGGTTTAATAGATATAGATGAATAAATGGTTAACCATGTACATGTATAATGATGATAATGTGATACTGTTGGTGAATCTTGTAATCAATCACTAGTAAATGTTGTAATTTATTGTGAACAATGAAATAAGATCATATGAATGAAGATGTTACATGAGGTGTTAATCTTATTGCTTAATAAAGATGAAAAATATAGTGTGATAGTGAGCACAACATAATGATTACAACACCTTGATATGATCTAGATGGATAAAGTGGGTTAACTATAGTTAATACCCTCGTAAAAGGCATATGTTAATGTTGAACATGTTCTAACAATTAGCTCAATTATTGTGTATGACACCTTGATGTGTGAGTTAATATTAGTTAACTCCTTTAAAACATGGTAATACGATGACGGAACCCTAATGCATGGGTAAAATAAGGAAGCAACCCTAATATATGAGATACATAATGACATAACCTAAGCTTCTAAACCCTTGTTTGAGCCTTCGATGGAGTGGGGTTTCACCCTTGATGTTTTTGAAACCTCCTAATATTGCTTTGGATACATGCTTCTAGGTAACCTTTGTAGATATGTTACACATAGAATGGTGCCTACATGTGGATGAGAGAAAGATAAGGTATTCCCTAGAAGTACGGGTATGGTGCACTTTCGAGGAGGAAAGTTCCTTTAAGTTTTATATGATGTGAAAGACTGGATTTTTTTGTCTTAATTTTGAGGATGAAATTTTCTTTAAGATGTATATGATGTGATAGAGGGGATTTTTAGAACCCTTAAATGTCAAGGACATAAGTGAATTAATGGGTTTGGTTTATCATATTTAGAGTTTCAAGTGTCTGGTAAGTTTGAGTATTGATTGATGTTGATATCATTATTAAGATCCCCAACTTTATGCCTTTTTGAGATATTTAATCAATAGGTTGAACAGTTGTTTTTAAACATCAGACTTAAGAGAACCCAAAAGAAACCTCACCAGCTTTGCGGAACAAGAGTCCCTACCGAAGGAGTGTCTGCGTGTGGCTAGGGCTTTCGCTCCCTTCAAGCTCGGGGGAGGAGGTCGGCGGCCGGCGTGCGGCTACCTCGCTCCCCCTTGTCTTCCGTCTTCAACCTTGCTCCTGCTGGTCTCTGTCCTCGGATCTAGTTGGTCGCTGCTTCCTCGTCTTCACACCTTCCCTTCTCCTTGCTGGACGGCGTCCCAGATCTAGATCTGGTTCATGGTCTCTTGGGTGCGAGGAGGTGTCCCAGAGCGTGGCTTCGTTTCCTGGCGGTGACATCATTCTTCGGTGTGAGGAGGTAGCTTTGTCTGGTTTTTTGGAACGTTGTTCTCTGTGGGTGTGGGTGTTGTTTCTTCCCCTTCTTTCTTTCTTTTTGTGGTTCTGTTCAATTTGGTTGTAGTCGTAGGTTTGGGGGGTTGTTCTTTGCGTTTGCTTTTGTGTTGTTTTTCTTTCGGTCTTCACCTGTCTAGGTTGTTGGTGTCCTATGTCGTCGTACCTCAGGTTCCTTCGTGGGCGGACGGGGAGCGAGAGCCCCTTAGTGCTTTAGGTAGAGGAGGAGGAAGCTGGGTTTTGTGCTTCGTGCACGTCTTCCGGTCCCTGCTCGTAGTGGTGGTCGGAAGTGGTGGTGGGGTTCCCGGCACCCTCTACCCCCCATTGTTGTACCTGCATGAGCCATCCTTCCTTTATATATGCACAGTTGGGGTTTGGCCTCCTTCTCGGGTCTCCTGGTTGGTGCACTCCTAGTGCTCGACGTTTGTCCTGTGCTTGTTTTTCCTTTTGTTTTCTTAGTCGGTAGTTGTGTCTCTTATCCAATTTGTGGGGTGTTGCGTTTGTGTTGGTTCTTGGTGGTCAAGCTCTTTTTCCGGTGACCATTCGTTGTCTTCATGATGGTAATCTCTTCCAACGGCTATGCAAACTCCTATCCTGATGTACTCATAGGCTCTTGTAGATTGAAAAATTCAATCCCAGATAGTTGTTTGAGACAACCACCACAAGAGGTGGACGGAGTAGAAGTGTACCTTTCGCATCCCAATCTAAGCCTTGTGCTATGTCTTTCTGCAATAGGAGTTGGTGCTTGGTTATTTGTTCTGAGACATCTATCTTGTAGATGTCGTATGGCTTACTTTTAATGATATTGAACTATTTTAAAAAAAAACATCAGACTTAAGAGAATGTAATGGTGATGGTAATGAATCAATGTCCCAAGTTTCATGATCAAATAAGGTTCCTAGACAGAGATATTTAAGTTTGAATATTTTCAAATAATGTGTATTTTGTTGTACTATGGAGCGACGTTTCACATCTAGGAATTTAGGTCTTGATAGACTGTGTAATATGTCACACATCCTAGTAAATGGACTACTCCCACAGATTGTCATGTAATTGAAATCAATCCTGGCAGTTTATAATGGATCTGAGGTTCGCAACCCTGTCATGCACCTCCGACAGTTGGGGTTGAGATGTGGGAATGTGCTTGACACATCTGCGATGCCAAGACCATGAGGACGTGCATCGACGAAGGAAGTTATAGGAGCAGTTTCTCTCACCAAGATGAGATGACTCATTTGACCCTCCTTAAGCCTCTCAGAGTAGCAAGACCAGGAAGAAACAGGTCCCCTAGTTCCGTCTCGCCTCCATTTTAGATGAAAAGCAGAGCAAGTAGAGTGGGGTGGAGAATAGCATAGATAAAAGAGATAACAAAAGAAGAGGAGAAGCAGAAAAGCAAGTTCGAGATAAGTGGAGTTCAACCCAGCTGTCCGTAAGGACTATCGTGGTGGTTTTGATGGTTGCTGAAGGGCACCTTGCCAGAATTGAAGACAGATCTCGGAGGCATGTGGAGAGAGCTTCTCTTCGGGATTGGAGGGTCTCAAGGAGTATATATAGGTCATGTGAATCCTTTAGAAGGTTCAAACCAGTCTGAGGAGGAGCAGAGGAAAAATGCCTCTTTTCTCCACCGCAACCAAAGCTAGGCGGCTGCTTCTTTGCGGAGGAGGAGATCCACAGCCGAAGTTGAGGAGCCGAGTAGCTGCAGAGATAGGTATATCACTGACGAATCTAACCAAGGCATTAGAAGAGGATAGAGAGGATACAAGGTCTTTTGAATCCTCGCCGGAGTCCAGCTGAGGCGGCTGCATCGAGGAAACAAAGAGTCCTGCTGTATACTCAACGCGAGAGAAAGGGGGAAGGCCAGACCGGGTCACAAATAGAATTGATCAGTCCAACATAGAAGGCAGGGTCCATTACCTCAAACCAACTGGACCCCAGCGGACCAAGCAAGGAGCCATGCCCCATCTGAAGGCCACGTGGCAGATTACCATTGGCTCAGGGAGGTAAATACTCCAAAATCTTACAGTTCTTAGATAAATGGTATAAAATAGACCGTTTATTAGAAAAATACAAATAAGATACCAAAATGTTTATAAAAATGAGTAGAACATAGTAGAATAATCATATTAGGATTTTGATGCTTAAAACTCTACAATATCATGTAAGATTTTTTATACTTGTTTCATGAGTAATAAATATCAAATGATGATATATAATTATGGAAAAATGTTAGTAGATTCATAATTATGTTTATAATGCATATGATGTCAGATATGACAATTCTTGGACACAAAATCATGTAATTTTCTTTATATGGCTAATTAGGGCTAATAACCCTAATGAATGTGTAATAATTACAAATATACTCATAAAATCATAGAAATCACAGAGTAAGCTCATATCAGTATCTGGAACCTCAGATTTAAATATTAGATAAGGATGATACACATAATCCATGTTATACATTGATGTTTTCTCGTAATGTGATATAAATCCTAGTATGATTAATACACGTAACATAGGGATAACATGTGCACATAGTCATATGTAACCAAGTAATCAGATTATGTATCGTAATCTAGAATATAAGATCAGTAACCTAATTACAAGAAGATAAGACAAGTAATAAAGTACACACATCCTAATGAACTAAGCTAAACCCTTATATGGATATAACTAGGGTTGAGATGATGAGAACTTGATGGTGATATGTGATCTTGTATTAATTAGGTTTAATCAAGGATATAGAAGACATCAGGAATTTGTGATGATTAGGATATCTTGATCAAGGTATGCCATTACCTCTTACTTGGCTTATTATATAATATGCTTGTGTTATGTAGTAGTAAATACTTGGCATATGGTATTGGTTGAAATGATTGTTCTTGTATGATATGTTGGTTGATTTTCTATACTTACTGCTATGAACACATCAAACATAATATATTTGTTCCATTATATGAAAGCACCCACACTTTGGTAGTGTGCTTGGAAGTGACCAAACTCTTTGGTAGTGGTTACATTGTACATATGGAAGCACCAACTCTTTGGTAGTGGTCACATTGTACAAATGATCCAACTCTTTGGTAGTGATCATAAAGGCCTTAATGCATTAAACTCCTTGGTAGTAATGCATGGATGATATAATGGAAATTATGTCTAAAAGTTATGTGTTCTCTTTTGTTCATAAACATTCTTTTTCAAGTATATGCCTTTTTGTTATATTCTTCTGCTATTGCCAAGTATATTAGTTTTATCTTATTGCCAAGATATGATGAGAGGTATATAAAAGACATGTAGGCGTACTCAGTACAATATTCTTGAATATTGTGCTGACGTGTACCACATGTAATCTTTTGTTTAGGTTGGGTTTATGCTCTTGAAGATCCATGATAGTGAGAGTTGTGTGGCGAGCTGATGTACAGGTGGACCTGTTGTCTTAAGATCCTTTAGTTTAGTAGTAGTACATGTATATGTATTAGAAGTTTGCTGTTCAATATGTAATATCAAATGTTGTAACAATTCATGTTGTAATTATATGTTGAATGATGAACTTGTGTGTATGGTTTTATTATTGTTCATGTGCATGTGCTACTGATTGTTTCCTTTTGACTTCCTCTAATTTTCTTCTTCTTAGCCTAGTGTGGGGTGTTTAAATTGGGATTCTCACTGAGGTGAGGGTTTCAATTTAGACATCACACATGAGATTAAGTTTTAGAAAATCTAGGGACGTAACACTTCCTCTCAATTTAAAGGAAGCAAAGAGAGAGAAGAACATCTCTCAAGGTGACAAACTTTCTCTTCAACCCTAACTTAGGTTATTTTTCAAGTAGCACCTCCAACTCTCAACAAAACACAAGCAAACCCTAATCAGCACTAAAGGTGATTAGCAAGCAACTAAGCATAGGGTTTAGGCAAAGCAAACATGATAACCCCAAAATGGAGGTCAGGGTCCTTACAAGCCATAAACATCTACAAAGGAATTTTGTCCCTAAAATCCGAAGAGAAACGCGAGGGATACTTCCGTCTCATCTCTTCCTCAAGCTCCCACATGGCTTCCTCAATGCCACGGTGATTCCAGAGAACCTGCACAAGAACCAGGTCCTTCCTCTTCAACCTCTTCAACCTCTTCAACCTCAATTGGCTGTATTACTATCCCTATGTCTGGATCCCTTTTCTTCAACATGCTGACATGGAACACCAGGTGTAACCTATAGAACTCGGGTGGTAGCTCTAACTTGTAAGCTACCTTGCCAACACGTGATATTACTGGGTATGGCCCCATATACTTGGGTGCCAGCTTCCCTTATGGCCAAACCTTAGCATGCCTTTCCACAGTGAGGCCTTGAGATACACTTTGTCTCCTACCTGGAACTCTAAAGGTCATCGACGATTGTCTGTGTATGACTTTTGTCTGTCCTATGTCATTTTCAACTGTTGTTGTATCACTCTGATCTTTTCTTTTGTCTGCTGCACTAACTCAGGACCCAAAAACTGATACTCACCAAGCTCATACCAACATAAAGGGGATCTGCACTTCCTTCCATATAGAGCCTCATAAGGAGCCATGTCAATGCTCTGATGGTAACTATTATTGTAAGCAAACTCTATCAAACTGAGATGCACATCCCAACTGCCTAGGAACTGCAAAACACAAGCTCCGAGAAGATCCTCCAAAGTCTGAATAGTCCTTTCAGACTGTCCATTTGTGTGTGGGTGGAAGGAAGTGTTGAACCTAAACTGCGTTCCCAACGCTTTGTGCAACTGTTCCCAGAAATGACTCGTGAACTGGGGACCTATGTCAGAGACTATTGTTTTTGGTACACTGTGCAAACACAATATCTCATCTACATACACATGAGCAAGCTTCTTTGTTGTATACATTGTCTTTACCGGTACGAAGTACGCAGAATTTGTCAATCTGTCCACTATCACCCAAATGGAATCATGTTTCCTAGCTGTCTTAGGTAGACCAACTATGAAATCCATGGTTATATGATCCCATTTCCATTGTGGTATCGACATGGGTTTCAACGTACCTGTCGGCTTCTGATGCTCGGCTTTAACTTGCTGACATATTGCACACTTAGTGACAAACTCGGATACATCTTTCTTCAAGCCAGACCACCAATATAGGTCCTTCAGATTATGATACATCTTGGTAACTCCTGGATGCATAGCATACATCAATGTGTGTGCTTCCTCGAGCATTAGCTTTCTTATATTATCAACATCGGGGACCACCATCCTACCATGATAGCAAACTAGTCCATCCTCCGACTCATGGAATCCATCATGCTTTTCGCTATCGAGCTCTAACCTGATCAACTGCATTGTATCATCTGCTTGCTATGCATCTTTGATCTGCTACCTCAGGGTAGGCTTTACTTGCATCTGTGCCAATAGTCCCGCCAACAAGGAAAATTCTAACTGTACATTCATCTGCCACAAGGAGACGAACATATCCCACATATGGCATACCAAGGAACTCAACTGTGCCTTCTTCGTGGGGAGAGAAGAAGACTTTCTACTAAGTGCATTAGCTACTGCATTTGCCTTACCAGGATGATACTCAATGTTGTAATCATAATCATTGATTAGCTCCATCCAACGACGTTGTCTCATGTTCAACTCACTCTCTGAAAAGATGTACTTCAACTTCTTATGATCTGTAAAGATTTGACACACTTTCCCATAAAGATAGCGCCTCTAAATTTTTAACGCATGGATCACCACTGCCAACTCTAAATCATGTGTTGGGTAGTTCTCCTCATGTTTCTTAAGCTTTTGGGAAGCAAAAGAAACCACATGATCCTCCTGCATCAACACACAACCTAAGCCTTTCTTAGAAGCATCACAAAAAACAACATAGCCCCTCCTAGGCTCTGGCAGCACCAATACTGGAGAACTAGTCAGTTTCTCCTTCAAACTTTCCAAAGCTTGCTGACAATGATCATTCCAGACAAAAGGTACATCCTTTCTGGTCAACTTTGTCATTGGCAACGCGATCACACTGAAGTCCTTGATAAACCTCTGGTATTATCCTGCCAAACCCAGAAAACTACGAACTTCTGTCAGCATCTTCGGTTGCTCCCAATCTTCCACTGACTCTACCTTCTTAGGGTCCACTCTGACTCCTTCTGCATATATCACATGTCCCAAGAATGTCACTTCCTTCAACCAAAACTCACATTTGTTGAACTTGGCATACAACTGATGTTGGCGAAGAAGAGTTAACGCTTGTCGAAGATTTTGTTCATGATCTTGACTGTCCCGACTGTAGATCAAGATGTCATCTATAAAAACTACAATAAACTCATCTAGAAACGGATGAAACACCCTATTCATCAGATCCATGAAAGTAGCAGGCGCGTTGGTTAGCCCAAACGGCATAACGACAAACTCAAAGTGACCATACCTCATCTTAAAAGATGAATTTGGTATGTCATCTGCCTTAATCCTCAACTGATGATATCCAGACTGTAGGTCGATCTTCAAAAACACTATAGCACCACGCAATTGATCAAACATATCATCTATCCTCAGCAACGGGTACTTGTTCTTGATCGTAACTTTATTCAACTACTGGTAATCTATGCACAGACGCATCAACCCATCCTTCTTCTTAACAAACAAGACTGGAGCACCCCAAGGCGATGTGCTCGGTCTGATGAAACCTTTATCCATCAACTCCTGTAACTACTTCTTTAATTCTACCATCTCAGCTAGAGCCATCCTATATGGTGTTTGTGCAACTGGCTATGTTCCTAGCACCAGAATGATCTCAAAATCAATCTCTCGAGGTGGGGGAACATAGGGAAACTCATCTGGAAACACATCCGCAAACTCTCAGACAACCATCACCTCCTCAAGGCTAGGACCTTTCGCCTTGGTATCCACAATGCGAGCTAAGAATGCCTTACAACCTTGCCACAACAACTTTTCCTGTGACCATCGCTGACACTAAACAAGTCAGGAGAATCTTCCTATCTCCTTGGAAGATCCACTTTTCTCCACCGTCATCAAACACTGCCTGCTTGGAACCACAATCCAACACAACCTTATACTTCTCTAAGGTATCCATCCCAAGGATCACATCGAGTCCATGCATATCAAGTGGTATAAGATCCACTTGTATATTGTGTCCCGAGAAAGATAAGACACAAGACAGACACTCCTCTTGAAGCATCGAGGAACCATCGAGAGGGGTTTCTAACAACATGCTATATTTCTTACAACTAACAAGTAAAGGACATCTATTAAGCAAACTATATGTGATAAAAGAGTGTGTAGCACTCTGGTCAACCAAAATAGATATAAAGCAAGAAGAAGACATATTAGAATGAAATAAATCCATCTGACCTGTCACCACTCGTGGGTTGACTATCTCCTCTGACTGACTCATAGCATAGAACCGAGCCATTGCTTGTTGTCCACGTCCTCTACTTCCTTGAGCAGATGATCCTGCTTGTGACGCTTGACCGCGTCCTTGCCCTCTGCTACTACTGGGCTACTGTCTATCTGACCCTTACAGATTCTGCCTCTACTGTTATGTTACTTCGACATCTTTCTTTGGGGAGTTTGACCTCAAGTGCCCACTCTGTCCACAATGATAACATGACCTGCCTTCCAACTGTGGTCTAGACGGCCCTGTTACTGTCACTGTCACTCAATCGGTATTGTGTGCTTTGGATGGTGAAAATCCATGCCCTCTTCCCTTACTTGGAGACCAATGAGATGGTGTATGAGAACTCTGCATTACAGAAGGTGTCAAAAACCCTGGCTTCTTGAAGCCACCAGATCTATGTCCTTGGAACTTAGCATGCCTTTTCCTGGTCATGGACTCCCTTTTCTCCCTGACAAATCATTCAATCCTATAGACATACTCTATGAACATGGCAAACCGCTCCTGATTCTCCAAAGCAGCAATAGGTGTTGACATCTCAGCACCCAAACCTTTCTCAAACTGCCTGATCCGCTCATCATCTGTCGCTGCCATGTGAGGACAAAACCTTAGCAAGTCCATAAAATTGGCTTCATACTCGATAATTCTCATCGATCCTTGGCAGAGATGCTCAAACTGGTTGATCTTCTCGTCCAGATACGTCTTCAGAAAGTATCTGCTAATGAACTCTCACCAGAAGACTTCCCAACCGATCACCTCATTGGGTCGCTTCTCCTCCTCGATGGCCCACCAATGGCTAGCACTACCTTTCAGAAGGTAGACAGCGTGCTTGATTTTATCTACTTCAGGGATGTCGAGGATCCAGAAGGTCTTCTCAAGACCTGTCAGCCACAGATCTGTATCCGTTGGATCAGTTGTTCCAGCATAATCTGAAGCTCCGAATCGGCAAAGCCGCTCAAAGGTCTTCCCAATGCCTAAAGATTCACCATGGGGAGCCTGTGCTCTTGGCGGAGGCACTGACACTCTTTCCACCATGTGATTTATCATAGCCATGAACTGCCCCATAAGGTGCCGGTAGGCAGGGCTTTCAAGAATGGCTGAGTCAAATTGGAGGACCTTAGGCACCCGATCTACATGTTCCTGCACTCTTGTTCCATCAACTAATGCAACATCACTTCTCTCGAAAGCATGTTCTTCATGGTTTCCAGACATCTTTAGGCTTTATCTTCCGCTGAGGGCGGAAGGTTATTGTAAGAAAATTTGGAAAAATCACAAGAATAGACGCAAACCTAGTCCTAGATCCTTGTAGACTCAGTGAACCTAGAGCTCTGATACCAAACTAACTGTGACACCCTGCCATCATACAGACAGCAACGTGACACACAAAAATGTGCAGAACCATAAATACCAAAAACATGGGTTAATTAAAACGATTTGCGGAAAGCATACTAAGAGAACATTTGCATCCGGATCCTGCTGAGAAGCATGTTATATAAACATTTACAAGCCTTATTATAGGTCCACAACTTATTGGAACCAGTTGTACTGTCAACACCAGAGTTCATCACCTGTTTATATATACATAATGGGCCATGTAAGGCCAGCAGCAGGATGTACAAAATTACAACAGCTAGTCATCGTGAAACGTTGTCAAAAACCTCCGAGGACCTGAGAGTACAAGGATGACTCTAGGACTCTACTACAAAATCACCAAAATAGCAGCATGTCCATCTCTTGCCTTCTAATGCTCTTCTTGCTGCTCTACCGCAACCTCACAACCACCACCACGTCTAGCACGACCACCTAAAGAGGGTGGTAAACCAACGAGGTGAGACAAACAGTCCCAACGAGAAACATAACTCCCCACCGAAACTAAAAACCTCAGAAGACTAAAGTAGATAAAGCAAATAGCTGGTAAAGACATATGATAAGAGAAGCATACTGAGAAAGGCTATTATTACCATCAATCTTGCCAAGATATCCAGGAGCATATAACCAAGTATTTCTTTATGGAACATGATTGACAAGATAAGCTTTATAAGAACTTATAACAAAATATCAAGATCATATAAGCAATTGTAAGTAGGTAACTAGATTATCTATAGTTAAGGCCTCAAACAATGTTTCATATTTATTCTATGTCGCATATACTATCTGGCTATATTACATTTTATTATGCCCTGAGAAAGTGAGCCTTCCCTGCTCAAATCCAACCATTGGCTACAAAGCCCAATCTGGTGACATACATGGTCTAAGAAGATTCAGACTCCATGACCTCACCTTCTCATGGTCAGTACACGAATCATCAAGAAAGACCACAATCTTATGCTTATAGGGCCTCAGCCTCTGGGTTAGCTGTGCAAGCTACCCATATCTCTAGCTCACCTCATCATAGGTGCTAGTGCATACATTTGATCCATGAACACATCATGCTCATCATCACATATCCTGAGCCATGGGTCTGTTCACCATGCTCCATATATTCACACTGGTACTCAGATTCCTCCTATTTTAGGCTAGGGGAAAACCTTGCATATTCAACAATATGCGCTCCAGGCAGATCCCGCAGGATAAACGTGTTTCACCATCACCATGATACTGACGATGATGGTTCTATGGCCAGGGCAAACTACAAGATATATTCATCTATAATTAATTCGTATATTTTAAGCCAATTGTTGAGCCAACCAAAGCATAAACATAGCCTTATAGAATTACATCATTATTTCTATCAACATATTGTCCTGGGACCTCAATCCCTAATTATATCAACCATTGCCTCTCAAGGCATCATAATCATGCATCAACATTCTGGGAACGCATCCCTTATCTCATCATCAGAGGATAACACCTCGACTATGCACTCAGTCATATATCATCTCCTCAGATCTATCAA
The DNA here is from genome assembly GCA_963693085.1 of Alisma plantago-aquatica. Taxonomy (NCBI): domain Eukaryota; kingdom Viridiplantae; phylum Streptophyta; class Magnoliopsida; order Alismatales; family Alismataceae; genus Alisma; species Alisma plantago-aquatica. The sequence continues at coordinate 267,445,792 of OY856415.1, read as the reverse complement.
CTTGTTATCTCATTACCACATGGTGCTACTCAAGCACATACATCTCATTGATCTTAGGCTATGAATCCCCATAAAAATACCTGCATGGTTAGTATACACATCCATAGAGATAACTGCAACCATCATGGATTAACATGATTATCATACTATCAAGTATAAAGCAACATCCATGAATATATTATATATAAGTTGTAGAAATCATAAGCATATATCATGTCCCATACTTGTGATCATATACATGTATCACATTATCATGTGTAGCAACATCATATCCTTCCAAACTTCCTGGTTCACAACCTATCATCTTATCTCATCATTAAGGATATAACTACATGATCAAGAACTATCTTCTAGGTTCCCGGGTTATCAAAACCCTCACCAAAAAGTCCTGCTACCATCACTAAAAGTGTGGCGTGTAGCGCGTCCCTCGCTACAGGTGGTATCGAGAAGGGTAACAACCCTCACCAAAAGCTTACCGGCCTAGGCATTTAGCCACATATCGGCGAACCCTAGAAGATATCAAACCACCACCCAAGGTGTATTGTGCAACTAAAGAACATGGCATTATCGTGCAACCTTGTCGTGCATACCAGGTGCACAAGGTATATCGTGCAGCTAGCTCACGAGGTGTATTGGCTAGAACCCTACCGGCCAGCTAGGGTTAGGGTTGTATTGGGCACCCAACGAACCATCGCAACTAGGTGTATCAACCAATGGTAGAACCCTAGATAAGAGGCTATCGGGAAACACTTACAAAAATGACATATCGTGCAAGGCACAAGGCTCAACCTACCAAGGTCATCTTCAACCTCAAGCACATAAGCAACAAACCCAAATTGATCAAGATGATCGGCTCACCTCTCTACAACCAAGAGAGGGGTTTTTTACAACCTCTATCACAAATCGGGCAACCACAAGGATCAACCTCAACTTAGGTCGTCACATATCCAAGAGCTCACCTCTCAAATTCATGGTTTGAGGATAGTGTTGCCCAAGCAACTAGAATGTAGACTCACCTCTCAACTTAAACAAGAGAGGGGTATTTCCCACATCACTAGAGCTCAAACTCACTTTTCAAAAACCAAGGAGAGAAAAGGGGTATTGCTCAATAAGAAAACCCCAAACTATGGGTTGGCCAATTAGATCCAAAGGCATATAAACCATCAACAACATCATGCTCACTATATCCATAAGATCAACAACATGTACTAGAGCAAGAAACATAACATGCAATGGCTGATCATCAACATATATGAATCATGCAACATAAAGAAGGTAGTATACCTAGGGTTAGAAGTTATGAAAGCCTCCTTAAGCAAGCTCCTCAAGCTCCAAAGCTCCAAGTACACCACTTTCGGCCACCTTAAGAAAAGGAACAACAATCATAACTACCATGGCCGAAGAGTAGGCAGGATGAAGAAGAAGATGCTAAGGAGAGAGGAAAAATGCTTACCAAGGAATTAAGGTCCACCTAGGGTTTGACCACCAAGCTAGTGGAAGAAGAGGATAATTCCTTCAAAGGGAACTGCCACCAACCTTAGATCCTCTAAGGGTATCGGCCACCAACCTTAGATCCTCCAAGGGTATCAGCCACCAAGGTTGCAAGGGAGAGGTGTATCATGCACAGAAGGGGAGAAGAGCAACAAAGAGCCAAATGTTTCCTAAGGAAGAGAAAGGCAAGGCATATATAGATGAGGATCAAAGGGGAACCATGTCAAGGTGTCACCTTACCAAGGGACACTTGTCCACACGTCTTGCCACCTTGCAAGACACATGCACAAGTCATGCCACCCACTCATCCAAGGATCGGCCACATGTCCAAGCTAGGGTGACACAACCAAAGCAAGAGGGTCAACAAGTTCAAAGGCCGACACACCCATGGACGACACCCCCATGGCCGACAGAAGGTGCTCCTTGCCCGATATAGGGCTCCTCAAAGCAAAGCAAGGCCTAAACAAGGGAAAACAAGGCCCAGCAGAGCTCAACCAAGCCCAAGACAACTCAAGGCACCAACCCAAACCTTCCTCTCAACTTAAAGGAAGTAAAGAGAGAGAAGAACATCTCTCAAGGTGACAAACTTGCTCTTCAACCCTAACATAGATTATTTTGCAAGTAGCACCTCAAAATCTCAACAAAACTCAAGCAAACCCTAATCACCACTAAAGGTTATTAGCAAGAAACTAAGCACAGGGTTTAGGCAAAGCAAACTGGATAAGCCCAAAACAGAGTTCAGGGTCCTTACAGATAACCTCAAGAAGGACGATGTCCTTCATGTTGGGATACAACTTGCATTTAGGATCTCTTGAGGGATTGCATTCTTCCACCTTGGGGATTTTATGCAAACTAATGGTTTGACTTACACCAATTAGGTCAACCATCTTATATCCTAAGGTGTCCTTTCATTTGATTACCTCGTTCATGAGTCAATCTTCTTGGTCATATGTAAGGTCAAAATTTATTAAGGAAAAACATACTGAGTCCTTTTGGAAGGGTCTTCACCTCAAGAGCCCTTGGTGACATGACCTTCTCTTCTATAATAGAGACCATTTATAGGTCTTCAAATTCATCATAATTATCTTCTTCAAAGGTATGGGCTCGACAATGGTGAACTTGCTCATTATCAAAATTGGACTCAGTTGACACTACAAGGGCTATCTGAGTGGATATTTAGAAAGATCCCATACTTTTCTAAGTTGGGGAAGTTTGTCCATTCAGTCAAGAAGATAAACTTCTTCATGGAAGTTTGGGAATCTCATGCTTTAATAAACATGAAACTCTAAAGTTTGTCATCCTAGTCGTAGGAGAATTGTCCCTGTCTCTACATCTATCATGGCATGGGTTGTAGGTAGAAAAGGATGGACAAAGATGAGGGGGTAATAAAGATATTTGTTAATGTACACAATCACAAACTCATAAAAGACATAAGCTTTCTTGATAACTCTCACTGGTGCATCCTCAATGATGCCCATGGGTTTTTTCATCTATGAATGCACAAGTTGAATAGTCATTACAGCCAGTAGTATATCTATGAAACCCAATCTATTACATAGATTACAAGGCATAATGGAGATATCAGTGCCTAAATATACAAGCTCCTTTCTAAAAGTACTATCACCAAGATAACAATTGATCTTAAAGGAACCAGGGTCCTTCAACTTCTTAGGTATCTTGTTCATAATAATATGAGAAGTAGTTTGTGTGAGTTTCATGGTTTGTATTCCTCTATGGTGTATAACCTGGTCAATCAAGTCTTTAGATATTTTGACTAGGAAGGCACCATAGAAACAACATCCAAAAATAGGATGTCCACAAGATGTTTCTTCATAGTTTCTTTAAATCTCATGAATTTTAGCATTTGGCTTGTAGATTTGAACATCAGGTTCAATGGCCATGAATGGTGAAGCTTTAACAACATGAGGCTTCTGTGGAATTGGATTTGTAACTATCTCAGGTATTTGTTCTTTCTCAATCAACACAGTGTCATCATTGTCAAAGTCAAGTGGAATAATGGAAGGATTCCCAGGAAGAGGATGAGGAGGAGAAGGAGAATATATGTCCCTAGAATGTGTGGAAATGATCATCAATTGATTGAAATGCTTGGTATTATTTTTGGGTTGTCCAACAAAAGTTCCTACATGGGGTTGTTGGTTGGCCACAAGATGGGCCACCTAGGAGTCATTCACTTTCTGATGAGCCATTTGGGCTAGGATAAATTATTTAAGTTTGGCAAGTTGTTCTTCAGTGGAGGAGGATTGGGATGTTCCTTCTATGGTTCTTGATTTAGGTTTTAAAATTTCTACCCATAGTTTTGAACATTACCCCTATAGTTTCCTTGATTCCTAAAGTTTTGTTGATTGTTAAACTAGATCCATGGGGGTGAAAAGCATTGGTAGTTCATTTGAGAAGGTCATTGTTGTGCCACAGTTTCTACATTAGGGGATTTTCGTAATGGAAATCAATGTGAATCATTGTTTATTAGACAGTAATAAGCTTGGTCAGGAATGCTACAGATGGATTTGAGATCGTACATTTGGTTCCCATCGTCAAGTTGCATGAAAGTATTGTAGAGAAGTTGGCACTACTACGTGGAGTAATTATAGTGTTGATGAATACCACAAAGAAAATTATGCAGATTCTACTTATTGTTGCAGATATTGAGGTTGTTCTGATTGTCCTTTTCCATCATAAGCACTAAAAGAGGACTGCACTTGGTCTTGTTTCAAGGCGATCACATTGAACCTTTCATAAATTGACTTGAGCTAAGAACTATCTGTGACCTTGGCTACTTTGAAAACTCCCCCTTGCCCTCGACTTGGGCTTGGCTCTTAGATATTCTTTTTTTAACTTCCCATGCATTGTTAAAGTTTTGAATCATGAAGCTACCTTGAGATGAGGTATTATGGAAGGTCTTTGCATTTTTTCGAGGCCCAAAAGAATGTTTTAATTAATTGTAATTGGGAGATAATGTGATGTGGTCAACTACGAAGAAGTTATGTAAATTGCTTTCAATCTTCACCCAAGGTTTCACATGGAATCATGCCAAATTGAGTGATTTGCCCTCAAATTTGGTAGATGAGGATGGGGGTATTACATTTCACAGAACTTTTATTGCCTTTTATGGGAGGTATTTCTAGGTGGTGATGCGATATCCTTCGATAGAAATGTACCAGGTACTTGATAACTTAGTCTTGGAAAATTTGAATAACTAGAATTTGAGGGCATCATCCAAACACCCATCATTTTATACAAGGTACATAGGTTGGTGAAGTGTTGGAGGTGATCCTGACAATATTCTCCCATCCTTCCAACAAAAGAATTTCCTTGGAGGATGGTAATCCATTGTGTGTGGATCTCAAATTGAGGATCGGTGATAGCAGGAGGTACAATTGGATGTAGTGTGTCATTGGTGGGACTAAGATGTCCTTAAGTTACTTCTATCATTATGCTTCAAGGAGGGTGGTAGCTTGGGCTTCTAACTTAGCAATTTTGGCAGCATTTGATTTGACCGTGATGGACTCTAAAAATGTGGCTCTCACTCTATCTATCGGTTGACTTTCTCTTGATTCATCCTATTCCAATAAGTTTGGTTCAAATGATTGAAGTCTTGTCCATCTAAAAATAAAAAATGAATGGTGAATTGTCAAATCCTTTGAAGCATCACATATACTGATGGTCTTGAGAAAATGGTCAAACGATGGATGAATAGTTTCAAAAAGATAAGAGTGAATGTCAAAAATAAAGAAAATTCCTAAGTATTCAAGGTAATTGGATTCAAGTTAACTCTACTACCCCTGACAATGGTGCCAAAATTTAATGTCTCATTGCTTCTAAAAAAAATTACTAAGGAAATTATCCCTAGAGTTTATCCTTTTAACTACTGTCAATTTACTTATGAACAAGTGATTTAATTTTAGTGTAGAAAGGTATCCATTCATGGATCGACATTCTTAAGAGTTAATTAATTCAATTGTGGTGAAAAATATTTAAATTCCATATTTTAAGGGAGTAATTAAACTAAAATAAGAAAATAATGTTGTAGAATTAAACTAATTTATCATAATAAAAATTAAACATGAGACTAAAAAAGTAATAAAGAAATTAAAAGAAAACAAGAAAGCAAGAAAAAGTGACCAATTAATCAAAGATTTTTCAGCTAATGGTAATTGTTAGAAGTCCTTGTTTTGACCACCACGTGCCTTCATACTTATCTTTGGCACTTTCCATTTCATTTTAAATAAAGTTTAGATCAAGATCATATAGATATGTTCCTTTTGGAGACAAATATCATGGATCAAGCTACCCGCAGGCCTAGGATCTCGTCATTATGTGGGTCATGGTTCAATCATCCAACAAGATTCTACCCAAGGTCTCATCATGGAAATTGTGAGCCTCATTTGATGTTCTGGTCCATAATTTTAGGGTCTCTTCATCATGGATCATAATATTCATGGAGAACAAAATATCATCATAATTCACATTTATAAATGAATGAATACACATCCTTTACTTATTTAATGGAATCAAAGTTTGCTAAGACAAGTTACAGGCTCATGGGGCTACTCCCCACATCTAAGAAAGAGGAGATTACTCCATATCACCCATAGAAGAAAGAACAAGGATAGAAAGAAGAGAAATCATGTTGATAACACTTTTAGACAATATCTCTCCTTTCCTTTCTCTACTCTCTCAGATAGGGTTCTAAGATGATAGGGGGTTTCTAGAAATAAAGATACCTCTATTTTGTACTCCCCAACTTATATTGCAAAAGAAGCACCGTAGAAACCCTAAAAGGGGGGCTGGAGGCGACATGAGTTCTTTGGAATTAGTGTGCCAAACGATTGACTAGGTGGTCATTCAGTCGACTATATTAGTTGTTGTGTGACTTTTAAACATGGGAGGTTTTACTATCTAAAATGATACTTCATATTTAAGAAAAATCTGTCCATAGGTTTGGGAGTGAATCAATCAGTTCAATCCTAAAAATGTACATTCCTTTATTGCGTTGAATCCATTGACTGGATGTCTAGTCGACTGGTTGGTATGTACTGTTCTTGTAAATTCTACTGATGAGTCAGTCGGAGGGTGCCACTTGATTGACTAGACTCATGGGAAGCTGAAACATCCTCTGATTCTTTTGGTAATGATGTGCATTCTTGGATTGTAGTTGTAGGAGTAAGGAGTATAAATCTACAAAAAGAGATTTTTTTTAAAGAAAACTACTTAAATAGACAAAATCAAGAAAATTGCAATTAGTTCCTAAAAATGTGGAAAAAGAACATAATGTCCTAAATATTTATCCTAAATTATTTGATAATAAAGGGATGAATATTCATTCATCAATATCATGTTGGGAAATATTTGTGTGAAATACTATGATTTTCTTGCCTAATGGTATATTAGTGCTTATTCTCTTTACCTACCTCTTAATTTGGTTGTTTGAGATATGGAAAAATCTTAAGCATAGAGAAACATGTGATGTTGGAGTTTTGGTGGGGAAAATCTTAAGTTACCTTGAAAAATCTTAGTTATTTTCTCCCCTTCCTTTATCCCTCCATTCCACTAGTTCTAGGTGATAGATATAAGTGATTAGGTGTTCTTCTTCATATACAGTTTGCAAAAAGGATTGCTTGGTGGTTAGATAGAGATACAACCTCTCTTTTGTCACTGTCTACAAACATTTTGAGTGGCACACATTTTCTAGGCACATTAGTAGCCAAACTTTTAGATAAAACTTATTTACTCTATGGGAATTTTTCCACTAATAAGATTTGTAGGTGATGAAAATTGAGAGGTTGGTTGCATATAGAAAAAAGTCATCCAATTGATCCAATTATTTGATTGAGTATTAGCTGTTCTTACATAATGATTGTAATTTATTCATAAATGAGAAGTAGAAGGAAGCAATAGAAAATTATTTCCATCATATTACTTAGGACCATAAGATTCAGTAGTTTTATTGTGACATTGCAATTTAAGCCATTTACTACATCAATTTTCCCTTTTGCAGTGGGCCAATAGAGGGGAATGTTATGTAGATAGATTTAGTGGATGTATATGCTATGGATAGTAGGGCCTCTGTATATAGGAGTATCCTCATAAACCTAGTACTAATTTAATTCAAAAATTCCAATATAACAGTGTAGTTTGTGCAAATAATTAGTGTCCAAAATAGGTTTGAATTATCACAAAACTATTCTAAATAGAAAATGATTGGATGAAGGTAAACCATAGAAAACATGTATATCATTTCATTTCTAATTAGATTAATATGGTATTCCCATGCATGGTCATATGTATATACTTTTCTTTTTAGTAGTTGTTTTTATCATTAGGTTCTTAATAGATTTGGCTTCTAGGTAATCATTTATGGCTAAAAAAGCAATTGATATTTTTTAATTTTCATTATAATATGTTCCTTTTGGTCTCCCTCTCAAAATCCTAGTAGAAGAATATATATTCATGTCTAATGTATTTCCTAGAAAAATTTTGAGTATCGATGGAGATCGAATAATTGGATGTCTTACCACTTCTAATGCACTATTTTGATTTGATCATAGTCATGGATCACATAGATAAGTACGGAGTGAGGAAAAATGTTGGTGTCACGAAGAATAACTATATTTTGGATAGTTCACTTGGTCTTTATAAGATATTTGAGGACTCTATCTAAGTATCCTATATGTTTTGTTAGTTAAAGCAAGGTGCTTTGACAGAGTCATTCTGTATTTCTAGCACATATGATTGGTAGTTTAGATAAAATCACAAAGTTGTTCACATTTTCATTTTTAGAGAGTGTGATGATGTCTTTCCTAAGAAATATTCGGACCACTTTCATAGACATAATGAACTAAGAGTTTCATCTATTTGATATTTTTTTATTTTATTTAGACATTACTTATTAGCATACACCTAGGAAGTGGTGTAATGTGAAAGACACCTATTTCAAATTTGAAGGTGGTAAGAGTAGATCATGTTTATGATAGGTTAAATAGATTTGAATTGTGGCTAAAAAAGTGTGGATTGATCGTTATTAAAACAAGGTTATCAAGATAAAATGAACATTTTCCAATATAAACTATATTAGATAGGCAACATATATTTCCTTTGTGCTACTAGGAGATATGAAACTAGATTGAGTTGTATAGACTATAGAAAATAACTAAGTGGTTAGGTAATCGTTGAAAGTGAAACATGATAGGAAATACTTTAAATCTAACAAGAGATTTAAATGCCTTGATTCACAAATGTCTGACTAGGTATTTTTATAATTCTCACCTCAAATATGTGTACAATGGTTTGGCAAAAATGGAAATGTGAAATTGGAAAATATCATTTTCCAATAGACGCAAAGAAGCAGGAGTAGAAGGGTTACCATAGGTATCTTCTTTAATACTTCTAGGTCTCTTAGAAATTATGAGTGGTTATGGAGGATATGTAAAGTAGTTGTTGTATTCCTCAACTCCTTCACCAGTAGACTTTCTTGGCTACATGCCATATTTCATTATGGCTCACATAGCACATAACATTAGTCATCCCATAATAGCCATCCCTCCTTCTTAGGAAACCTATTTTGATACATTCCTCCTCATGTATACAAGGACAGCCATGCAACACCATTCGTATCGTTTTAATCCAAGGGATATGTTCCTAATCTAGAGGAGATGTGGTGAGTCTCATTACTTTGTAGGTGATGGATCACTTGTACAAATAATACTTGATAAGGGTACCATTATCTCACTCAAGAGTTAACACATGTCCATGCTTTTCATGACTTATAAACATCTTCGATCACAACCATTTTGGGCTATTCTCATATCTATAAATATTTCCAGTTTGACTCTAAATGAAGATGAATAACCATGAGCTATGATTAAATATTATGCATTTGGTTTCTTGTTTATTGATCATGGAAACCACTTTTTTTCTAAATTCGATCTAAAAGAAACACCCCCTTACTAGTCTGACATACCAGCTTCTCGAGCTCACTTTGGCTAGTGAAAATCTCAAGATAGAAATGGATAAGGCCCCACCACTATTGAAAGGATCACCATCACTCCTATGTGCTATTCATGACATTGTTCTCTCATTGTTGGATAGATGACGTCGGTAATTTACGGCACTAGGACAAGCAGATCTTAAGTAACTCAGACAAGTAAACAAGCTCCAAGGTCTAGAAATCCAATTTGACTACTCTAAATACATTTAGTTGGATATAATGCGTACTTCTAGAACCATCAAAAATCATATGAAGGAGCCTCCAAGTACTCATGTTTAGAAATCACAAGTCTCAAACTCAACTCAAGACTTCTCCAAGCTCTCAAATACAAAAAGATCCTAGTCTCATACTTGACTCAAGACTTCTTCAAGCACAATAATATGAAAACACCTACTCTTGAAATTGGGACTAGATGCAACCAATCATTCAGATATTGAAGGACCTCATTCTTGAACTTGACATCATCCCATTAGAATTATGCCCATTTATCAAAGAAAGGACATTTATAACCTTTTTTTGAGCTAGGAACCTATAAATAAAACCCCTACATCAACATTCTTGAGGTTCACAAATTGGCATCCATTTACAATCCTATCTATGCACATCATGCACCCATTGAATGATAGAATGAAATTCCACAAACAACTAGCCCATGGTCAATGATAGACTACAACTCCACTCTACCATCACCATCCACCCCATTGGAGATAGCTAGTGGTCATGTTTGTAGTCACACTAGAGTGTTGTAGGACTATACATGTTGCCATCAACTCTACCATTAGTATCTAGATTTCTAATATCCCTAATAACATATAATTCGTGGCATAATCTAAGCTTCATATAAAGTACTGTAAACTGACTAAGAACAAAGTAGCTATCTTTTGTGTCTAGATCATGATCCATGTTCCTTGATCATTCTTTATAGCTTCCTATAACTTTCATTTGAAAATTCATTTTTGTTACTTTCTCCTTGCCATTGTATTACTTTATCCAATGTCTCTTCATACAAGTAGCAATGTGTATAGTTTATTGATGAACCTTGCCTTGAGAGAAAATTTGTCTTGTCGTAACCTAGAAAGAGGAGGTTTACATTGAATCTATTTGTTGTAATGCTACAAAATGCATGTATTATCATTTTTCCCCAAGAGAGGTTATATCCACTAAATCTGCATGTTCTTCACTCATACTTACTAGATAATCAAATATGGTAGATCATGACAAGTGATATAGTAGAATCCAAATTTTCACCTCATGATACATATGAACGATTGGGAAGTAGAAGGCTCTAATTTGGATTCTTATCTACATATCATCATCATCTACCATGGGTTTCAAATCAATCTATCTAGTTAATCTTTTTACTACCTTTTTCAATGTATATATAGTCTTAGTTTTAACTCCAAAACAATTTATCTTCGTATAGAAGTAGATAATACAAAACAACTAGTTTTCATAGTATGTTATAAGACTTAATGAATGAATGACTCCACTACAATTGACCTTGTACACTTGCAAGTATCAATGTTGTGTAATCAGATTATAAATTTGAATTTTGCATATAGAAACCTAAGATAGTAGCTCATATCCAATGATAGTGCAATCTCTCACTGGTTACATACATTTCCTATTCTCCATGTCATCTCACACACACAACAATCTTGTTTGGATTCCATGAGAGCTCCTACGTTGAGTAAGGATCATGTTTGAATTGGGTTGTAGAATATTAACTAACATTAAAAGTCATCCTCTCGTCAAACCTCAAGTAGCATCCAGTTGTATATGAGACCAAAAAATCTCATTTCATATTTCATAGGGATGTCCTCTAATCAAATAATAAGGTATCTTCTCTTCAATTTAGTTCCTTTTTAGAAAGAAGGATGATAAATATGATTTTTTATGTATTGGTTGTGAATTTGCACATTACAAATATGGAGGGTCAGTGTTATTGAATATTTTACAAGAACAATACATGTTTACAAAGTTATTTTTGCAAAAAATACACCAAGAAAAATGTTTAATCACCATTCTTCTTAGGTAGATAATAGGGAGTATACAATGAACATAGAGCATTGCATCCTTTATGTCACTATGATGTCAATATATAATTGAATATAGGTTCATCATTATCTTTAATTCTTGTGACATTCCAAACATCTTTAACCTTTACCATAGATCTTTCATTGAATTTCATATTGTCCCTGACACCATTAATAGAGCCATTTAGTTTAAGATACACCATCTTAGTGTTGGTTCTCTATCCACATGGAAATTTTACACTTCACTTTTAATGACAAAGCTTATTGTTCACAAAGAATACACCAATATAAAAAAATATTTCTCTAAAAATAACCTCAGTAATAAACTTCTTCCCTAGAAACAATGGACTCATAGACAAAAGAAGCTCCCCCGTATCCCAGGGCAAAGGATCATGAGATAGAAGGAGGTTTCAAAAATGCAAGTCATGGTTCCACATCCACAAATGAGCTTTGCAATCTTAAATGGACCAAACACACCTCCTTATAATATACTTTCATGCACACACTTTACCTAAATGGATACTTTGTCATTATAATCATCAAATTTATTCTTGTAAGTATCAATTAAATCAACTTCTCCGACCTTCCTTCTTCCCAACCCACCTTCCTTTTTACAAAGACAGACTTTTTAGCAATTACTTAGATGAAAACTTATGTAACACTCGGGCCTACTGCCCAAGGCTCTAGTAGAGTTTTAGGAATGATGATTGGACCCACAGACCTCTACTAGCCTTAATTGTGTGTTTTGTCCTTACTCATTCACAAGCAAGGATCAACTTCCCGACTGGTCATCCATCCTAGTACTACTTCAAGCTGAGCACGCTTAACTATGGAGTTCTTTAGTGACATGATTCCTGAAAAGGAGGTACACCTTGGTGATATGGGTAGTACCATCATTCCTTTTAAGTTCATTTTATTCAAGGCCTCAAATCCTGGGACGTTACAATCTCCCCCACTTAGACTCTTGACATCCTCGTCAAGGCTCAATATATGACCTCATAATCTCTTTCCCATTTCAATATATACCCAGAATGGGCCATGGACACCCAGTTCCCATCCATGGCTACCAACACAAGGGCGGATCCATCTCGTCTCAATAGATAGCCCTTTCCAACTTGCCTAAACCTCATGACTTAAGACTCACATGCCACATGCCCATGTGGGCCCACCTACTGGAGGGGGATTGGATCTGATACCATTTGTAACACTTGATCCCACTATCCAAGAATCTAGTAGAGTGTAGAGAATGATGACTAGCCCCACAGACCACCACTATCCTTAACTGAACACTTAGTCCTCACTCACATGCAAGCCAAGATCAACTTTCTAACTAGTCACCCATCCTAGTACTACTCCAAGCATCGCATGCTTAACTATGGAGTTCTTTAGTCATGGGACCTTGAAAATGAGGTGCAACTTGGTGATATGGGTAGTCCCATCATTCATTTTCAGATCATTTTATCTGAGGCCTCAAATCCTGGGACGTTACAACTTCTTTTTCACTATTCCCTTTCCACATATTCCTTCTACAATTACAATATATTTCTTCCATGATTGATGTAGGCAGTGGGAAGATAATTTACCAAATGGTGGATCTGATCAAATAAACTCTTCTTGCAAAATACATAACCTTGACTTCTAGCTTGTTGACTTGCATTTTAGATTATCAAACAAAATAAAGCGCTGGATTTTCCAAAGAAAAAAAGGAATACTTAGATGCTTGATATGTAGGGAATAAAAATGGGTTCCTATACTCATACTTCATGATAGAGTCACATTGTTTGGTTCATAAAATACAAAATTTTGCAATATTAATGTTCAAACGAAATATGTTTGTAAATATCATAGAAGAGAAGATAAGTTATTGGTATTGACTTATTTTATGATAAGACGGTAGAGATGGATCAAATGCTAGTGAAGCTCGGTTTTAATAACTTATTTAAATGTACATTCAGACAAACTATTTGTATCACAATGGATTTCTCATTTTATAAAAATTGTGATATCATCATTTGCATTCCATTCTTATGTGAGATAATATTTTAGGCCTTACATTACATAGTTGTCTCAAATACCATTCATGGGAAATGTTTATGTCACTATTTGGATATTGTATAATAATTATAATGTTTTATAGATTTTACAAATTTTAATTGGATGGATTTATCCTACATGGAGAAGGTAGATCAAAAGGAATACAAATACTTAAATGGAGTGTCTAAAAATTTGAAGTTTTCTTTTGAAAATTATGTGATTGGATACAAGATTGTACACCCATGTAGAATGTGAGATCATTTAAATTAACTCCCAATAAAGGTTGCATTCAGCTATTTATAATGGAATGGATTCTTGGAACGTTATATCTAATTGAGTTTGCATGGTGAATCTACCACCATTCTAATAGATGCACCTACTAACCATGATCGAACTTCTAACCAAGAATATGGAAATGACTTCCATCTTGGTAGTTTTCTGAATGTTAAAATTTTACAAGGGATGCAACATGATTCATTTTTTTAGTATCAGTGAAGATTGAAATTTGGAAAGAGTGGAGTTGATAAGTGAGAAATATATCAAAGATAAAATTTTATGGTTTTTTAAAGAAAACTTAGATAGACTTACACCCTGGGTGTTACAAAATTAGTACATTTTCTTGCATTTTTGAATTCTATGTCTGGGCTTGTCATAGGGGATTTAGTAGCAACACATCATCTATGTTTCTTGTTTTCTTTAAGAATATGTTTTTTAGGACAATTTATTAATAATATGATTCATGAAGGAGTATGATTTTAATATATAAATCATAAATTTCTTCCTTTTTCTCTAATTTTTCTTTTCTTGTCTATGAAAACACTGGCCAAGGTTCTCTACTCAGATTAACTTGTAATTATGGGATAAGTACTATTTAATGGATAGCATTATGGAGATCTAATTGTCTATCATATGAGAAGGAATGAAAGTTGATTTATTGTTATGTCTCTAATGTCATATGTTTTTAGAAGTTGTTTCCTAGTAGGTATTTAAGGAAATTTTGTAATTGTTTATGATTGATTTTGGAGAGACATTAACCACACCAAGTAAAATCTCAAGAGTTCTAGGACATTAATCACATTTTTTAGATATTGGATAAAATAATTATTCATACCTTTTGTGAGTACATCATGTCTGTTGTTGATTATATGGAACCAACTACTCCCATATTTGACTCAAGAAACACCAAAAATAATTTCATTATTAGTCTAGTTAATTTAGAACAAAAAAATAAATTCTTACCTTTAAATCATTGGTATATTGATTTTATTGATTTTGATATGTGTTAATTCCTTGTGAAGATGATCTTAATCTATTACTATTGTTAATATCTACTATTGTTAATTCTATCTTGTGTTTCTTAGATTTAAGAATGTTCACACATTCTAGTGTATCTATGAACTATATTCCCAGTTTCCCAATGTTCATGTTAAATGCATTTTATCCTAATCTTGGAGTGCTTCCTTTTTTTAGTTGAGACTCATGGTCCCTCCATCATATCTTTCTGACCACCATATATACATTTTATACATCTCTTGTCCCCCAAGATATCACCAATCATGTTGTAAGGTTTTGTTTTAATCACCCTTGTTCAACCACTCACCCTCTCACGGCTTGTCACCCAATCACACTCTTGATTTATCCAAATATAATTTAATAGATCCGATAATTAAATATAGAAATTTACTATTGAAAAGAAGAATTCTTTTGATCCACAAGTCATTAAAAACCACATTGAGGGTTTATACAATTACTTATTAATCAAGATCAAAATAGGGACCTTGATTGGAAGGAGAGGAAGATGCTTAAGTGAGTAATGAATATTTCATGTCCATACTCTAACCCACATTGAAGCAGTCTATGAACTACTAGTCTTTTGTTCTTGCAATGAGGATATGCCAACATTAGATGAAATTGTTATACATTGATCCCGCCTGAAGAAAGTTGATGAACTACAAAGCCCCAATCAAGAATGAGTTGAACAAGTGGCCTACAAAGTACATGCCAGCTGAAGTGATGCCTAGTGGAACTTGTGGGTGGAAAGATTTGATCTAAGACCACCAACAGAGGTTTTCATGAGGTAGGATACTTAAGTATTGGTATCTATCTATGGTTAAGTAACAAAAGTGTTGTTACAGGCCAAGGGGTTAGATCTAGGGTAAAGTAACCCCTTTAGAGTAATTTTTTTGGAATGGAACTTGTTGTTTGACCAATATTAAACTAGACAATTTAATTTGGAATGTAGTAGGGTGGTTGTACCATTCAATTTTTAAATTATATAAAAATTACATCACTAAAACTAAGATCCATAAAATCTATTGTCCCTTTAGAATATTGTTTGAATAAGTAGAATCGATTACTTTCACATATATATTCATGTATGTTATATGTTTGTTAGTATAACTATATATCTATATGCGGAAATTTTGATCTGTAAGTATATTTAAATATGCATGTAATGGATATAATAAATTAATGCACACACTAACATACATACATACATACATACATAAATATATCTATGTAGAGAAGGAGTGGCTCAAGTGGTTAGGCACGGTGTCCCCTAACAAAGGGACCCAAGTTCAAATCTTAGTTGTCGCCTTGATTTATCACCATCCCGGGCGTAGGAGAGGTGGGAGAGAAATCTTTTTCTCTTAATCCCATACATAAATATATCTATGTGTTTCCGGTAATTTTGTTTCATACTTTATATATTAAAGAGTAGAATATTCACATATTATCAATAATAATTGAATCTATGTTTAATATGTGTTATGCATGTGCATGTCTATGCATTTATGTTATTCTATTAATGAAAAATTTAGCGTATATGACTTTAATTTTAGTTTATGATGGTGGCATTATATTATATATAAACAATTTCATAATTAGAATGCAAATAATGGTGTGTTTTGATATAACATTGCTAAGTTAGACTAAATATCTAATACATTTGGTTGTCTTAGTCTCAAATAAATTAGTGTATATTTCTAATATATTTCCAATAGAAAATATCTTAATGAATATATTAAGGTTAGAGACCACAATATATGCTTGAAATTATAGCTTGTGGTCTAATGGTTAAGTGCTCTCAATTGTTGATGGAGCACCAACGCCAAATCTCATTCTTAACACAACTATGTAAACGTTTTAGAGAATAGGAAGTGTGTTGATTTATTGGTATAGTATGGTATGATAATTATGTCAAAGTTCCCATAGATAAATTATTAAAATATATAGGTTAATTATAAGACCTTTAGGAAAAATTCGGTTGTGGTTTTGGAGTCCAACCTTCCAGTTCCATCTAGTTAAAATAACATTATCTAGAGTTATTTTTGAAGTATAGTTCCACTATTAACTCCAAATAATTATTGTGAATTTTCACTTGTCATAGTTTCATATTTACATGTTTTAATTATCCATTATTTATTTTCATCAATTTTCTTGTTATTGTTAATAGTGGATGGCTTTCTTATTAAGTTAGTTTCCTTTCCAATTTTGTTATTATGATATACTAAAAACAAGTGAAATGTCTTACTGCATAAGTTATAAACTAGTACCAACAGGAGAACTCAAAACCATTTCTTTTTAATATAGTTTGGTGCACAATATGCTTAGCATAGATAATAACCATTCAATGGAAATACATCCCTAAATATTATATTTATTAATATTCACAAACACTTAGTAAAAACTTATATAACTAATACTATTTATTGTGGTTAAAAGTGATAATGGCAAGTACCAATTAATACATTATTCACTCCTTTAATATGTGTATAATTGTTTGGATTGCATATGTTTACTCTTGTGATTTCAAGCACCCACAACTAAGAAAAGCATCTTTCTTTGTTAGTTTTATGATTTATAAGATAAATATTTTTAGCATCAAAGCCCAATATCACCAAAGTTTGGAATTGAAAGAAACATTAATAAAACAAACTGGTGAAGAATGAGGTGGATAGTTACTATGAATAGATACTTTTAAAAAACGTTAGTGTTGTTTGTCCAACCTATATGAACTTCCCCAAATTGGTGAATATTGAGGTGGATAATTCACCTTCATCATCACATGGTTAGTTGAACCTTTAATGATAATATCCCTCCATAAGCCTTGGATATCATTGAAGAAAGAGTCCAAAATTAAGATCTTGATGGTTTGCATTAAGGAAAAACTACTAGATTTTCTCATTTTTAATGCATTCAAAGTATATTGTCCAACTAATTTCGAATTTAAAAGTGATCATTAGGATATATCATTTACCTATTTTATTGCTTGATGAAATTCTTCTATTTGGGTAGAAGTACCATATAAAGATATTGAGATTATTAGTAGAAACCATATCCACATGGATTATAAAGCCTTTAACCTATTACATGGGTATATTAAAGCCTTACATGTCAAAAAAATATGTAATATGTAAGATATATAATACAAAAGAAGTACGTACATGATATACAATTATACAATTTAAGGTGTTGTTAGATGCAAAAAGGCTACAATTAGGTGGAATTTATTTATGAAGATAATTTTGTTTCAACGACTTTTACACAAAATCTTGTTTATACTTTTTGGAATCAAGTTATATTTATGTCATAGTGAGAGAGAAAACATGATGTGAATATCACATTTTATATGGTTAACATGATGAGTATATTTACATGTAGTAGAAAATGATGCAACATATTAGTCTAAGAATAAAATGGATGATATATGCATGTTGAAAAAATATTTATAGGTTGGAAGTAGTCATTTAGGTAACACTAAGACATATGCTTTATTTCTATTCTAAATATTATAAATATTGGTATATGTATGATTGGAAGTAGTCACCTAAGTAATGGTGACATATCTGAATCATCTTAAGGATACAAAAATCAAGGGGACCCCCTAATCTCCCATGAATGAGATGGAGGTGAACCTCAACTAGATCGGAGTTGTAGACCTTCCATGCACCACCCTCTAACCCATTCTCCTGTCAAACATGTTGTCTACTTAGGATATATCTATGTTCTCATTCCATACCAGCACCTTCATAAATGTGTCCCTCCCTCACTTTGATACACTCTCATTATCACTGACTATTCATCTTCTCATAGATTTTTATAAAGCTAGGATGCAGAGAGAACATTTTACATGCCCAAAAAAGGCAAGCAAGGTCCCTGACCTTATTTGCTGGCTTGGACGTCGCATTTCTTACCCACCAAACTTTGGGAAATTGAGATTGAGCCAAACTATGTCTAATTTAACAAAAGGATAAATTCCAAGTGCATGAGGAAATTATTCCTCTAATTGGCGACAACAACCCATGTGCACTATAGAGAATTCTTCCAGATGTACCTTCACTGGGTAGAAACATCACATGCACACCATAGGGGATCCAACATTGGCCATTGATTGTCTAAGGGTCTCACTACCCTCAGAAGGGATATTTTATTGATCTTTGTGTAATATTTATTGTTTTCAGGATGATAGAGAAGGAAGAAAAGTCTTCAAGAGTATATGATCTCTCAAGTGACAATCATCACTAATTAGTTATGGGAAGCTATTCAAAATTACTATGTTTTCTTTATTGCCTCATATGAGAATTTAAGGTTCATTGATCAATGGTTATATGGTAAGTGTGTGAGGATACAATCCATGATTTTTGCATGACATCATATTGATGATATTGTTTGGGATACTAAAAGGAAAAAGGATATTTAAATTCACATTAAAGGCAGCATAAAGCCTTTCCTAGAGGGCCTTGAGATATCTAATTCCAAAGAGGTGGTGATCCTTGATGTTAGGCTTCTCATTTGTGTTTTAAAGTACTTATCACCACTCTGAAGAGAATCCCTTATAGTTGTCATCTTTCATTCTCTCAAGCATTGAAATATCTATTTATAAAGTGATCGTTGAACCAGGGTTCCTATCTTCTTTGGTGAGATTATTACTTCTTCCCCATTGTTATTTTAGGTGTCTTGGCCTAAAAATATATGGGATACAAGTCTAGAAATTCTCTACAACAATGTTATATTTTGACCTCACCTTATACATAGCAATAAGCAGACAATGTTGCAAAGTTAGTGTACAATGTGTTTAACTTTCGTGGACATGAGGCTATGGATCACGAAGGTGGAAACTCTAGGGAGGAAGATAAAAATGTGAACTCCAACATCAGACAATGCCTCTGCAAGGTTGTAGATGGTCAACTTATGGTTTCCACTAAAGTGTTTTCCTCATTAGGATTGGCTACTTATGATGAAGATGCCATAAAGGTTTTAAAGACTAAACACCCACATTTTATGGATACTCTTTTTCTAAAGCTCCCCTAGTAGTGGATGTTGACACTATTGTTTGATGCATCAAATCCTTTCTTTGAGGAACTTCATGTGGTGCAGATGATTTTAGGGCCCAATACATCTTTGAATTTATGTGTGGATATGGGTTTATTTTGGTCATTTAAATCTTATATGAAATAATGATGGTGGTTAATTTATGGCTTGGAAGGTTCCCATTGATTTGATAGAGTTTGCAACTTCTACACCACCTATGCCTCTATTTATGCATGACAACATGATACATCCCATTGTAGTTGGTACTGTTTGGAGGCTTCTAGTGTCCAAACTTGCTATGGAAGAAGTGAGTAACAATATGTCCAAGTATCTTAATGACTTACAATCTGAAGTAGGTGCATCTAGTGGGGTTGTGGCAATTTTGTGCAGTGTCAATAGGGTGCTGAATGAGCATCATGATGGGGTTCTCTATCCATGCTTATAGTGAATTTTTCCAATGTGTTCAATATGGTGGATAGGTTGACATTACTCTATGAGGTGAGGGAGAGGAGCACATCTATTTATTTATAGATGGAGTTATTATATGGCTAAGCTGCATGAATATACCTTGGGGATAAACATATTTGGACAGCCATTAGGGTGCATCAGAGTGACCCTTCGGTACCAATTCTTTTTTTTCCTTAGAATACATCCACTTGTTCGTAATATTAGAGACAACTTCAAGCTTCTTCTTCATGATTTTTATATTGATGTAAAAACTTTTATTCAGGACATAGAGAAGGTGTCAAGGTTTCTTGATAGCATTCAATGGTCTAGACTAGGTTTGGATTTGAATTTAGCTATTTGTAAAAATGAGTTTTTATACACTACATATGATGGTAGGAAGATTTTTAAATAATTTGTACACCATGGACACTGCGAGGACTTTTCTAGGAATAAAGTTTCTTAGATGAATTCTAAGTAGATATAAAAGTTTTATTGGGAGATTGGCTATGGAGAGGGCTTTCAAGGCTCTTGGGTTGATGCATCTTCTTCCTTATTTGGGTAATCTATATATGACATCCTTTTAATCCCTTCTTTCATGGGCATCACCAAGATTTTGTTAGGGTTAAAGGTATGCCATTTTATACATATGGAGGAGGAAACCACATGATTTGTTAGGGGTGTATGAGGGTCTATTGAAGACTTCATAGTTTGTTGAGATCCTTTCCTCTGGGACCTTCAATGGATGGTGGCTACATTGCCTATTAAACTCGATGGTTTGTGAGTGTATTCAGAATTATAGGCTTCCTCATACACGTTTGTTGCCTCTAGCGTCTAATCATGGGTGCTTCAAGATAATATCTTGCAAGGAAGTTAGGATACATGGTATGAAATCTGACTTTCATTGTGCCCTAGATCATTTTTGTCTCACAATTCCACCTCTCAAACCTAATTGATTTTCTTAGAAGGACATCATCCCCCAAATACCTAAAACTCTTTGGAGATTGCCCTTCTAGAAAAAAATCATGAGGATATGGAAGTTAAGTTTACATTACCATAGACATTAAAATAGTTTTTAGATGTCTCCAAGCTGATCATGCTTAAATTTTCGTCTTTCTATATCAATCAGTGGGGTTGGCCTACATATGTCACCAATCACTAGTACATAGTTGGCCTTTAGTGTCGGTTATTTAACGCCTTTAGTGTCAGTTTTTAAGCGACACCTATGTGGGTGCCGCTAAAAGCCCAACCATTACGCGTCGGTTCTCAAACCGGCGCCACAACCTTTCGTGCTCCACTAAAAACGTGCCAGTAGGGGGGTATAGGTGTCAGTTATTAGCTTTGAAACCGACACCATATACCTTCACACCACAGAAAGGGTGCCACATGGGGCACTATTGGCGTCGGTTTATTAGTGATAACTAACGTCATCTCACCTGCTGCCACGACTGTGATGGCCAACAAGGCCGTGGTGTATGGTCTGCTTCCACCGCCGTGCTGGCCAGCACGACCGTGGTGTCTGGTCCGTTGCCACGACCGTGTTGTCCAACACGGCTGTGGTGTCTAGACTCATTAGGGAAATTGACATCGGTTACTAGTAGGGCAACTGACATTGTAACCATTTTTCGTCGGTTTTATACAAATAACTGACGCCTATTTTGTGTTTTTTTTTCTGTTAGTCTGCAGACCTACTGTGGCTAGTCGCAAGATGAGAAACCTACAGTTCAGTTATGAACTATAGGTTTTATGACATCCATTGATATCAGCCAACAACAGGCCACAAACCTATAAAATTAACAACATAAATGTTTACACATTTAGCAACCTACAGTTCCATTTGATTTTCACACATGTAGAAACATTCATGTAGCAATCTATATTTCCATTCATTTTCACATTCACACTTGTAGAAATATTCATATAGCAACCAACATTTTCATTCATTTTCACACAGAAACATGTAGAAACATTCATACATGTAGAAACATTCACACATATTATAATTCAGAAATTCATTTACAAAATATCATTCTTTAGTCATTATTCGCTATCAACATCCCAATTATATGTTAAAACCCCCACTACTTGTATGGTTGTTGCCCATTCTTCTCTTACATCATTTAATTCTTCCGTCGTATAGGGAGCATGTACATCTGGAAAGGCCTTTCCTGTATTGTGGTCAGTTTTAAACACTTGCAAAGATAATGATGTATATATATATAATTAATAATATATAAATAAGAGTGATATATTTCATATTATCTAATGAGACTATATATAATACCTCAGGAATGGTATCGATGTCCACTGCGGCATATTTGACAATCATGTGCATAAATCACATCACATAGTATGCACATGCCCATCCGTTGTCTTGTGTAGCACACTATAAATTGAAACATACAAAATATTAAAAAATACAACTAATTAAGTAATGTTCACATAAATAATATACACATTACAGTCGGGAACTTACTTCCATGTTTGTCCAAATTATTTGCTGGTTCTTTTTCCTGGGGACCTTTCCTCCATCCTTTTTGAACTCATCTAAACCCCTACATGTTAATGTAACATAGTACATTGCATAATTAAATAGTAATGTAATAACATATGCTAACGGATATGAAAATGAAATATTTCTCACCGGAATAATGCCATTTTCATTTTGTGTCCATATTTTGAATTCAATTTAGTCCTCTTAGGATCTAGATAATAGACAATGAACATCTCGGGGAGAATAACTAGTAACTCCCAATGCATACCACTAGAGGTAAAAAAGTTAAAAATTAATAACTCAAAATCCACAAAAAAATGTAATTTTCTTAAGTCCAAATTATAAGCAAAGTAAACTTACTCCACATTGAATGGAGCTATTATCATCGTTTTCTTATTTTGAGAAAAATTTACAAAAGCATCACAACAGTATTGTTGAACTGACGGAGGGTCTTTAGCTACTAGACTAATCAAAGATGGAATAAAAAATCTTATATGTTCAAATGAAAAATCTGCACATATATTGTCTAAGTAGCTGTAAAACATGTATTATGTATGCATTAACAAATAAAAAACCATATCACCAGATCCTACACAAGGTATATGGATGTATAAAGAAGATCTCACCTTATCCATAGCTTTATCATAGATGTATTCAGTCAATCATATTGAAACAACTCCAAAATATCTTGTATAAATAGGTTGCTTTCATATGATTGACCTGTAGCATCCACATCTATAGAAATAGTTATAGGGCAATTTATATCATGTTCGCCTAACCATATTGCCATACCCCTACAATCAGGACCTAACAAGACTGGTAGGTCCTGTAGAACCCAACTTGGTAATGTAGGAGGTGAAGGTGGAGGCCTAGATGTTGTGGGTGTCTTCTTTTTAAAATGTATATATATATATAATTTCAGATCAACTGACATCATATACACACACTAACAATTTAACGTAATGTAAATTTACCATACAATTTCAGTATAGAGGAAAGCCGCTTTTGGCCACAATATCACTCCGCCTTCTGCCTCACCAAGCGTTTCACAATCTGGGTGGGCATATGGCAATGGAAGATCCATCTAGTTGGGGAATATACGTAGCAGGCTCAGACAAACCCAAACAGCTGGTAATGGAGACCCATGAAACATTTCCCCTGGTAGGGATGAGTAAGCCGACGCCTCTGTAATGACAAATTCTTTACTTTTTAGACGGCATGGCTTCAACCCCTACAAAGTTTTGTGTAAAGAGTGTTATATACATATATACATATCATCTTGAAAAGACTAGTTATTATGTCATAAAAATACTTACATTGGATGTGCTAGGTGGTGGGTCTACATGATTACTCTCAACCTCTACAGTAGGAGTAGAGCGGGATGTCATAGGTATTGTCTGCTGAGTGGCAGTCAGAGATGCCTGTCACTTGCTCAGTGCTTCTTTGAGTTTCCTATAAACTAGCTTATCTACCTATACATGGATAAAAGAAACATTAGCTTCAGATTATTGAATTCTATTTTACAGTAACATTATAAAGAAAGAATAGGTTACCTCTTCTTGTGAAAGTCCCACTTTTGGGACATGTTTGCGCTGGGATGGCCCAAAGAACGCTTTGATGCCCACACCAGCGCCTGTAGCCCTAACACGTCCAGGATGCTCTGGGTTACCCAAAGTAATTGTCAATTCATCCCTTGTGCCCTCAGGGATGAACATTCCTTGTTTCCTCAGCTCGTGCAACTCCCTCTAATCACCAAAACAAAATATTTTAATTAAGTAAACACTACAAATAATCAATATTCAAATGATTGTCGTAAGAGTTGTATTTTACCATTTTTGCAGTCGCCTCAGCAGTTGTGGGCTTCCTTATTTCTCCCTTCTTATTTTGCCTCCCAACTATCCAAACATCATGGCCAGGCAGAGGTGTGCTACCTATAGTATAGGACTCCTAAGTAGCAGTAGACTGAGCAGTAGCCTCAGACTGTAGTCTTTGGCGAATGCCTACATACCCTTTTGGAGCCATTGTGTGGTCATGCACATTCAGTGCACACCTTGCTTTTTGCACCTCACTGAGGGCCTAGTTAGTATGCACATTAATGATTTGGTTAGTAACACTAAATGTTAATCTTGAATAGGTGAATACAACATATATTAATTAAATTGGTGGTGACAACTAATACCTTGAATTCATCAGTTTGTCTTGAAGCAACAAATGCGTCCCATTCTTCTTGGTCCAAGAAGTTCCACTGTTCTATGGTTGTCTTCTTCCTCTTATCACCTTCTTTTATGTATTCTCGGGTGAGATTTGTCCTATAGTTCCTTAGGACTCTCCCACAACATTGCATCACACATTTACGATGCAGCTTTTCATCCAATTCAAATATATTCTACAAAATAGAATTGCTATCAACTAGTATCCAAAACAATTAGTAATCTAACAAATAGAATTGCAAATTAATAATAACTCACGCATAAATCCTTTCATATTACGTCTTTGTTCTCCTTAGGAACTTTATGCCAAGAATCTATCTTACAACCGCAATGGCTACGAGTAACATACCCAAGATATGAAACAAACGAATTGTGATTCACTCTAATCACATTTCCTACATTATCAAAATCCACAACAAGTTTGTGTCCATTGCCCCTTTGCACTATTAACTTCTTCATCATAGTGATGCCCCTTCTCTTGTCAACTTTTTGGTGCTGCTCATCAAGTGCCTCAAGTGCTTCAGAGGGTACATTTGCATCATCAACCTAAAATTTGACAAAATAAACACACTTACATGATATAACTAGAAATGGATATATAGATATAAATATATGATATATATTTTTAAAACTTACATTGTGAGGCGGCACATTGATGTCCTCACCCTCACGGTAATCATCAGCATGGTCATCAGGAGAATGCTCAGCCATCTGAAAGTTCACATTCACATTGTAAAGTTCACATTGTAAAGTAATTCATATTGTAAAGCTCACATTGTAAAGTTCACATTCACATTGTAAAGTAATTCACATTGTAAAATTCACATTGAAAGTTCACATTCACATTGTAAAGTAATTCACATGGTAAAATTAACATTGTAAAGTTCACATTCACATTGTAAAGTAATTCACATTGTAATGTTCACATTTAGAAAAATAAAACATATAAAAAAAATATAAACATGCCTCTAATATTGTGATTTTTTATCAATTAACAATCCTTCACTGTGATCTCTGCACACATACAAGTCATCATTAGCTTCAATATTTGTTGGTGTTGGCAACCCAACTGAGAATGGACTGGAGTCATCATACTTATCATAGTACTCTTCTTCATCTATAGGATCTTCAATGAACTATCTTTTACCATGAAGAACAATCGACCATTTATCATTTGCAGGATCATCGATATAAAATACTTGTTTCATCTGTGATGTCAATATGAATGGTTCACCTTTCTCGCCAATCTTTTCAAAGTTCACTAAAGTGAAACCCAATTCATCCACTATAACTCCTTTGGTGTTATCAACCCAATTACATTTGAAGAGTGGAATTCTGAAATCTATGTAGTCAAACTCCCATATGTCTTCAATGACACTATAATATGACATTTTAGCTTCACATGGACTCTTATTGTGACGTCCCCCAATTTCTATATACCTTCCATAGTGACATTCACAGATATGCGTGCACTCATATCTATAGATGTCAAAAAGGAAAATATAAGAGATTAAGGTAGTCAACTAAAACAAAGATTAAGCCAAGATCTAGTCCACATCATCATATAATGCCACACAAACATTCATTCATAAAGATAATAAAAGTCATTACATATGGAGAGAAAATATTGTTCTAGGGAAAGTTAACTTTATTACATATGATTTCAATCATCCTCAACATCAACTAGGAATGAAATAAACTAACATCTAGCAAGAAATGAGATAAGAGGAAAAGAACTATCTAATATATATCCTCCATGTTCATTATTTTATGCCTTCAGGTACTTTGAGCATGCAGTTCATTTTGTTGTCAATTGTTCCTTGCACTTAGAAAATACGAGAAACAAAACATCAGCAGAGCTGATACGTGGTAAAAGTTACACTAATAAGGTTGCATAAAGGAAAATATTTGAACAAGAAGAAAGGAGAGAAAAAACCATTTCTTAAGCAGAAAATCAGGTAAACATCCTTTTTATTACAATCATTTTGATGCAGTTGTACTACACATATTGCACTTGACTTACATCTAGTGTGGGCAATATAATATCATCATACATCTAGCATGGTCCAAGGAAACATACATCCATGTTAGGCAACATACATCCACACCAGGCTATGTGCTCTAGTAGTTACAACCCATCATAACCATTTATGTTACATTAGGTTTGGCGAAGTATAACTCATACTAGTCAACGAAGCAATAATATTCAAATATGAGCATTCAAGGTATACATATCATAGGCAACCAGAAATCTAGTCATATACTTATACGACCACGTACCTTCTTGTTCAAAACAGATGTCCAAAGATTAAGAATAAGTCACCCTGCACAGAAAGCAAGGGTACAACATTACTATTGGTCCAAGTGACCAAGACTAAGATACATTCTTCATTATTATTCCTTTTATGTTATCTAATTCAGACCAGGGGTTTTCCATATTTTAATTAGGATTAGAGATAGCATCAGGTCTGATCCATCATAAACTATTTTGATTAAAAGATAACATTTAATTAATCAATTAGAAGATTTCCATAAACTAGGGTTTATAAGAGGGTCAGATAACAGGGGAAAAGCAACCCTATACATATTAACCATTCATAACATCAGAGTTCATTTTAAAGATTTAGACCAATCATAATCACTAATTATCATCTAGTGATATTAATTTTGTCATAAAGATATATCTTTAATTCCATGTAGAAAGAGAAACTAGGTCTAGGGTTTCTCCAAATCCTTTGATCATTATCATCTTAGAATAGGATTTCGAGTTATTTAGAAACAGAGTTCTATCTATGGTTAATTACACCTTAGATGGTCAGATATCATCAAGGAAAACTATTACCAACAATTAATCATAATTAAGGAAGTCATTTAGGATTTAGGCAACTATATTGAAAAAGGAAACGGATCCAGGTCCTGGTAACATTTTAGTTGGATGGAGAATAATTTTCTCATCAAAATGGTGCATATGTTTGCTACAATCTGATATTCCTAGCATCTTTTATGATTTTTCTAAAGTAATGTATTTTCTTGAGTACTAAAAGATTAACCAAAATAAAAATAAAAGAAAAATACCCTCGATCGATGGCCGGATCCGACTAGATCACGGCTCAGATCGATCTATACTGATCGGGTGCTCAGGATTTGGTCTACACTTGATCGAACGCTCCTGACTTGATCCACTGATATCCTTTTCATTTCAGCTTGCTCGAGCAGTGAAGAAGGAACTTCCAGCGAGGTCAAGCTCGCCCCTTGGTGCTGCTCGCGGGTGGAAAAAGGCTGAGATAGGTTCGGTAGCTCGATCCGAAGCCAGAGATGGTTAGGTCAGGGTGTAAGGCCCTGCGTAGCTCGTCTGTGCCACGTGTGCAGGCGAGGTCACCGAAGTTGGGGTCGTTTTGGAGCGGGAGGGGTTCTGGGGACCCGTCCTCTAGCCGCGCACACTCGCGGTGAGCTGGCGAAGATGTTGGAGGGGTAGGCTTTGATCGAGAAGTGTTGTGGAGCTCGCTGGGTGGTGGTGGATGGAGGTTGGAGAAGGTGGCTAGGGGAGCAATGCTCGGGTGTCAATGCTTGCAATTGAGGATGGGGGATGGTTAAAGGGAGGAAGGCGGAGCTAGAGGAGGCATTAAATAGACATTTGGAAGGCTGGACGATGAAGCCCTAATTCAGCCGCCAGCGGGGTGAGATTAGCAGAGAAGCGGGGGTCAGTTCTCCCTGCTCCAAGGGTTAGGGGAGTCGAGGTGAGGCTAGTTGACCTCGTCCTGGCAATACAGAGATATCTCTTCGGGAGATATTTTGTGGGAGGGTTTGAGGTGGTGCCTGAGAAAAAGGCTCAGTTTACCTGCCTTCCCCCGTTCTTTGCAGGAGGTAGAAGATGGGTCAACAACCCTTGGATCAGGGCGGGAAGCCAGGAGCCTCAGATCAGGCGGCTGAGGATCGGACCTCTCACAAGTGTTTCACGCCCAGCCTTAAATGGGCCGCGTGACACATCAAAGGGGTCAATTAAATCGGAACTTAGGTCCTAAAATTATTAGATGGAATTATACACCTGATTTTCAATTATGAATAACTCCCAAATGGTACATCCAAATGGAACAAAATTTTAGGGGTATGTTAATGATGTCAAGATGTGACTATGGTATAATTGTGGGATCCAAATTCGAATATTGGATGTGTTCATTCACTAAAACATTAATATATGCATTTTATCATCATAGCATAGTAGGGTTTGTATATTTTTGAAATTGGTGACACATATATTTTCAATTCAGTGCGGAAAGTGTATGTGGGTATTTTTGTCAACAAATTTGATAATAAATTGTTAAGAGAGAGAAAAAAATACTATAAAAACTCACTTTGTCACATTCTCCCCTCCTTTTAAGAATTTTGCCCTCAAAATTCAAGCAGCCTGAAAGAGATGTGGATATTTCCGCTCGACTTCGGACTTGAGCTCCCATGTTGCATTGGTTTGATCATGGTGGCTCCAGAGAACTTTCACCATATCTATACGCCGATTATTGTGAAGCTCCTTTGTCTTGAAATCAAGAATTCTGACTGGTGACTCAACATACGTCAGATCATCTTTCAGCTCAAGAGGCTCATGATTCAGAATGTGTGTGGGGTCTTTGACATAAGGCTTCAGATTAGATACATGAAAGACATTATGCATGGAACTATACTGAGGTGGCAGAGCAAGACGATAGGCACATTCTCCAACCCTTTCAAGAATCTCAAAGGGTCCCACATAACGAGGACTGAGCTTTCCCTTATTCTTGGCCAAAGCTCGAATTGGTCGGATCTTCAGAAAGACATGTTCACCTTCCTTGAACTGACGTTCCTGCCGGTGAGCATCTGCATAAGATTTTTGCCTATCCTGTGCTCTCTTCATTCTCTGCCTGAATAGTGCAACTTTATCTGCATACAGCTGCATCTCCTCGGATTTCATCAAGGTGTGCTCTCCGACATCATCCCAATGTAATGGAGAGCTGCACAGTCGGCCATAGAGTGTTTCATATGGTGGCATCCCAATACTCGCCTGATAACTATTATTATAGGCAAACTCAGCTAAAGGCAGGTAATGGTCCCACGAGCCTTCCCAGTCAAGAACACAAGCTCGTAGGCGACCCTCCAGAATCTGCACTGTACGTTCTGACTATCCATCTGTCTACAGATGATAAGCTGTACTGAAGTTCAACTTGGTGCCCAATTCTTCTTGAACCTGTTTCCATAGCTTTGAAGTGAACTTTGGGTCCCGGTCTGAGACAATGGATGCTGGAATTCCATGCAGACGTACAATATGCCGTATATAAAGGTCGGCCAACACAGAAACTTTCACAGTAGTCTTCACAGGTAGAAAATGAGCTGACTTGGTGAGACGATCCACAATGACACATGCAGTGTCATACCCCTTCCTTGTCCTGGGTAATCCCACTACGAAATCCATAGTGATATGTTCCCATTTCCATTCCGGAATCTCGAGGGGTTGCAGTAGACCACCTGGTCTTTGATGCTCAACCTTTATCATATGGCATGTCAGGCATCTAGACACGAATTCAGCAATATCATGCTTCATACCTCTCCACCAGAACTGACGTTGTAGGTCTTTGTACTTCTTCGTCGTGCCGGGATGAACTGTATATTTGGACCCATGTGCCTCACTAAGGATTGTTGTCTTTACAACTGACTGCTCATGGACCCACATAAGGTTCTTGTATCGAAGACCACCGTCAAGACCCATAGATAGGTGTGTATGAGGTTTATCCAGGAGAGAGGAGAGCTCTGTAAGCTCAGGACTAGCTTTTTGTGCCTCCAGAAGTTCAGAAAGTAGGTTGGATGTGATAGAGATGTTGTTGACATGCATACGATCAACCATGAATTGTGGTCTCCATCTTTCTAGGTCCTCCATGTTCCTCCATTCGGGTACAGATAGGGATGCACAAATAGCTCTTTTCCTACTAAGAGCAT
Organism: Alisma plantago-aquatica; assembly: GCA_963693085.1. NCBI lineage: Eukaryota > Viridiplantae > Streptophyta > Magnoliopsida > Alismatales > Alismataceae > Alisma > Alisma plantago-aquatica. The sequence continues at coordinate 267,414,802 of OY856415.1, read as the reverse complement.
CTGCAACCACATTGGCCTTACCTGGATGGTAGCCAATGGTGAAGTCGTAGTCCTTCAAGTACTCAATCCACCATCATTGTCAGAGATTCAAATCCTTTTGCATCAGTATGTACTTGAGGCTTTTATGGTCGGTGAAGATATCAAACGTTGCCCTGTACAAGTAGTGCCTCCATATTTTGAGAGCATGGATGATGGCAGCTAACTCCAAATCACGCGTAGGGTAATTCAACTCATTAGGTTTCAACTGTCTAGAAGCAAAGGCCACTACTTTCCCATTCTGCTGTAGGACACACCCTAGACCATGTCGGGAAGCATCAGTGAATATCACAAACCCTTCATTGCCAGAGGGTAGAACAAGGATAGGTGTTGACGTCAACTTCTGTTTGAGCTCTTGGAAGCTAGAATCACAAGCAGCTGACAAGATGAAATGCTCGTCCTTCCGAGTAAGCTTAGTGAGAGGAAGTGCCACTTTGGAGAAATTCGGAATAAAACGACGATAATATCCAGCCAGACCTAAGAAACTCTGGATTTCAGGAGGATTACGAGGAGGTTGCCAATCAAGTACAGTAGATACTTTAGCGGGATCAACAGATATGTTACCCCCAGTAATGATATGACCAAGAAACATAACTCTGTCAATCCAGAATTCACATTTAGAAAGCTTGCCATAGAATTTCTGGGCTCGAAGAATCTCAAGGACAGACTTCAAATGCTCTCGATGTTTTTCCATAGAATCAGAATAGATCAGAATATCATCAATGAAGACGACCACAAACTCATCAAGATAAGGTTGGAAGACTTTGTTCATTAAGTTCATGAATACGCCAGGTGCGTTGGTCAACCCGAACGGCATTACCAAAAATTCGTAGTGCCCGTAACGAGTTCAAAAAGCAGTCTTAGATATATCAGAATCTTTGACCTTAAGTTGATGGTAGCCAGAACGAAGATCAATTTTTCAGAAAACTTTAGCAGTACGAAGTTGATCAAAGAGGCCATCAATACGAGGGAGAGGATACTTGTTTTTAATGGTAGCTTGGTTCAACATGCGATAGTCAATACACATCTGCATCGAACCATCTTTCTTTTTAACAAAAAGGATAGGTGCACCCCAAGGGGAAACACTAGGACGAATAAAACCCTTATCAAGAAGTTCTTGTAATTGTTTCTTCAGCTCCATAAGCTCAGCAGGTGCCATCCTATACGGTGCCCTAGAAACCGGAGTGGTTCCAGTAAGAAGATCTATGGATAACTCAATGTCTCTGTTTGGAGGCAGCCTAGGAAGCTCCTCCAGAAATACGTCAAGGAAATCACGTACCACCTCCAGTCTTTCTACATGCCCGTTGTCAGGACTGGTTCTGAGACGAATGTGAGGAAGACTTTACATCCTTTAGATATGAGCTTTTTAGCTTTAAGAGAGGAAATTATTATATTATTACAAAATCCACTTCCCCGAGGGATCACTACATGAGAGGAATGAGGTTGAGAGAGAACTACCATCTTGTTTCTACAGTCAATGTAAGCATGATATGTGTATAGCCAATCCATGCCAAGAATAACATCAAAGTCTTCCATGGTTAAGAGAATGAATTCAAAGGGCATGTCATGATTTTTAAATTTTAGAGGGAGGACATCGGTTTTCTATAATGTAGTGAATATTTTGCCACTAGGAGTTGACACATCCAGAATGTATCCCAAGTCCCTTATATGTAAGTGCAACATTGAGGCCAGATTTCGAGAGATAAACATATTTGTAGATACAGAATCAAACAATGCTTTAATAGGATGTCCATTCAAGAAAACAATGCCTACACAATATAATTATACTTTAAATATTTGAAGGCAATTGAACAAGATATTAGACATATGAAAAAGATTTAAGGTTACCTTCAACAAGCTGGTTTGGATTTTCCTTAGCCTCCTCTGTTGTTACTGTGAACACCCTGGCATTGCGGTGTCCCTGAGGAGGTGGAGAACCCACTCGAGGTTTGCCAAGGATAGATGCATTGGGGCACTTGGCAAGGAAATGTCCCTGCTTCTTGCAGTTGTAGCAGACCGGCTTGGTGTAGCGACAAGGCCCATCATGTCCTCGTCCACAAGTCTTGCATTTGTTACGGTAATCCATCAACTTGCTATTCTTCGATCCTTTCTTCCCTAAACCTCCTCCTTTCCCTGATCCTTTATTAAGGCTGGGGTGGAACTTTTGAACTTCTCTTCCTCAGTGGTGGTCAACCCTAAATATCCCATGCTAGAAGGCTTCTGCAATCCCTGCTCCCTTTCCTGCTTAAGGGCCATATCTAGGGCTTCATCAATGCTTCAGGGATGAGAGGCTATAACTAGGGTTTTTAGGTGTGTAGAAAGACAGTCTACATAATGCTCAGTGAGGCGGTCCTCAGTCCGGATAGGGGCATAGCATTCCAGAAGCCTAAACTTCCGGGTATAATCGGCCACTGAGAGACTGCCTTACCTAAGCTCCATGTACATCTTCTCTCTCCTCTTCCTCTCAGTTATTGGCATGAAATGATCGGTGAAGAGGGTTTTGAAGGCTTCCCATCCCAAGCTGTCTACTTCCTCTCCTCGTTTCCCACCATAATTCTGCCACCAAATCTTCGCCCCTACCTTAAGCAAATGGGTGGTGAATTTGACCTTCTTTTCTTCAGGCACTTCTAGGGTACGGAAGGCATTCTCTATGGAAAGGACCCAGGCCTCAGCCTTGTCCATGACTTTGGGTTGGTCTTCCCACCAAAATCTATCAGGGTTGAGCTTAATGAAGTCTCTAACCTCACTTCCTTTTTCCTAGAGGAGCTAGGTTCAGGGGTTCCTTTGGTGGCGAGGGTTTCCATAAAGTCTAGAACGATTTTCTTCTGTTCCTCCCATCTTTCCTTGGCCTCAGCATCAGGATCAGGTACTTCGGAGGTTTCAGGTTCTTTTCTCTTCTTAGAGGATGATTCCTCTGAGGCCTTTGAGTTGCGAGTTTTAGGAGGCATCCTGTAATTAATATGAACATATTAGGTCTATTACTTCAACAATTATTCTCATCATTATATTTATTATCATCACATGATATTTCATTATTCTTGTTTATTAATAATTAATGTTCTGAATGTTATGATTTAGGGAGGATATCCTAAAATCCTTATCAGTCAATCCTTAGGACTTTCTAAATAGAGAGACTCCTTCCTAACCTTATAACAGAGGTAAGAGGGAAAGTTTAATTTACTTTAAAACATAGATGAGAGGGAGAAATTTTTCCTATAGAAGAGGTGAGAGGGAAAATCTATAGATGAGAAGATTCCTAAATTAAGGTACGCCCAAGAGTAGGGGACAGTGAGGATATCGGCCAGGTAGACTTATACTGCCATAAAGGTAGCCTCGTGATTGCCAAGCTAAGTGGCTCGGAGACTTTAGTCAGGCCCATGGAAGATGCTATCCTAGACACCTCAACCCTTCACATCCCAAACTCAAGGACTACCCTAAACTCAAAATAGGGTGAATGAAGTTCATGTAACTTGATGTGTGAACATTGGCTCTGATACCAACTGTGACGTCCCCTAATTTCTATATACCTTCCATAGTGACATTCATAGATATGCGTGCACTCATATCTATAGATGTCTAAAGGGAAAATATAAGAGATTAAGGTAGTCAACTAAAACAGAGATTAAGACAAGATCTAGTCCACATCATCATATAATGCCACACAAACATTCATTCATAACGATAATAAAAGTCATTACATATGGAGAGAAAATATTGTTCTAGGGAAAGTTAACTTTATTACATAGGATTTCAATCATCCTTAACATCAACTAGGAATGAAATAAACTAACATCTAGCAAGAAATGAGATAAGAGGAAAAGATCTATCTAATATATATCCTCCATGTTCATTATTTTATGCCTTCAGGTACTTTGAGCATGCAATTCATTTTGTTGTCAATTGTTCCTTGCACCTAGAAAATATGAGAAACAAAACATCAGCAGAGCTGGTACGTGGTAAAAGTTACACTAATAAGGTTGCATAAAGGAAAATATTTGAACAAGAAGAAAAGAGAGATAAAACCATTTCTTAAGGCGAAAATCAGGTAAACATCCTTTTTATTACAATCATTTTGATGCGGTTGTACTACACATATTGAACTTGACTTACATCTAGTGTGGGCAATATAATATCATCATACATCTAACATGGGCCAAGGAAACATACATCCATGTTAGGCAACATACATCCACACCAGGCTATGTGCTCTGGTAGCTACAACCCATCATAACCATTTATGTTACATTAGGTTTGGCGAAGTATAACTCATACTAGTCAACCAAGAAATAATATTCAAATATGAGCATTCAAGGTATACATATCATAGGCAACCAGAAATCTAGTCATATACTTATACGACCACGTACCTGCTTGTTCAAAACAGATGTCCAAAGATTAAGAATAAGTCACCCTATACAGAAAGCAAGGGTACAACATTACTATTGGTCCAAGTGACCAAGACTAAGATACGTTCTTCATTATTATTCCTTTTATGTTATCTAATTCAGATCAGGGGTTTTCCATATTTTAATTAGGATTAGAGATAGCATCAGGTCTGATCCATCATAAACTATTTTGATTAAAAGATAACATTTAATTAATCAATTAGAAGATTTCCATAAACTAGGGTTTATAAGAGGGTTAGATAACAGGGGAAAAGCAACCCTATACATATTAACCATTCATAACATCAGAGTTCGTTTTAAAGATTCAGACCAATCATAATCACTAATTATCATCTAGTGATCTTAATTTTGTCATAAAGATATATCTTTAATTCCATGTAGAAAGAGAAACTAGGTCTAGGGTTTCTCCAAATCCTTTGATCATTATCATCTTAGAATAGTATTTCGAGTTATTTAGAAACAAAGTTCTATCTAGGGTTAATTACACCTTAGAAGGTCAGATATCATCAAGGAAAACTATTACCAACAATTAATCATAATTAAGGAAGTCATTTAGGCTTTAGGCAACTATTTTTGAAAAAGGAAACGGATCTGGGTCTTGGTAACATTTTTGTTGGATGGAGAATAATTTTCTGATCAAAATGGTGTATAGGTTTGCTACAATCTGATATTCCTAGCATCTTTTATGATTTTTCTAAAGTAATGTATTTTCTTGAGTACTAAAAGATTAACCAAAATAAAAAGAAGAAAAATACCCTCGATCGATGGCCGGATCTGACTGGATCACGGCTCAGATCAATCTATACTGATTGGGCGCTCAGGATTTGGTCTACACTTGATCGGACGCTCATGACTTGATCCGCTGATACCCTTTTGGTTTCAGCTTGCTCGAGCAGTGAAGAAGGAACTTCCGACGAGGTCAAGCTCGCCCCTTGGTGCTGCTCGCGGGTGGAAAAAGGCTGAGATAGGTTCGGTAGCTCGATCTGAAGCCAGAGCTGGTCAGGTCAGGGTGTAAGGCCCTGCGTAGCTCGTCGCCACCATGTGTGCAGGCGAGGTCGCCAGAGTTGGAGTCATTTTGGAGCGGGAGGGGTTCTGGGGACCCGTCCTCTAGCCGCGCATACTCGCGGTGGGCTGGCGAAGATGTTGGAGGGGTAGGCTTTGATCGAGAAGTGTTGTTGAGCTCTCTAGGTGGTGGTGGCTGGAGGTTGGAGAAGGTGGCTAGGGGAGCATTGCTTGTGTGTCAATGCTTGCAATTGAGGATGGGGGATGGTTAAAGGGAGGAAGGTGGAGCTAGAGGAGGCATTAAATAGACGTTTGGAAGGCTGGGCGATGAAGCCCTAATTCAGCCGCTGGCGGGGTGAGATTAGCAGAGAAGCGGGGGTCAGTTCTCCCTGCTCCAAGGGTTAGGGGAGTCGAGGTGAGGCTGGTTGACCTCGTCTTGGTGAGACGGAGATATCTCTTCGGGAGATATTTTGTGGGAGGGTTTGAGGTGGCGCCTGAGAAAAAGGCTCAGTTTACCTACCTTCCCCCACTCTTTGCGGGAGGTAGAAGATGGGTCAACAACCCTTGGATCAGGGAGGGAATCCAGGTGCCTCATATCGGGGAGATGAGGATCGGCCCTCCCCCAAGGGTCCGCTCCCAACCTTAAATGGGCTGCGTGACACATCAAAGGGGTCAATTAAATCGAAACTTAGGTCCTAAAATTATTAGATGGAATTATACACCTGATTTTCAATTATGAATAACTCCCAAATGGTATATCCAAATGGAACAAAATTTTAGGGGTAGCTTAATGATGTCAAGCTGTGACTATGTTATAATTTTGGGATCCAAATTCGAATATTTGATGTGTTGATTCACTAAAACATTAATATATGTATTTTATCATCATAGCATATTAGGGTTTGAATATTTTTGAAATTGGTGACACATATATGTTCAATTGAGTGCAGAAAGTGTATGTGGGTATTTTGGTCAACAAATTTGATAATAAACTGTTAAGAGAGAGAAAAAAAATACTATAAAAACTCACTTTGTCACACTTATCCTTTGCACTTGCAAAAAACATAGTCGACGCTTGAAGGGTGACCCCACTATTTTGGACGACACTCTTATCATCTTGGCACTTTGTGTAATATGTAAATCCATTAATGTCATACCCTTCATAAGACATAACATTCAATTTTAGTTTAAAGGCGAGGCATTTGATAGTTTCAGTAATATCATCTGGTGTTTGAGATAGTTGATGTAAGACTTTCTCTTCGAACCACTTAATAAATGTCTTATTATGCTCTCTAGCAAGCCACATTGTATTGGCTCGAGGATATTGTCTCTTGATGCAATTGGTATGTTCCTCGTTATAAACACTTACTTCGTCCATGTTGTGTAATATATACAAGTGACCTTGTTCCAACTGCTCACGGCTGATTACTTTCACCCGTGATCCAAAAATTCCTTTGCCAAATTGCTCCTCAATATTCGTGTCATTGCCAGGAGTGTCATTACCACTGAGAAAGTCTTAGATTCCTGACTTCTTCACCAAATTCAGGGTATAATAGATCAATCTTCTTCCACTATGGGGAATCAGACGCATGTCATAGGATTCCATCATTATTTTTCTTAACATCTGCATGCCACCTCAAATTCTTCACATCTATCGGATTGGCAAACAAGCATTGAAACTGTGATATTATAGGTAGATACCACATCACCTTGGAAGGAGAACCAGTTTTGGACTCCCCTAAAGTCGTCAATTTATACCGTGACACACCACATTTTAGACAATCTTTCAAATCCACATAGTCCTTTTGAAATAATACACAATAATTCGGACATGCATGTATCTTCTTGGCATCCATTCCCATTGGGCACAACAATTTCTTTACCTGGTATGTTGAGATTGGCAGCTCGTTTCCTTCAGGAAGCATTTCTTTCAACAAAGACAACAATGGCGTGAAGCTTTTCTCGCTCCATCTATTGTTAGCTTTCACCTTATACAATCGCAACACAGCTCTAAGCTTTGTAAACTTAGTACAACCTGTGTATAATGATAATTTAGCATCATGCACAATGTTTCTAAAAACGGGAGGTGGATCGGTGTGCTCTACCCCACAACTATCCAGCATCGCATCAACGATGTCTACTGGAACAAGTTCATTCACATCTACGTCATTGGAGGTAATTTCTTCTTCCACACAAGCACTGCTATCGACATCCACTAGTTTCGAGTTTGAAATCACTCCATGCCAGTATCATTATGTATAGCCTTGTATAATCCTGTTGCACATGAAATGACTTTTGATTTTGTCACCAGTGCTGACTTTCAAGTTGTTACCGCAATGCCTACATGGATAGTAGAACCTATCTCCAGGTTGTTTCCTATGTTCCTCGACAAATCTAATAAACTGGTCAAGACCAGATATAAACTCTGGGGTGCAGTGATTGCGAATGAACATCCATGATCTATACATTCTATGATCAGAGAGAAAACAAGTACATATTACAACAAGATTAGGGTCTAGGGTTAACATATTAGATTTTTTCCATGGTTAAAACTTTAGGCCAACAAATACATGTGTTGTCATTGTTATATATAATAAATGTGTACCACCTATCCCATTCTTGAACACCTAATCTCACTAGTAAGTGTATAATGTGTATTGGGTTTTCAAGAAAATTTCGGCAGCATTTCCCCGTTGTTCTCCAAGTACATATGTACTTAGAGAACAAACGGGGAAATGCTGCCGAAATTTTCTTGAAAACCCAATACACATTATACACTTACATCCTAAGTGATATTAGGTGTTCAAGAATAGTCCCAAACCGGGGACTATCCAAGATTTACTCCTAATGAGTAAATCTTGGACGAGTTTCTAGGCCAACAAAAACATGTATTGTCATTCGTATATATAATAAATGTGTACCACCTATCCCATTCTTGAACACCTAATCTCACTAGTAAGTGTATAATGTGTATTGGGTTTTCAAGAAAATTTTGGCAGAATTTCCCCGTTGCTCTCCAAGTACAGATGTACTTAGAGAACAAATGGGGAAATGCTACTGGAATTTTCTTGAAAACCAAATACACATTATACACTTACATCCTAAGTGAGATTAGGTGTTCAAGAATAGTCTGAAACCAGGGACTATCCAAGATTTACTCCTAATGAGTAAATCTTGGATAGGTTTCTAGTCCAACAAATACATGTGTTGTCATTCTATAACATTGATTTCAACATTTCGAGTGTCCATGCATGTTCATCATCAAGATAAATATTGCACATAAATTAGTAACCTAGGGATTGAGAGATTCATAATTGATTTCAAAATTTCAAACTAGCTCATGCATTATCATCAATCTACATCATACAATAGGGATTCATGTAGATGTTAGGGTGACACATCACTACAAAATCAAAGATTTAACAATAGGGTTTTAATATCTTACATAGATTGATCACAAGATTTCAACAATATACTTAATTCAAGATTATGGCAAAATGTGTATTAGGGTTTTAATATCTTAATTCAACATGCATCAAAATTTATGAAATTAGGTCAAGCATTAGTATTCAATTGCAAATGTATCTTCTTCTTCTTGCTCCCTCCTTACCAAATGGATAAAAGCAAGGCCACGATCATGTGGGCTGGCCACGACACAACCACGGCCGTGGCCAGCCCACATGGTCGTGGCCTTGCTTTAATCCATTTTGTAAGGAGAGGGAGCAGGAAGAAGAAGAGGTGGAGGAAGAAGAAGAGGTGGAGGCCCACACGGTCATGACCTCCTCATGTTGCTTCCAGGCAGAGGATCGGGCAGCAAAATGTGAGGGCGAGTAGGTGTTGAGCAAGCAAAAGAGAGGGAGAAAGCAAAGAGGGTACCTCCTCTGTCGAGTGGCGGCAGCAGCGAGCTGCAGGTGTTGAATGGTGGCGAGAAGTGATGGTGGGTATCATGCGGTGACAATGTCCAGCAGAGGCGGTGGCGTGGCGGAAGCGGAGGCAGAAGCCTGAGCGGTGACGGTGGTAGGCATGGAGGCAGTGGCAGTGAGTAGCGGCAGAGGAAAAATCACCGGACCAAACCCTGGAGTAGCGTAAGAATGAATGAAACAGAGAAAGGGGAAGAATCAGGCTTGCGTGGGTGCTGTTAAGTTAACAATAGGTGTCGGTTCCTAAATAAAACTAACACATAAAACTAAAGGTGTCAGTTCTACAAACACACCGACACCTATTCTCAATGATAGTCATCAGTTTTTACAAGAAAAAAGCCGACGTCTATCGACATATGTCGATTAAAAAAATTGTTTTCGATTAATGACCATAGTCGTCGGTTTCTTTCAAAAACCGACGCTGAAAGGGTGTGAAAAATTTCCTGGGAACAATGCGGGAAAACCCATAAACGTCGGTCATTGTAGCAAAACTGACGACCAAAATGTGCCCAATTTCTGTTTCGTGAATAACCTTTCGTCATCGGTTTAGTAGTTAATAACCGACGCCGTATGTTAAATTTTAGAGGTAATTTTTTTCACTGGAAATTTTGGATTTGGCAGTTAATTTTAGGCGTCGGTTTATTATTAGGGAACCGACACTGAATAAAAGCGATACCCATATTTGGTCGCACTTCACAGATAGATGTCAGTTTTTTAATTAAACCGAGGCTTTAGGGTTTAGGTGTCGGTGTATTTATACAACTGACGCCTTTAAAATTGACGTTATAAGCCATTTCTGTAGTAGTGAGTGGAGTATTGTACCATCCTCAGATATTGTCTTATGATTTATTTATTTTTCCAATTAATGAAATATGTCTAGGTTGTCCTAAGGTATGTATAGACACTTTTGGGGAGCATGTTCATTATAGTGAGCTTTCAGGTTTTAAGCACTACCATGATATTTCTAGGGATATTCTTTTTTATGTACTTAGACATGTTGTACAGACTATAGTGTGATTGGAGAAATCATTTATGCTATCATTTGCCACATGGACATATATTGCACATGTTGTAGTATAGTCAATAGACAAAGAAATGGGTGATGGTAGGAAATGAATTGCGTGTTAAGATCTTTAAATGGAAATGTAAGTAGTTGTCTAGAGTTTTTAGATATTAATTGACTTTATTTGTTCATACTTTTGTACTCTTTTTCAAATGGTTATGTTATGAGTTATAAACATTTATCACAACCTATAATGAAGTAATTAATTATACCTTGTAAGTACATGGTTAGCTAAATCTATCCATATGTTATTGGTCTTAGAGGCTTATATAGTTATCTTGTAATAGGAATGAAGTAAAACTGGGTGTTTAAGAATGATTTTTGGCCACACAACCAACACAGTACATGCTCTTGGACTTACTCATGAATACCTTGGGAAAATATTGATAGATTATTCATCCTATTAATACTTTATGGAAAGGATGCTTAGTTACAGTGCTAATTGTGATGCGATTACTAAAAAAGAGGTGCACATTGTTTATAAGAATGACCCATATATTTATTATAGGCCCATTTCTATAATTTCTCAAACTTAAATATATTGTATAAATACCATACTATATTTTTGATGTACTTAGCAATACTCAACTTATATGATGCCATGACCTCTTATCCACTTAAATATGACATAAAAATTATCCAAGTACTCCTAATTTCCAATAGATATTTATTAAAAAATATGGCTCCATTCACATCCTTGTAAATAAACTTCCCACACATTTGGATCTGATTTCAAGACTCAATAATGGTGTGATCATGCCCTTATCAGCCCCACTCAGTATAACAAAAGACAAGGAAATCATAGAAAAATAGATAAGGAAATAGGTATATTGGTCAATATAAAAAATAATGTGAAATCAAAGGTGAATGAAGAGTCAAATAAGCCAACCTGAAATGAACTAGTATATGTACACACCATTCTAGACTTGAAAGTTGATAAAGTTATGAGAGTAGATGTAGCATCCTCAGTTTTTTCTTCTCAAACCACGAGGGGTTGAGAGGATGAATTTCTAAAACTATACTTAGTGTGCAATTATGAAGCATTATGTGCATACATGAACAAATAAAAGGCATCAGATGGTAAGAAAATGAGCCATATGGACAATTGAAAGTAGATTTCTCTTGATCCTGTGGCTCAATGGAAATCTGATTGTACCCGAAATAGCCATCCAAAAAACAAAAATGGGATAAATCGACGATCCACTCAAGAATTTGATCAATGAAAGGAAGCGGGAAATGGTCATTAACCCTAGCAGAGTTTAAACGACGATAGCCAATACAAACTTGCCACCTGGTCACCAACCCAGTAGATATCAGTTCACTATTTGAATTTGTGGTGATTGTTATCCCCCGCCTTCTTTGGAACCACTTGAGTAGGAATTACCCACTTAGAGTTAGAGATAGCATAAATTATACCTACTAACAGAAGTTTGACTACCTATCTTTTCACCATCTCAGTCATGATAGGATTGAGATTCCTCTGAGGATTCACTATAGGCTTGGATCCTTCTACTATGTGGATCTTGTGCTAGAAAAATCTAGGGGAGATCCCCTTGATATCGACATCTATGATAATGATTGAAGCTTCTCATTTGCTACCAAAAAGGTATACTTCAAATGTGGTGGCAACAACTTCAACTCAATATGTGAATGACTCAGTAAAGATGGAATCAATGGTGGTGGAGGTGGTCCTAAGTCATCATAGTGCCTGGTGTAGTAATATGGTAATGCCTTGAGAAATAAGACACACTCCTCCAAGGAATGAAATGGAGTGTAGTCATCCACCAAATTCATAATGCACGCCTCCAGAGGTAACTATGGATATGCTTGAACAAGCATGGAGGAAGTTGCTTCTTCAACTGTTGTTGGGAAATCTTCCTCCTCTTCATCATTAGGTTATTGAACCACCTTGGCTAATGGAATATCCTTAGTATTATCCATGATGTCCAATACAAATGTGCCTTTATATACATGTGTCATCACATTATCCATGTCTATTAATGGTTTCCCTAGAATTAAAGACACCTTTCCTTGGACCTACTACAACATATGACATTGTGCCTTCTCCTCGATCATTTCTGTAGACTTGGGCATTTTGATTTTACAACAATCTTCATTTATGATGGGTTTTAGGGGAGGCAGAGATGGCAGTAGAAATAAAAATTTTCTCCCCAAACCCAGAACCCAAAGAGATCTCATCAACATCTATATAATAGGAAGCAGAGTTTGTAGAGGCGTACCTTATCCTTAGGCTTGCTCAGAGACGTTACCTCACGGCTAGCACGGTCTTCACCTCTGGTCTTGGATGGCATTTGTGCAACTGTTGGTCGCACCCAAACTATCAGATTGACGGTTGTCCTCTGAGCGGAAGAAATCTCCGACCTTTGTAGTAGTCCACATGGACCACCGAGAACTCCATTTGTCTTGTCCTATGGGACACTAGAAGGAGTTGTCCCCTTCTATTAGTGTACTAGTCATCGATACACTCTCCCACAATTAGTTGCCTTTCTGTAGTTGTCTTTCCCTTATTGTGCCTCCCTAGTCAGGTAGCACTTGCTTGGGCTCTCTCAGTTACCACAACCAGAGAGGACAACTTTGCAGAACAACTAATGTTTTGAGTTGTGCTATGAGAAGCCCCTTGTACCCCTCTATATATAGGATGGGTTAGGGTCAGGGTTCTAAGCCCCGGGCAATGAAGGACTAAAGTGGGAGTAGAAGTGTCGTGACCCATCATGCTAAATGAGATTACTCAAAACATAAAACACAATCAATCACTAATTAATCACATACCCAAAAATATGGGTAAATTAAAACCAATTTCAACATCAACACCCGCTCAGAAACATTTGAAGAATCTCGGCATCTTTCTTGTATCCATGCTATGCCACACAAACAAGCATTAATATGCTAACAAAAGTTTGATTCATTTGAAACATTATATACACACTTTATCTCACCCGAACCTGAGAGTACAGGGACGACTCTAGGACACACTAGACATTTAATCAACTTTCTCAAATATTCATTACTATAGCTCCTCTTTTCTGCCACATATTTGTTTTCGTCACTTCCGATTACCTAAAAAAAGTGTGGCGAACCACAAGGGTGAGACCCAATCCCAACAAGAGATATAACAATCAACAACGTTTATTGATTACAACATTTTTATGTAATTAAACAGTTAAGAAGTTTAATCAGATATAAAGAATAAGATTAATAGTACTGATGATTAACAAAATACATAAAGGAGCAGATAATAACTATCATTATTAACCAGACTATCATCCTTTATCTTGTTGACAATATAAGCAGTTGAGTAGCATATGCAGTTCTAGCATCATGAGCAAGTCTAGTAACACAGCATAGCTAACAACATGAGCATGTCTAATTGGTTGAACATATCAACATTATAAGAAGAGCTAACAACATAAGAACAACTACATGGATAAGAATAATTAGCAGTATATGCATCTCTAGTTACTAAGGCATGACTAGCATGCTAAACATAACTAACAACATGATATATCTAGCATCATGATTATAATCAGTTGTAGAAGTATAGTTATCAACATAAGCATGACTATTGTAAGTACACATTTACAATCTTATGATCCACAACATAAGAATAATTATTATCTCTTAATTGCACTACGCATTGTCTTTATGAAAAGATAACAAGCAAGGGTTATCATCCACTGTGAAACGTTGTGTATAACCTTAAACAAATATGTTACACGGTTGTATTAAATCATTTATTACCCCCTGGGGAATTTTAATCGTACCATTCAAAGTCCAACCGACCCCTACGAAGGGCTATTCGGTTACGTACAAGATCTAGGAGTGTCGGTATCCTAAGATCTCTCCCCCCGATCAGTACGAGTAAAAAGGCAGTGACATATCAATCAAATTTGCCACCACAACGACATATAGTCAAGCTGAAAACCACTAGTCCAACCTTGGTATAGGTCACGACACTAGAAACCAGGGTATTCAAACCCAAACACTAAGGTACAACCGTAGTTGTCCTCTAATCACATCATGTTATAATCACCGAGACACGACCGCAGCCGTTCGCAATCACATCAGGCATGACCATAGCCAACCTCCACAATGTGCATTGTGGATGACAAGGATATATCCTCAACCTGCCACCCCCACATACTCAGTAGTATGCGCTCCGAGTTTCCCTTAGGAATACTCGTTTCACCATCCAGCAAGTTCTGACACTGAAAATGGCTATACAGCATACGGCACTACATGATTAGAGTTGCACTTGATTAGTTATGCCAATTGGGTGAATTAAGGCTGCATCAAATAGGTGGACATACAAACCCTAATTCATTTCTAGCAAGCATATAAATATCAAAACTTGAAAAGATATAAAATGTGTGAAACATAATTTCTCATCTCATCATCACATGATACTATTCACTTGCCAATCATGAGACTACACCAGTCATCATACTATCACAAGATAATAATCTTTTTCACAATATCACAGGGTATCAACTCTTATCAACATAAGAGGATTTCACCTCATTCTGGGCTTAACCATGCCCAAAGTTCATTAAGACCATCATATTATTCCCTGCAAGATCATCATTATCTTTGCATGCCTTATAACAAGGCCCAACAACATCAATTATATATAATACACCAGATCAATACAATATTGCATTTATGAACTAGGTGGTATTCATAAACAATCATAGCAGGGTTATATTAATATTAAGAACATTCCTTTATTACATCAACATGCAAAAAATCTAGATATGATTAACACTTATCATATTCATAATGCACATGTTCAGCAAAAGAAAGTATCAACCATGTGTCTATGATAACCACCTACTAACACATTAAGGTTATGATAATGTTAAGGAGGTTATTCCACCATCATTCCATCATATAAGAATGTTAAACATGAATACTCATCTTTATCTAATTGCATTAGAGTTAGGTTCAACATGATAAATTATATCAATGTTACTAATCATCACTCATACCCAAACCCAAACTCACGACATCCCCGTTGGATCATGGATGCATAAGGTGAAGCATCACCTTCACATTCCATAGTATTCTCAAGTATGAACCCACACATAAATCAAGGTGTAACCATCAGGTTATAGCATACTAGGGTTTCAACAATAATAACAAAGTCTCCATGATTGTATTAGTCATTCAAGGACTATTAATACCCAATTACCATCATTTAGTTATATTAAAGCTAGATATAATAAGCTATACCTAATTAGGGTTACATATCAACACAATATGGTTATCATCCCTTCTATACATATGAGTGAATAGGTAAGACTACCTTATTAAGGGAAACCCTCCATTTGTTTCATCATCATTCAACCTGTATCACCATACTACAATGTCACCCAGAACTATTGAATGTTTAAAAGGTAAGACCTTAGGTTGTTTACATAAGTAATCACCTTGGATAAACCACCTATGAAGTCCTTGATTTGTGCTCTAGAAAGAGGTGCTTATACATGCGTGAACTTAACTGGATCCAAGATTTATCTCGGTCGACAATATTGTCGACCGAAGGGACTTCTAGGGTCAGTTATTTGGAAAACACTGGCGCTAGAGGTGCTTATACATGCGTGAACTTAACTGGATCCAATTTTATCTCGGTTGACAATATTGTCGATCGAAGGGACTTCTAGGGTCGGTTATTTGGAAAAAACTGACACTAGAGGTGCTTATACATGCATGAACTTAACTGGATCTAAGATTTATCTCGGTCAGCAAATTCATCGACCGAGGGACTTCTAGGGTCAGTTATTTGGAAAAAATCGACGCTAGAGGTGCTTATACATGTGTGAACTTAACTGGATCCAAGATTTTTCTCGGTCGACAATATTGTTGACCGAAGGACTTCTAGAGTCAGTTATTTGGAAAAAACCGATGCTAGAGGTGCTTATACACGCGTGAACTTAATTGGATATCGGTCGACAATATTGTCGACCGAAGGGACTTCTAGAGTCGGTTATTTGGAAAAAGACCGATGCTAGAGGTGATTATACTTGCGTGAACGAGACTTCTAGAGTCGGTTATTTGGAAAAAACTGACGCTAGAGGTGCTTATACATGCATGAACTTAGATGGATATCGGTCGACAATATTGTCGACCGAAGGGACTTCTAGAGTCGGTTATTTGGAAAAAACTGACGCTAGAGGTGCTTATACATGCGTGAACTTAACTGGATATCGAAGGGACTTCTAGAGTCGGTTATTTGGAAAAAACCGACGCTAGAGGTGCTTGTACATGCGTGAACTTAACTGGATATCGGTCGATAAATTCGTCAACCGAGAGAGTTTAGAGGGTCGGTTTTTTGGAATAACCGATGCTAAAAATTTAAATAAACATTTCAGTGTACCCCTCGGTCGAAAAATTGTCGACCGAGGGGTACACTGAAACATTCAAACTGAAATAGAAATGAATATTCATATATTCTGGGAGAGGGGAGCATTGATGCTCAACCGTCACCATTCAAAACCACACATTCATGACAAAAATGATTCATAATCACATCATAATTTACAAAATGATAGTTTGTTTGAAATATAAGGAGGAAAAATTAGTTTGAAATCCTAGAAATATACATCTTTTGAGAGATTAAAAGCTATCTATATGCAAACAAAGTCTATGATTACCAATTCCTTCAAAACAATCATGCACAAGATGTAGGGTTCATCTAAGATGAAACAAAAAACTATCATACAAGCTCACACCCTAGGTAAAGGTACATCTTTATACTTGGATCAATAATTTTAAGGCAAAATCATGTACATGTAACGTAAGAGTGAACAATAATCATGGATAAAGTTATATAACTCACCTTACAGATGATGTAGAAACTCCAAACAGTAAGGTAGATTGAAGAAAAATGGGGAAGAAACCCTAGCTTGGGCACTCCTCTTCACCAAGCTGGTTCCTTCTCCAAAAAGGAAGCAAACCCTATGTTGAAAAGGTAAGAAAAAGATAGTGGAAGATGTTTTCAACCATTATCTCAAGCTCCACCATGGAACGTCATGGATTCAGCCAAGAAGAAGAGAGGGGAAGATAGAACAACAAGAAAAACAAAGAAAAAGAGACAGATCTCACTTACCAAGACTAAGAAAGGTGGATCCGAACCCGGAAACGAACTCAGGAACCTTACTTGGAAATGACAGCGACCTTCCTTGGAAACGGCGGCGAACTTACTTGGAAACAGTGGCGACCATCGTAGAGGATGAGACAACCTTCACAGAGAGGCGGCGACCTTCGTGGAAGTGTGGAGAGGTGGCGACGACGAGCTCTTTTCATGGAGAGGAGGCAAGGGCTTTAGCTGCGCGAAGAGGTGGCAAGGGCTTCACGGCGGAAAAGGTATCCACGCCACGTGAGAGAAAAAGATAACGAAAATTTTGTTTCGCGGGGGAGAAAGACTAGGTTTTGACCATTTTAAAGGAGAGACTCGACCTGTAGCGTCGGTTAAAAGAAACAAACCGAGGCTAAAGATAAGCGGTGCCCGTGTTTGGTTATTTAAAAACACTCAAACACATTTTCAGTCAACAAATTTGTCGACCGAGGGGAGCTCTAGGGTCAGTTAAAAGTAAAAAACCGATGCTAGAGGTGCTTATACATGCGTGAACTAAACTGGATCCAAAATTCATGTCGGTCGACAAATTCGTCGACTGAGAAGTCCTTTAGGGTCGGTTATAAGAAAAAACCGACCCTAGAGGTGCTTATACACGTGAAATTTGGCTCCTTCTCGGTCGATGAATTTGTCGACCGAGAGGTTAACGGTCGACAAATTCATCGACTGAGGAGAGCTCTAAAGCTGCTTATACATGTGTGAACTAAATTGGATTCAAAATTCATGTCGGTCGATAATATTGTCGACCGAAGAGCACTTTAGGGTCGGTTATAAGGAAAAAACCGACCCTAGAGGTGCTTATACACATAAAATCTGGCTCTTTGCGGTCGATGAATTTGTCGATCGAAAGGTTATCGGTCGACAAATTCGTCGACTGAGGGAGCTCTAAGGTGCTTATAAAACACTAATATGGGATGAAGTTATGTGAAACCCTAATATAGGGTGATGTCGTGTGAAACCCTAATATGGGATAATGTTATGTGAAACCCTAATATGGGATAATGTTATGTGAAACCCTAATATAGGGTGATGTTGAGTAAAACCATAATATGATAATGTTATGTGTAACCTTAATATGGGATGATGTGATGTGAAACCCTAATTGATAAAAATGGGAAACTCTAACCCTAATGAGGGAATAGTTATGTTATCTTTGTATTGCATGATGTTGATATGAAATTGATATGGTTGTTATCAAGTATACTAACCATGTGAGATGCTTGTGTAACAAATATCCTAAATACCTTGGTCAGATGACCTGAAGGTAATAGTTACCTAATAAGTGATAACCATGTTTAGTGATGAACTAAGGGTTTGAATACCCAGATCCAGCAAATGTGATGATGGTGGTATTGAGGGATGTGAATTCCCAAGAATGAGACAAGGGATTGAGATCCCAATGCTTCATTAAGTTTTGAAAAGTACTAAAATGGATCAAAAATTCATGTCGGTCGACAATATTGTCGACTGAGGAGCCCTTTAGGGTCGGTTATAAGAAAAAACCGACCCTAGAGGTGAAATATGGCTCCTTCTCGATCAATGAATTTGTCGACCGAGAGGTTATCGGTCGGAAAATTCATCGACCGAGGGACTTCTAGGGTCGGTTATTTGGAAAAAACCGATGCTAGAGGTGCTTATACATGCGTGAACTTAACTGGATCCAAGATTTATCTCGATCGACAATATTGTCGACCGAAGGGACTTCTAGGGTCAGTTATTTGGAAAACACCGACGCTAGAGGTGCTTATACATGCGTGAACTTAACTTGATCCAATTTTATCTCGGTCGACAATATTGTCGACCGAAGGGACTTCTAGGGTCGGTTATTTGGAAAAAACCGACGCTAGAGGTGCTTATACATGCGTGAACTTAACTGGATCCAAGAATTATCTCGGTCGGCAAATTCATCGACCGAGGGACTTCTAGGGTTGGTTATTTGGAAAAAACCGACGCTAGAGGTGCTTATACATGCGTGAACTTAACTGGATCCAAGATTTATCTCGGTCGACAATATTGTCAACCGAAGGGACTTCTAGGGTCGGTTATTTGGAAAAAACTGACGCTAGAGGTGCTTATACATGCGTGAACTTAACTGGATCCAAGATTTATCTCGGTCGACAATATTGTCGACCGAAGGGACTTCTAAGGTTGGTTATTTGGAAAAAACCTATGCTAGAAGTGCTTATACATGTGTGAACTTAACTGGATCCAAGATTTATCTCGGTCAGCACATTTATCGAACGAGGGACTTCTAGGGTTGGTTATTTGGAAAAAACTGACGCTAGAGGTGCTTATACATGCACGAACTTAACTAGATCCAAAATTTATCTCGGTCGACAATATTGTCGACTGAAGGGACTTCTAGGGTCGGTTATTTGGAAAAAACTGACGCTAGAGGTGCTTATACATGCGTGAACTTAACTGGATCCAAGATTTATCTCGGTCGACAATATTGTCGACCGATTGGACTTCTAAGGTCGGTTATTTGGAAAAAACCGACGCTGGAGGTGCTTATACATGCTTGAACGTAACTGGATCCAATTTTATCTCGGTCGACAATATTGTCGACCGAAGGGACTTCTAGGGTCGGTTATTTGGAAAAAACCGACGCTAGAGGTGCTTATACATGCGTGAACTTAACTGGATCCAAGATTTATCTCGGTTAGCAAATTCATCGACCAAGGGACTTCTAGGGTCGGTTATTTGAAAAAAACCGACGCTAGAGGTGCTTATACATGTGTGAACTTAACTGGATCCAAGATTTATCTCGGTCGACAATATTGTCAACCGAAGGGACTTCTAGGGTCGGTTATTTGGAAAAAACTGACGCTATAGGTGCTTATACATGTGTGAACTTAACTGGATCCAAGATTTATCTCGGTTGACAATATTTTCGACCGAAGGGACTTCTAGGGTCGGTTATTTGGAAAAAACTGACGCTAGAGGTGCTTATACATGCGTGAACTTAACTGGATCCAAGATTTATCTCGGTCGACAATATTGTCGACCGAAGGGACTTCTAGGGTCAGTTATTTGGAAAAAAACCGACGCTAGAGGTGCTTATACATGCGTGAAGGCAACTGGATTCAAGATGTGTAATTACCCGCGTTTTTTGTAGACATATAAGGTCGGCTATTTGGAAAAACCGACCCTATAGATCGAGGCACGAAGCCAAAATCAAGCAAAATTTTGCCACGGGAAACTGTAATTGGCTTTTTAATCCAATTGTCTATAAGGTCGCTTATTTTATGAAAACTGACCCTATAGAGATACACTACAGGGTCGGTTATTTTAAGAAAAGCGACCGAAGAGGTCTTAAGTGGAGCCCACGTTTTTTATAGACATATAAGGTTGGTTATTTGGAAAGTCGACCCTATAGAGTTACACTACAAGGTCGGTTTTTTTAAGAAAAGTGACCCAAGAGGTCTTAAGTGGTGCACGCGTTTTTTATAGACATATAAGGTCGGTTATTTGGAAAACCGACCCTATAGAGTTACACTACAAGGTCGGTTTTCTTAAGAAAACCAACCCAAGAGGTCTTAAGTGGTTCCCGCATTTTTTTTAGACATATAAGGTCGGTTATTTGAAAAAACCGACCCTACAGGTAGTGACGTTATAACCCATTTCTGTACTAGTGTCCTCTTCATCATTAGGTTATTGAACCACCATGGCTAATGGAATATCCTTAGTTTTATCCATGATGTCCACTACAAATGTGCCTTTATGTACATGTGTTATCACATTATCCATGTCTATTAATGGTTTCCCTAGAATTAAAGACACCTTTCCTTGGACCTACTACAACATATGACATTGTGCCTTCTCCTCGATCATTTCTGTAGACTTGGGCATTTTGATTTTACAACAATCTTCATTTATGATGGGTTTTAGGGGAGGCAAAGATGGCAGTAGAAATAAAAATTCTCCCCAAACCCAGAACCCAAAGAGATCTCATCAACATCTATATAGTAGGAAGCAGAGTTTGTAGAGGCGTACCTTATCCTTAGGCTTGCTCAGAGATGTTACCTCACAACTAGCACGGTCTTCACCTCTCGTCTTGGATGGCATTTGTGCAACTCTTGGTCGCACCCAAACTATCAGATTGATGGTTGTCCTCTGAGCGGAAGAAATCTCCCACCTTTGTAGTAGTCCACATGGACCACCCAGAACTCCATTTGTCATGTCCTACAGGACACTGGAAGGAGTTGTCCCCTTCTATTAGTTTATTAGTCATCGATACACTCTCCCACAATTAGTTGCCTTTCTGTAGTTGTCTTTCCCTTATTGTGCCTCCCTAGTCAGATAGCACTTGCTTGGGCTCTCTCGGTTACCACAACCAGAGAGGACAACTTTGCCGAACAACTAATGTTTTGAGTTGTGCTATGAGAAGCCCCTTATACCCCTCTATATATAGGATGGGTTAGGGTCAGGGTTCTAAGCCCCGGGCAATGAAGGACTAAAGTGGGAGTAGAAGTGTCGTGACCCATCATGCTAAACGAGATTACTCAAAACATAAAACACAATCAATCACTAATTAATCACATACCCAATAATATGGGTAAATTAAAACCGATTTCAACATCAACACCCGCTTAGAAACATTTGAAGAATCTCAACATCTTTCTTGTATCCATGCTATGCCACACAAACAAGCATTAATATGCTAACAAAAGTCTGATTCATTAGAAACATTATATACACACTTTATCTCACCCGAACCTGAGAGTACATGGACGACTCTAGGACACACTAGAAATTTAATCAACTTTCTCAAATATTCATTACTATAGCTCCTTTTTCTGCCACATATTGGTTTTCGTCACTTCCGATTACCTAAAAAAAAGTGTGGCGAACCACAAGGGTGAGACCCAGTCCCAACAAGAGATATAACAATCAACAACGTTTATTGATTAAAACATTTTTATGTAATTAAACAGTTAAGAAGTTTAATCAGATATAAAGAATAAGATTAATAGTACTGATGATTAACAAAATACATAAAGGAGCAGATAATAACTATCAATATTAACCAGACTATCATCCTTTATCTTGTTGACAATATAAGCAGTTCAGTAGCATATGCAGTTCTAGCATCATGAGCAAGTCTAGTAACACAGCATAGCTAACAACATGAGCATGTCTAATTGGTTGAACATATCAACATTATATGAAGAGCTAACAACATAATAACAACTACATGGATAAGCATAATTAGTAGTATATGCATCTCTAGTTACAAAGGCATGGCTAGCATGATAAACATAACTAACAACATGATATATCTAGCATCATGATTATAATCAGTTGTAGAAGTAGAGTTATCAACATAAGCATGACTATTGTAAGTACACATTTACAATCTTATGATCCACAACATAAGAATAATTATTATCTCTTAATTGCACTAAGCATTGTCTTTATGTAAAGATAACAAGCAAGGGTTATCATCCACTGTGAAACATTGTGTATAACCTTAAAAAAATATGTTACACGGTTGTATTAAATCATTTATTACCCCCTGGGGAATTTTAATCTTACCATTCCAACCGACCCCTATGAAGGGTATTCGGTTTCGTACAAGATCTAGGAGTGTCGGTATCCTAAGATTTCTCCCCCCGGTCAGTACGAGTAAAAAGGCAGTGACATATCAATCAAAGTTGCCACCACAACGACATATAGTCAAGCTGAAAACCACTAGTCCGACCTTGGTACAGGTCACGACACTAGAAACTAGGGTATTCAAACCCAAACACTAAGGTACAACCGCAGTTGTCCTCTAATCACATCATGTTATAATCGCCGAGACACGACCACAGCCGTTCTCAATCACATCAGGCATGACCATAGCCAACCTCCACAATGTGCATTATGGATGACAAGGATATATCCTCAACCTACCACCCCCACATACTCAGTAGTATGCGCTCTGAGTTTCCCTTAGGAATACTCGTTTCACCATCCAGCAAGTTCTGACACTGAAAATGGCTATACAGCACAGGGCACTACATGATTAGAGTTGCACTTGATTAGATATGCCAATTGGGTGAATTAAGGCTGCATCAAACAGGTGGACATACAAACCCTAATTCATTTCTAGCAAGCATATAAATATCAAAACTTGAAAAGATATAAAATGTGTGAAACATAATTTCTCATCTCATCATCACATGGTACTATTCACTTGCCAATCATGAGACTACACCAGTCATCATGCTATCACAAGATAATAATCTTTTTCACAATATCACATGGTATCAACCCTTATCAACATAAGAGGATTTCACCTCATTATGGGCTTAACCATGTCCAAATTTCATTAAGACCATCATATT
This sequence comes from Alisma plantago-aquatica, assembly GCA_963693085.1. Taxonomy (NCBI): domain Eukaryota; kingdom Viridiplantae; phylum Streptophyta; class Magnoliopsida; order Alismatales; family Alismataceae; genus Alisma; species Alisma plantago-aquatica. The sequence continues at coordinate 267,390,890 of OY856415.1, read as the reverse complement.
ATTCCCTGCAAGATCATCATTATCTTTGCATGCCTTATAACAAGGCCCAACAACATCAATTATATATAATACACCAGATCAATACAATATTGCATTTATGAACTAGGTGGTTTCATAAACAATCATAGCAGGGTTATATTAACATTAAGAACATTTCTTTATTACATCAACATTTCTTTATATTACATCAACACTCATCATATTCATAATGCACATGTTCGGCAAAAGAAAGTATCAACCATGTGTCTATGATAACCACCTACTAACACATTAAGGTTATGATAATGTTAAGGAGGTTATTCCACCATGATTCCATCATATAAGAATGTTAAACATGAATACTCATCTTTATCTAATTGCATTAGAGTTAGGTTCAACATGATAAATTATATCAATGTTACTAATCAACACTCATACCCAAACCCAAACTCACGACATCCCCGTTGGATCATGGATGCATAAGGTGAAGCATCACCTTCACATTCCATACTATTCTCAAGTATGAACCCACACATAAATCAAGGTGTAACCATCAGGTTATAGCATACTAGGGTTTCAACAATAATAACAAAGTCTCCATGATTGTATTAGTCATTCAAGGACTATTAATACCCAATTACCATCATTTAGTTATATTAAAGCTAGATATAATAAGCTATACCTAATTAGGGTTACATATCAACTCAATATGGTTATCATCCCTTCTATACATATGAGTGAATAGGTAAGACTACCTTATTAAGGGAAACCCTACATTTGTTTCATCATCATTCAACTCGTATCACCATACTACAATGTCACCCAAAACTATTGAATGTTTAAAAGGTAAGACCTTAGGTTGTTTACATAAGTAAACACCTTAGATAAACCACCTATGAAGTCCTAGATTTGTGCTCTAGAAAGAGTCACCATCTAACCCTAGACATCCCTTGATTAACAACATAAAAAGTTCCATTGGAAGTAGGGTAAAACCCAAAATCGACTATTCAGTTAAAACAAGCCATCCATTGTCAACAATTAAGCTCCTTAAGTTTATCATATAAAGGAAACCATCTAAATCACATTATTTGGACCAACATATTACATTAGCCATCATTCCACCTTAATAGAGGAATAAACCGTAGATCTCAACCATTGGGTCAAGTTCACATGTTGAAACCGTCAATTACATTATAGGTCTGAGCATTGCATCAAGTAACCCAAGAAACCATTGGTCTAAGGCATAATTGATGCTAAAACTATATGATTAACTCACTATAGGTTGTAGAGACCTGATCCACCATCATTAGGGATCATTAAATCACTAGAAGTTGTTAGATCAACAATATATTCATTAATCAGCATCAAATATTAAGTTGATGTCATCATTGATTGATATCATCAGTAGTGTACTTAATGATTGATCATTATACTTCTAATTGATCCAAAACCTGACCTAAGGAGTGACCATAGGTTGTCACCATCATTTGACACCCTTGATCACGACCATCAATTGTTATGAATACAACACCATAGGGTTGTTGCAATGGTACCATAGTCGGGTCATGATTTATAGAAGAAATCAGCTCTAAATCCTAAAATTGACAATTGTTTGATAGGTTCTTAGCACAATAGGTTGTCAAAACAACCTAATCCAAGTCACATTATACCTTAGGAATAACATGCACCAAATCACATGTTCATATATAACTGAAATCGGAATAGGGAACATTATAAAAATCGAAATCCAAGTCAAGCATAGATTTTTAGTGCATGGATCACCATTTTCAAGAAAGAACATGATCTAGAAAGTTTATGGTAAGCAATAAACGTGGAGCAAGTTATAAAACTTGCCTCTAATGAGAAGATGGAACCACACACAGAAGAATAAGCACCTTTCTTCATCAAATGAGCAAATCCTAAACATAAGGAGTAAGAAAGGTAGGGTTTTAGAGCTTTAGAGAAAATTCTACTATGGAACATTTTTCTAGTTGTGCACTACTAACTTCGACATTTAATCAAGTAAACTAGGTTCGATCGATCGTATAATTTCAGTAAATCTCATCACACATATCAGTCAACTAATTAGTGTCGAGAAGGCATTAATATTTTAAACGTGAAAATTAGGAGTCTAGCAGTGCCGCATTGCCCGACACCCGAGTAAACACTGACATCTGTGAATAACGCGGACCAAACTGAAATTGTCCAAAATCGTCTATTTCATGGAGTTAAATCATGCGATTGGGAGTGAGATTCTACTCACCAGGGTTCGAAACGTCTAGATCTGACTGGAATTGCATCTAGAGGGTTGTCTTCAACCTCGGATTTGCCTGAATTTGGACCTGTTGCAATCGAACATTACCACACACACATATAGGTTGGAAAAGGAGATCAGTGGGTTACTTATTAAGAACTAGAAGCTGCAGATTCTTATCTAGGCCTCTTGTCCGAGATCAAGGCAACAGTTCTTGCTGTTCTTCGCGCCCAAGGCTCCTGCTTCAGACCTGCTAAAATCAAGCAGCAGCTTCCCGCACTTAAGTTGAAGAAAGGACTCGACTAGGTGCCTAAAGCAAGGCTACTGGCTACGGATATGTGTTGTGGCCTCTTGGGCGAAGTCGATGGTGGTGTTTTGAGCACCTCCTCAGGCCCAAGGCGGCTCCTGGCCGTACTACAACTGCTGGCCGTGACTCTACAGGTCGACGCCCTAGCAGGAGGTTTACTTGTAGTTGGAGGAGGAAGAAGGGAAGGGGAAGAGGGAAGGAAGGAGAAGGATAGAAGGGGGTGCCCAGATCGGAGCTTGGAGCTCCAACAAATTACGCCCAAATCGCCCCTCCATCTCTCAACTAGGTGCTCCGATCGGGCCTACTAGATGCCTCTAGAGCGATTGCTCTGTTCTATCAGGAAGTAAGGATAAGGAATAAGCGAGAAAGGGAAAAGTTTAATAACCTATAAAATGGGAAAATTGCAGAAATGGTCCAAGGAATATATAAACGCCATAACTATGGCCTCGGGGTCCGATTGAAATGATTCCTTTTGCACATTTGCAAACACGAGGTCCTCTACCTTCTCAAGGCACAAAATTATGCTAATTAGCTTGTCTCAGCTAATCAAAACACTAATCGCATGTTAAGCACTTAACTTAGCTTAATAAACATATCAAGGTTAGATTAGGGTTATAAGTATTCAATTATGGTAATTAATCTCATTAAACTCATTGAGTATGTTTAGGACCATACAATTATAAACCCCTAATAGGGATTTCACCCCCAAAATCCAAGGTAAACAAAGATGGGTACTTTCTCTGCACCTCATCCTATTACCTTCACATGGTTACTTTCATTTTATGGTAATGTCACATCATTCATACATATCTCATCTTGGGTCATCACAAAAACACTCACATAAGAAGACATATCATTATCCCATTAAGAAATTTAATTAACCCCATCTCACTCTTATTCATCTTGTTCTCATAGAAGTTACTGCTTCGGAAACCCTAAGGTTTTTGAATAAATATTGATCATATTTTTTACCGTATTGGAAATACTTTGGCATGTCATAATTCAAATATTGATATAACGTGTATCACATGTCTGGAACACTCTGTTCCTCCTATTCATAAATTCTTTTTGTACATTTGTTAGTCTATAGGACATAATTCTAAACTCATCATGGTCATGTGAATTATGTCATCCAATTTAACTCTTATGCATTGTTATTTTATCATAGTTTTATCTTAAAAGAACATGGTATCACATATTTATTAACCAAAAAACCATCTATCCTTGATAGTGGTCTTTCCCAGCTATCACTTAACCATACACAACATTATATAATCACTTTTATTTTTCCTTCCTATCAACATTTAGAGGGTCATCATCAACTCTCTCTCTCCAAGGGAGAGGAACACTTGGAATGTTCATTTAATAAACATCTCCAACCTTCACAGATTTCTCATATTATTGATAAATCTTGGATACTAGGATTCATTACCTTGGTATCCACCTCATGCGCTATAAGGAACTCACATCCTTATCTCATCCACTTTTACGAACATAAAAAATATCAAAACATATAAAAGGAGTCTTCCTAATTATTGGAAGGCTCAAAAGCAAAATCATCACAAACTTTATGATCGTGGAACCATAGTCCAAACAACCTTATTCTATAATAAGATATCCATTCTCATGTTTAGAATGAATCAACACATACCAAGTGGCAATGGTCCACTTGAAATTTGTGCCCTGTAAAGAAAAGACACAAAGGGAAACACACTTCCCACGTCATAGCAACATTGTTCAAGGTCACTAGTAAAAAGGTAACCAATTCTATTTTCATTATGCAAGTTACAACTTCTTATGTATCATTTTACCCTTTTCATTTTGGGTTCCTTGCCATCAACATAGGAATCATCATGATTAACATATCTCATTACTCCTTCCTTGATGACTATTTATCACACTAGTGTATGTTCTCTTATTTTATTCAGATTTAGATTTAATGGTGTTGTATCATTCTCTTGTATTAACCAAACATTCAAGTTTTGATATATAATGATGTAATTCTCATCTTCTTTAAAGTAGGATTGTGATATTCACACCATGATTTCTTATTCTTTATGCTCTTTAGATTGTCTCAAAATGATTACTTGATCAAAGTAATCAAAAATATAACAATCTAAGAGTTCCATACTTACCTTTCTTCAATAATTAAATACCTGGCCAGGGCACCCAAATACTGAGATTAGGCAGTATGTACTATATTTTTATGTCATATTCCTAACTTAGACATCATCCTAGTCCTATGTCCTAGTGTCCCTATAGACTCAGTGAACCTAAATCACTAATACCAACTTGTCAACACCTGTCACGCTAAACGAGATTACTCAAAACATAAAACACAATCAATCACGAATTAATCACATACCCAAAAATATGGGTAAATTAAAACCGATTTCAACATCAACACCCGCTCAGAAACGTTTGAAGGATCTCAACATCTTTCTTGTATCCATGCTATGCCACACAAACAAGCATTAATATGCTAACAAAAGTCTGATTCATTTGAAACATTATATACAAACTTTATCTCCCCCAGACTTGAGAGTACATGGACGACTCTAGGACACACTAGACATCTAATCAAATTTCTCAAGTATTCATTACTATAACTCCTCTTTTCTGCCATATATTTGTTTTCGTCACTTCTGATTACCTAAAAAAACTGTGGCGAACCACAAGGGTGAGGCCCAGTCCTAGCAAGAGATATAACCATCAACAACGTTTATTGATTACAACATTTTTATGTAATTAAACAATTAAGAAGTTTAATTACATATAACAAATAAGATTAATAGTACTGATGATTAACAAAATACATAAAGGACTAGATAATAACTATCATTATTAACCAGACTATCATCCTTTATCTTGTAGACAATATAAGCAGTTCAGTAGCATATGCAGTTCTAGCATCATGAGCAAGTCTAGTAACACAGCATAGCTAACAACATGAGCATGTGTAATTGGTTGAACATATCAACATTATAAGCAGAGCTAACACATAAGAACAACTACATGGATAAGCATTATTAGCAGTATATGCATCTCTAGTTACAAAGGCATGGCTAGCATGCTAAACATAACTGCAACATGAGATATCTAGCATCATGATTATAATCAGTTGTAGCAGTATAGTTATCAACATAAGCTTGACTATTGTATGTAAACATTTACAATCTTATGATCCACAACATAAGAATAATTATTATCTCTTAATTACACTAAGCATCTTCTTTATGTAAAGAGAACAAATAAGGGTTATCATCCAATGTGAAACGTCGTGTATAACCCTAAAAAAATATGTTACACGGTTGTATTAAATCTTTTATTACACCGTGGGGAATTTGAATCGTACAATTCAAAGTCCAACCGACCCCTACGAAGGGCTATTCAGTTCTGTATAAGATCTAGAAGTGCTGGTATCCTAAGATCTCTTACCCCCGGTCAGTACGAGTAAAAAGGCAGTGACATATCAGTCAAAGCTACCACCACAACGATATATAGTCAAGCTGAAAACCATTAGTCAGACCTTGGTACAGGTCACAACACTAGAAACTAGGGTATTCAAACCCAAACATTGAGGTACAACCACAGTAGTCCTCTAATCACATCATGTTATAATCGCTGAGACACAACCACATCCGTTCTCAATCACATCAGAAGTATGAGGCATGACCATAGCCAACCTCCACAATCTGCATTGTGGATGACAAGGATATATCCTCAACCTACCACCCCCAAATACTTAACAGTATGCGCTCCAAGTTTCCCTTAGGAATACTCGTTTCACCATCCAGCAATTTCTGACACTGAAAATGGCTATAGGGCATAGGGCACTACATGATTAGAGTTGCACTTGATTAGTTATGCCAATTGGGTGAATTAAGGCTGCATCAAACAGGTGGACATACAAACCCTAATTCACTTCTAGCAAGCATATAAATATCAAAACTTGAAAAGATATAAAATGTGTGAAACATAATTTCTCATCTCATCATCACATGGTACTATTCACTAGCCACTCATGAGACTACACCAGTCATCATGCTATCACAAGATAATAATCTTTTTCACAATATCACAGGGTATCAACCCTTATAAAAATAAGAGGATTTCACCTCATTCAGGGCTCAACCATGCCCAAAGGTCATTAAGACCATCATATTATTTCCTGCAAGATCATCATTATCTTTGCATGCCTTATAACAAGGCTCAACAACATCAATTATATATAATACACCAGATCAGTACAATATTGCATTTATGAACTAGGTGGTATTCATAAACAATCATAGAAGGGTTATATTAACATTAAGAACAATCTTGTATTACATCAACATGCAAGAAATCTAGATATGATTAACACTCATCATATTCATAATGTACATGTTTAGCAAAAGAAAGTATCAACCATGTGTCTATGATAACCACCAACTAACACATTAAGGTTATGATAATGTTAAGGACGCTATTCCACCATCATTCCATCATATCAGAATGTTAAACATGAATACTCATCTTTATCTAATTGCATTAGAGTTAGGTTCAACATGATAACTTATATCAATGTTACTAATCAGCACTCATACCCAAACCCTAACTCACGACATCCCCGTTGGATCATGGATGCATAAGGTGAAGCATCACCTTCACATTCCATACTATTCTCAAGTATGAACCCACACATAAAACAAGGTGTAACCATCATGTTATAGCATACTAGGGTTTCAACAATAATAACAAAGTCTCCATGATTGTATTAGTCATTCAAGGACTATTAATACCCAATTACCAACATTTAGTTATATTAAAGCTAGATATAACAAGTGATACCTAATTAGGGTTACATATCAACACAATATGGTTATCATTCCTTCTATACATATGAGTGAATAGGTAAGACTACCTTATTAAGGGCCACCCTCCATTTGGTTCATCATCATTCAACCTGTATCACCATACTACAATGTCACCTACACTATTGAATGTTTAAAAGATAAGACCTTAGATTGTTTACATAAGTAAACACCTTGTTTAAACCACCTATGAAGTCCTTGATTTGTGCTCTAGAAAGAGTCACCATCTAACCCAAGACATCCCTTGATTAACAACATAAAAAGTTCCATTGGAAGTAGGGTAAAACCCACAATTGACTATTCAGTTAAAACAAGCCATCCATTTTCAACAATTAAGATCCTTAAGTTTATCATATAAAGGAAACCATCTAAATAACATTATTAGGACCAACATATTGCATTAGCCATCATTCCACCTTAGTGGAGGAATAAACAGTAGATCTCGACCATTGGGTGAAGTTCACATGTTAAAACTGTCAATTACAGTATAGGTCTGACCATTGCATCAAGTGACACAAGAAACCATTGATCTAAGGCTTAATTGATGCTAAAACTATATGATTAACTCACTATAGATTGTAGAGACCTTATCCACCATCATTAGTGATCATTAAATCACTATAAGTTGTTAGATCAACAATATATTCATTAATCAACATCAAATATTAAGTTGATGTCACCATTGATTGATATCATCAGTAGTGTACTTAATGATTGATCATTGTACTTCTAAATGATCCAAAACCTGACCTAAGGGGTGACCATAGGTTTTCACCATCATTTGACACCCTTGATCACGACCATACGTTGTTATGAATACAACACCATTGGGTTGTTGTAATGGTACCATAATCGGGTCATGCTTTATAGAAGAAATCGTCTCTAAATCCTAAAATTGACAATTGTTTGATAGGTACTTAGCACCATAGGTTGTCAAAACAACCTAATCCAAGTCACATTATACCTTAGGAATAACATACATCTAATCACTGGTTCATATATAACTGAAATCATAATAGGGAACATTATAAAAATTGAAATCCAAGTCAAGCATAGCTTTTTAGTGCATGGATCATCATTTTCAAGCAAGAACATGATCTAGAAAGTTTATGGTAAGCAATAAACGTGGAGAAAGTTATAAAACTTGCCTCTAATGAGAAGATGGAACCACACACAGAAGAAATCCAAGAATAAGCTATGAATTCATCCATCTAGCACCTTTCTTCATCAAATGAGCAAATCCTAAACATAATGAGTAAGAAAGGTTGGGTTTTACAGCTTTAGAGGAAATTCTACTATGGAACATTTTTCTAGTTGTGCACTACTAATTTCAACATTTAATCGAGTAAACTAGGTTCGATCGATCGTATAATTTCACTAAATCCCATCGCACATATCAGTCAACTAATTAGTGTCGAGCAGGTGTTAATAATTTAAACGTGCAAATTAGGATTCTAGCGGTGCCGCACTGCCCGACACCCGAGTAAACACTGACATCTGCGAATAACACGGACCAAACCGAAATTGTCCAAAATCGTCTGTTTCATGGAGTTCAATCATGCGATTGGGAGTGAGATTCTACTCACCAGGGTTCGAAACGTCCAGATCTGACTGGAATTGCGTCCAGAGGGTTGTCTTCAACCTCAGAATTGCCTGAATTTGGACCTGTTGCAATCGAACATTACCACACACACATATTGGTTGGAAAAGGAGCTCAGTGGGTTATTGATTGAGAACTAGAAGCTGCAGATTCTTATCTAGGTCTCTTGGCCGAGCTCAAGGCAGCAGTTCTTGTTGTTCTTTGCGCCCAAGGCTCCTGCTTCAGACCTGCTGAAATCAAGCAGCAACTTCCCACACTTAGGTTGAAGAAAGGACTTGACTAGGTGCCTAAAGCAAGGCTACTGGCTACAGATATGTGTTGTGGCCTCTTGGGCGAAGTCGATGGCGGTGTTTTGAGCACCTCCTCAGGCCCAAGGCGGCTCCTGGCCGCACTGCAACTGTTGGCCGCAAATCTACAGGTTGACGCCCTAGCAGGAGGTGTAGCTGCGGTTGGAGGAGGAAGAAGGGAAGAGGAAGAGGGAAGGAAGGAGAAGGGTAGAAGGGGGCGCCCGAATCGGAGCTTGGAGCTCCAGAAAATCACGCCCAAATCGCCCCTCCATCTCTCAACTAGGTCGGCCGATCGGGCCTACTAGATGCCGCTAGAGTGATTTATTTATTCTATCGGGAAGTACGGATTAGGAATAAGCGAGAAAGGGAAAAGGTAAATAACCTATAAATGGGAAAATTACAGAAATGGTCCAAGGAATATATAAACGCCATAACTATGGCCTCGGGGGTCCGATTGAAATGATTCCTTTTGAACATTTGCAAATACAAGGTCCTCTACCTTCTCAAGGCACAAAATTATGCTAATTAGCTTGTCTTAGCTAATCAAAACACCAATTGCATCTTAAGCACTTAACTTAGCTTAATAAACATATCAAGGTTAGACTAGGGTTATAAGCATTCAATTATGGTAATTAAGCTCATTAAACTCATTGAGTAAGTTTAGGACCTTACAAGAAGGGTCTGGAATTTCCATGAATTTGATACACTACGGAAGGTGAACCGGTCATTTGACAAATGAACTAATCATTTAGTGATTGAATTGATCGGTTCATCTCATGAACCAGTCATTTGGGGAGTTGAACCAATTGATTCATTCATGAACCAGTCGTTTCACTTCCCAGGGAAGTTCCCAATTGACTTTCTTTTTCTGTTTCCAATTAATCCAAATTTCAATACTTGTCCCAATCAAATTGTACAAGTGAAAGGAAAATATTTTCTCACCAACCTAACTTTCCCAAACTGGCTCGTTTGGTCCAGCTGAACCGATCAGTTCAACACTTGAACGGGTCGTCTCACTTGACCCTGAGCTGATCAGTTCAACAACTTGAAATGGTCAGTTAGCAGTCCTGGTTGTCCAGAAAATAGTTAATGCAATTTTTCAATCAATCTGACACCCAAATCAGTTAGTCTAATACTTGAACTTGGTGATCTTGTGTCAAGTCAATTGATTGAATGTTTAATTGAACTACTAAACACTTATAGTAAACAATCTAAACATTATTCATTGATAAACTCATCTTCCAAGTTAAATCCTATGTGTGTGACCCTACATTCCCATTTCATGTTGGTAGTGAAAGTCCATAACACTTATGACTTCACAAGCAAAGACCGGTGCCTAGTCGCACATCAATGCTACCCAAGTGAACAGCAAAGTTGGAGAACAACTTTCAATCCTACAATCTATGAATGGTGTTACAATGAATGTATATTTGCTATGTCACTGATATCCTGAATGAACTCAAGGCATGGAACAGTCATCCATTCAACATTCATTCCCTTCCTTGATCTCAAAGCAGACTGGATGAGATATGTGTGACATCAATATCACATATTGATTGACATATGCATGCACATGTCTTTCTCAATCCTACTCATCACGTGTCCATGGACATCAAACTCCCTCAGGAGGGACAAATCCCATATCTATCACTCACCCCTCAAAAGCCCCATGTGTCAAAGTCACCCAATCATCACCTTTATAACAATAACGTATATTTCAAGACTGCGTTTGATGATGTCAAAGTGTACCCAACGACATGTGTTTGAGTGTAGTGATTTTAGGTCAAAGAATCACACTCACCGCCATCACTGTGAGAGCTGACTGTGACTACCAAGTCATGGTTCCATGTGTCACTCTCATGGTGGGTCTGTCTGATACACTTGTTCTCTAACAAGTACCTATGTGCTTGGTTTGATATCACTATATCATGACTGATGAGATTCTATCATCAACCAACACACAATCTAGTCTTGTGTGTCATTGTTGTCTATCAACCTTGTGACAAAGTGAGTTTTTATAGTAATTTCTCTCTCTTAAAAGTTTTATTATCAAATTTGTTGACCAAAATACCCTCATATACTTCCCTCACTCACTTGGACAAATATGTGTCACAAATTGCAAAAATATGCGAACCCTAGTATGCTATTACAATAAAATACATATGTTAATGTAATTAGTGAATGAACACATCAAATATTCAGATTTGGATCCCAAAATTATACCATAGTCACCTATTGACATCTTTAAGTTACCCCTAAAATTTCATTACATTTGGGTCAACAAATTGGGAGATATGACCAATTGAATTTGGTACATATTCCATTCATTTTTGGACCTAGGACCTTAGTGGTTGATTTAATTGACAAAATAATGTCTCACGCGACCCATTAAGCCACTGGGCACAGACCACTTAGCTAAGGTTTATCTCCAGCCGTCTGATTGAGGCCTCGTCTTCCCACCCTGATCCAAGGGCTCTTGACCTGTCTTCTACCTTCCGCAAAGAGCGAGGGATGATAGGTAAACTGAGCCTCGTTCTTAGGTGCCACCTCAAACCCTCCCAAAAGATATCTTCCGAAGAAATATCTCTGTCTCACCATGATGAGGTCAACCAGCCTTACATCGACTCCCCTAACCCTCAGAGCAGGGAGAACGACCTCCCCTTTTCTTGTTGCTCTCACTCCGGCGGCGGCTGCAAAACCCAGGACCCCCCCAACCAACCCTAAACCTACCTGAGTGCCTATAAAAGGCCCCTAGACACCACCGCCACCTTACTTTACCTCGATCCACTTCCTCCCGAGTGTTAAACTTCCTCAGGATCTCCATTCAACCCTAGAGATACCATGAGGCGCCGCCGCACTGCCCCTACTGGGCGTTCCTCCCCCTCATCACCTCCCTCTCATCTAACTACCCCCCTCGACTCGGAAGCGGCGGTAGACTCTGGGTGGCACCTCCTCACCCACATTGGGAGCCTGCTGCTCCTTTTCCTACTCTCGCCGGTGAGCCCTCCACCATGACCTAGAGCCTACCCGTGTGAGGAGACACTGACCAGGTCGGGACCCAGGGTGCCAAGTGAACCAATAGCCGATCGCCACATCAGCTAGGTCGCGGGTCAACAAAGACCAAAGGGGGAGCCAACTCACACAGACACCCCAATCAGAGAATGCCACGTCGGCAATCGGGGTTTGAACTCGTGAGGCCTTGGATCTACCTGAGCCTTTGATCCAGTCGGATCCAACCGTAGATCAAGGTAAATATATTTTCTTTTGTTTTGCTTTATCCAAGGAAACTGACTTTCTTAGTAAAATCTTAGAAAATGCTAGGATTATCAAACAATGTCGAACCTATATACCATTTTGATCAGAAAATTATTATCTATCCAAATAAAATGTTACCAAGACCTAGATCCGTTGAATTTTTCAAAAATAGTTTCCTAAAGCCTAAATGACTTCCTTAATTATAATTAATTGTTGATAATAATTTTCCTTGATAATATCTGTTACGACCTCACCTTTCGGTAACCCCCAATTAAGGGAGACCAAGAGGTTGAAGCCGCACCCATAAAATCCGAATCAAAGGTTAGACATATAACTAGAAACAATTATTAAATTCTAACAGACTATACTGAAATGTGGTAATAAAATTTTTGCATACCTTTGAAAAGTTTGGAATAAACTAAACTTCTAACCACAGTTGAACTATTCTAACTAATTCCTCCTTGTTCTTTAATTCTTGAATGCACAATGTGTCGCTTTACTGTTTGTACTTTTGAGATTTGTACCTAAAATGCCGACAAACAAAACGACGGTCAGCCGAAGCTGGTATGTGGAGGAAACAGATAATGTTCAACTATGTTAACAATATAATCATTCAATTAGTCATTTAACAATCAAGATTACATTTTAAGCCATACAACTCAATCCATACATATTCTCAAACTCTGGGCTATCCCTACAGTGGACATGGATATCACCTCTCTTTTAGGTAATAGAGTCGCATGGCACTACCCGAAGATAGCCCAATATCTAACTCAATGTGACTTGATGGTCCTACCTCAATGGTAGCCATGTACTAAGTCATCCATAGACCTGATGGACCTACCCAATAGGTAGCCATGTACTAGGCCATCCATAGACCTGATGGACCTACCCAATGGGTAGCCATGAACTAGGCCTTTCTCTAACCTGATGGACCTACCCATAGGCAGCCATGTACTAGGTTAGCTATTATGCCACAGAGAGAACCAGGATCTGATTTTTTAGGCATATATCCTTTGTGATAGTCATAGCCACATTATGGTTTGCAATATGAACATCCAAACAGTTTAGTTGCATTCAGTGCAATTAAACATTCGGGAATCTATCGGAAAACTAAAGCGGTTATTCATAATTAACCACATACCTGTACATGCAGATTTGAGACAAAATATTCCAATCAATTAAGACATCCAATGAAGCAAGTAAAAGAATCCTGAAAAAGGCATCCAATATATTTCTATCATGAATCATGGTATTCAAATCTAATAGGCCTAATTGTGCCCTAGGGTTACTAGCCCATTTTAGGGTTTTTCCCATAATTAAGGTTTCACCACTTTTCCTTTATTTTTATCAAAATATCCTTCAAACCCTAATTATCTCAGTTTATTTTCCATTAAGACCTTAAGATCAGATTTGGATCACAAAAACCCTAATTTTCAGATCATTATATTCTTTCTTCCCTTTTTCCCTCACTTAGGGTTTTAAGGGTTTTAATTAACATATTAGGTTTAAAACTCCAATCCTTGAAATCAAAACTAGTTACAATCCATCTTAATCATTAAACCAGTTAATAATGCTTGAATTACACACTTGCAAAATTAAGTCTATTTTCGATCATCAATTAGGGTTACTCCTACAATTAATACCTTTTCTATCCATATTAGATACTTTTTGCAAAAATGTACTGATTTAGGTTCCAAAACTATTTTTAATGTGTCCCTCATATTTTTCTAATCATTTTTCATGTATACATTTTTCTCATCCGAGCTTCCTAGCAGAAGTTATGATTTTTGCAAAGTAATTCATTTTTCAGGATTTTCTAATATACTACGACAATTATTAAAATATCTCTAGCCGTTCGATCCGTGGTCCGCTGGACCACTCGAGATCCAATGGCCCTCGGCCGCATGCCTAAACCAGAGCTTAAAAGAGGTAAAGGACCGCTTTACCCTTACCTTTACTCACAAGCGCTGGGGACAAGGGGGTCTTTTCCCCTTCTTCTTCTTCCCCGCGAGCGCCCCCCTGTTCGTGAGCCAGGCCTACCACGGTCAACCCCAGAATTGACTCTGAGAACCCTGCTGCCTCAGCCGCTGGAGAAGGCCACCGCACATCTGATGGGTCACGCCGAACTCCTTCGAGCGCCTAATTATCTCGGTGTGCGCCTGAGTCACCGGGCCGAAGAAGCTCTCCATTGGTGCGAGTTGCAGGTCGCAGAGGGGGAGGAACAGGGCCAACCTTCAAATTGACCGCACGCACACATGCGTCGCCTCCCTCCGAACACGCGAGAGTAGATGATAGAGATGTCGATACTGCAGATCTTCCCCTTATATATAGGGTCGACTGCCTATGGCCAATGATTTGGGGACTTCTATGTTTGTGGACGAAACCACCCATAAACCGGGTTGGATGGCTTCGGAAGAGACTCCCGAAGCTAAATGATCTCTTCTCGCTTCATGATTCCCTTTCCTTTTTGAGAAAATTATCAAACCAAGATTCCACAGGTGGACTCTGCGTAAGCAGGTCCCCATGAGACTGGGATTCACTCCCAGCCGTAGGATCACTGATCCACGGTCGTTCTTAGCCCGAAAATCGGGATTTTAATCCAGATAAAACGTGACATTAATATTTTCCTCTTCACTTTAGGAAAACTTCCAAAAATCATATCTCTCAACCTGTTTACACATTTGATCCCAAATTTTGAGGGAAGCTTAGTAATAACTTAATCTTTCATTATGCCGAATTTGGACCCATTAACTAAAGAAATCGGATCCCTTTCTTTAGTTGCAATTTATTTCTCAATTATGTATGTTTCTCATCTATTTTCTCTTTCCTTTGTCTTTAAATTATTATTCTGAGTTCCTTGTACCTCAAGGAATCCTAAAGGCATGGATTCCCATATTGGGGAACATCTATTTGCCTTTATCTTCTTTTGAAAGTCAATTTCTCATATTTCCCTTTTCTTAATCAATTTCTTTTCCTTTTTAATTCTCTTTTTAAGGATTTCTCTTTATCTCTCTTCTATTTTCCTATTAGAATTCCTTTTTACATTACAATTCCTTGGGATATGAAAATCCACCAAGGATGACTCAATTATACCTCTTTTTACATATTTTCCATACTTTATCATTATTTTCAATTTATTTCTTGATAATGAAATATTTAATTGATCTTTTCTTTTATTATTGCATTCTCTATGCAACTTTGGACTCCTTGGAACCCAAGGAACCCAAGAGGCACGAAATCCATCCTTGGATTACATTTCTTTGCCTTCTAGAGGTTTCCACATTATTCTTTTCTCAAATATTCAATTATTCATTACTAATTGAATTTTCTTTGTTATTTGGGCCCAATAGCCAATAAAGCCCACAACACAGACATCAAGGCTATTGTAAACAAAATCCATGTATTCAAAACAAATTATACCATTCTTTGTTCAATTATCCTTAATATGAGAAATTGCATTTCTCACCAAATGAACCCAAAAATTGGGGTTGTAACAATATCTGACTGTCTACACTATATTTAACCCTAGCTGAAACCCTATTTTCTAAATAACTTGAAATAAGATTCTAAGATGATAAATGATCAAAGGAGTAGGAGGAACCCTAGATCTAGTTTCTCTTTCTACATGGAATTAAAGATATATCTTTATAACAAAATTAATATCACTAGATGATAATTAGTGATTATGATTGGTCTGAATCTTTAAAACATACCCTGATATATGAATGGTTAATATGTTTAGGGTTGATATTTCCCTTGTATCTAACCCTCTTCTAAACCCTAGATCATGGAAATCTTCTAATTGATTAATTAAATGCTATCTTTTAGGCAAACTAATTAATGATGGATCAGACCTGATAATATTTCTAAACTCAATTAAAATATGGGAAATCCCTGATCTGGATTAAGATAACATAAAAAGGAATAATAACTAAGGACATATCTTAGTCTAGGTCACATGGACCAATAGTAATGGTGTACCCTTGCTTTCTTTGCAGGGTGACTGAATTCCTGATTGATTCTAAATCTTTGGACATCTGATTTGAACAAGCAGGTACGTGGACTTATAAGTATAAGACTAGATTTCTGGTTGCCTAAGATATGTATACCTTGAATGCTCATATTTGAATATGATTTCTTGGTTGACTAGTATGAGTTATACTTCGCCAAACCTAGTGAAACATAAATGGTTATGATGGGTTGTAGCTACTAGAGCACATAGCCTGGTGTGGATGTATGTTGCCTAACATGGATGTATGTTCCTTGGCCCATGTTAGATGTATGATGATATTATATTGCCCACACTATATGTAAGTCAAGTGCAATATGTGTAGTACAACCGCATCAAAAATGATTGTAATAAAAAGGATGTTTACCTGATTTTCATCTTAAGAAATGGTTTTATCTCTCTTTTCTTCTTGTTCAAATATTTTCCTTAATGCAACCTTATTAATGTAACTTTTACCACGTACCAGCTCTGCTGATGTTTTGTTTTTCGTATTTTCTAGGTGCAAGGAACAATTGAAAACAAAGTGAAATGCATGCTCAAAGTACCTGAAGGCATAAAATAATAAACATGGAGGATATATTAGATAGATATTTTCCTCTTATCTTATTTCTTGCTAGATGTTAGTTTAATTCTTTCCTTAGTTGATATTGAGGATGATTGAGATCCTATGTAATAAAGTTAACTTTCTCTAGAACAATATTTTCTCTCCATATGTAATGACTTTATTTTATCTATACGAATGAATGTTCGTGTGGCATTATATGATGATGTGGACTAGATCTTGGCTCAATCTCTGTTTTAGTTGACTACCTTAATCTCTTATATTTTCCCTTTTGACATCTATAGATATGAGTGCACACATATCTATGAATGTCACTATGGAAAATATATAGAAATTGGGGAACGTCATAGTTGGTATCAGAGCCAATGTTCACACATCAACTCACATGAACTTCATTCACCCTATTTTGAGTCTAGGGTAGTCCTTAAGTTAGGGATGTGAAGGGTTGATGTGTCTAGGATAGCATCTTCCATGGGTCTAACTAAAGTCTCCGAGCCACTTAGTTTGGCAATCATGAGGCTACCTTTATGGCAGTATAAGTCTACCTAGATGATATCCTAAGTGTCCCCTGTTCTTGGGCGTACCTTAATTTAGGAACCTTCTCATCTATAGATTTTCCCCTCTCACCTCTTCTATAGGAAAAAGAAAAATTTCCCTCTCCTCTATGTTTTAAAATAAATTTTCCCTCTTACCTCTGTTATAAGGTTAGGAAGGAGTCTCTCTATTTAGTAAAGTCCTAAGGATCAACTGATAAGGATTTTAGGATATCCTCCATAAATCATAACATTCAGAACATTAATTATTGATAAATGAGAATAATGAAATATCATGTGACGACAATAAAGATAATGATGAGAAAAATTGTTGAAGTAATAGACCTAATATGTTCATATTAATTACAGGATGCCTCCTAAAACTCGCAACTCAAAGGCCTCGGAGGAATCGTCCTCTAAGAAGAGAAAAGAGCCTGAAACCTCCGAAGTACCTGATCCTGATGCTGCGGCCAAGGAAAGATGGCAGGAATAGAAGAAAATCCTTCTAGACTTTATGGAAACCCTCACCACAAAAGGAACCTCTGAACCTAGCTCCTCTAGGGAAAAGGAAGTGACGGTGATAGACTTCATTAAGCTCAACCCTGATAGCTTTTGGGGGGAAGACCAACCCGAAGTCGTGGACAAGGCTGAGGCCTGGGTCCTTTCCATAGAAAATGCTTTCCGTACCCTAGAAGTACCCGAAGAAAAGAAGGTCAAATTCGCCACCCATTTGCTTAAGGGAGGGGCGAAGATCTGGTAGGAGAACTATGGTGGGAATCGGGGAGAGGAAGTAGACAACTTGGGGTGGGAAGCCTTCAAGACCCTATTCACCGACCGTTTCATGCCCATAGCTGAGAGGAAGAGGAAAGAGAAGATGTACATGGAGCTTAGGCATGGCAGTCTCTCAGTGGCCGATTATACCCGGAAGTTTAGGCTTCTAAAACGCTATGCCCCTATCCGGACTGAGGACCGCCTCACTGAGCATTATGTAGATTGTCTCTCCGCACATCTGAAAACCCTAGTTATAGCCTCTCGTCCCCGAAGCATTGATGAAGCCCTAGACATGGCCCTTAAGTAGGAAAGGGAGTAGGGATTGCAGAAGCCTTCTAGCATGGGATATTTAGGGTTGACCACCACTGAGGAAGAGAAGTTCAAGAAGTTCCATCCTGGCCATAATAAAGGATCAGGGAAAGGAGGAGGTTCAGGAAAGAAAGGACTGAAGAATAGCAAGTTGATGGATTACCACAACAAATACAAGACTTGTGGACGAGGACATGACGAGCCTTGTCACTACACTAAGACGGTCTACTACAACTGCAAGAAGGAGGGAAATTTCCTTGCCAAGTGACCCAATGCATCTATCCTTGGCAAACCTCCAGCAAGTGCTCTACCCCCTCAGGGACACCACAATTCCAGGGTGTTCGCAGTAACAACAGAGGAGGCTAGGGCAAATCCGAACCAACTTGTCGAAGGTAACCTTAAATCTTTTTCATATATCTAATATCTTGTTCAATGCCTTCAATTATTTAAAATGTAATTATCATGTGTAGGCATTGTTTTCTTGAATGGACATCCTGTTAAAGCATTGTTTGATTCTAGATCCACAAATACGTTTATCTCTCAAAATCTGGCCTCAATGTTGCACTTACATATAAGGGACGTGGGATACATTTTGGATGTGTCAACTCCTAGTGGCAAAATATTCACTACATTGTAGAAAACTGATGTCCTCCCTCTAAAATTTGAAAATCATGACATGCCCTTTCAATTCATTCTCTTAACCATGGAAGACTTTGATGTTATTCTTGGCATGGATTGGCAATACACATATCATGCTTACATTGACTGTAGAAACAAGATGGTAGTCCTCTCTCAACCTCATTCCTCTCCTGTAGTGATCCCTCGGGGAAGCAAATTCTGTAATAATATAATAATTTCCTCTCTTAAAGCTAAAAAACTCATATATAAAGGATGTAAAGTCTTCCTCGCATTCGTCTCGGAGACCAGTCCTGACAACGGGCCTGTAGAAAGATTGGAGGTGGTGCGTGATTTCCTTGACGTATTTCTAGAGGACCTTCCTGGGCTGCCTCCAAACAGAGACATTGAGTTCTCCATAGACCTTCTTCTTGGAACCACTTCAATTTCTAGGTCACCGTATAGGATGGCACCTGCAGAGCTTATGGAGCTTAAGAAACAATTACAAGAACTTCTTGAGAAGGGTTGTATCCACCCTAGCATTTCCCCTTGGGGTGCACCTGTCCTTTTTGTTAAAAAGAAAGATGGTTCAATGATGTGTATTGACTATTGAATGTTGAACCAAGCTACCATTAAAAACAAGTATCCTCTCCCTCGTATTGATGACCTTTTTGATCAACTTTGTACTGCTAAAGTCTTCTCAAAAATTGATCTTCATTCTGGCTACCATCAACTTAAAGTGAAGGATTCAGATATATCTAAGGCTACTTTCCGAACTCGTTACGGGCACTACGAATTTCTGGTGATGTCGTTCGGGTTGACCAACGCACCTGGCGTATTCATGAACATGATGAACAAAGTCTTCCAACCTTATCTTGATGAGTTTGTGGTTGTCTTCATTGATGATATTTTGATCTATTCTGATTCTATGGAAAAACATCAGGAGCATTTGAGGTCTGTCCTTGAGATTCTTTGAGCCCATAAATTCTATGGCAAGCTTTCTGAATATGAATTCTGGATTGATAAAGTTATGTTTCTTGGTCATGTCATTTCCGGGGATAACATATCTGTTGATCCCGCTAAAGTATCTGCTGTACTTGATTGGCAACCTCCTCATAATCCTTCTGAAATCCAGAGTTTCTTAGGTCTGGCCGGATATTATCGTCATTTCATTCCGAATTTCTCCAAAGTGGCACTTCCTCTCAATAAGCTTACTCGGAAGGATGAGCATTTCATCTGGTCAACTGCTTGTGAGTCTAGCTTCCAAGAGCTTAAACAAAGGTTGACGTCAGCACCTATCCTTGTTTTACCCTCTGGCACTGAAGGATTTGTGATATTCACTGATGCTTCCCGACATGGTCTCGGGTGTATCCTACAACAGAACGGGAAAGTAGTGGCCTTCGCTTCCAGACAGCTGAAACCCAATGAGTTGAATTACCCTACGCATGATTTGGAGTTATCCACTATCATCCATGCTCTCAAAATCTGGAGGCACTACTTGTACGGGGCAACGTTCGATATCTTCACCAACCATAAAAGCCTTAAGTACATTCTGACGCAAAAGGATTTGAATCTGTGACAACGACGGTGGATTGAGTACTTGAAGGACTACGACTTCACCATTGGCTACCATCCAAGTAAGGCCAATGTGGTTGCAGATGCTCTTAGTAGGAAAAGAGCTATTTGTGCATCCCTGTCTGTACCCGAATGGAGAAACATGGAGGACCTAGCAAGCTGGAGACCACAATTCCTGGTTGATCGTATGCATGTCAATAACATCTCTATCACATCCAACCTGCATTCTGAACTTCTGGAGGCACAAAAAGCTAGTCCCAAGCTTGCACAGCTCTCCTCTCTCCTGGCTAAACCTCATACACACCTGCCTGTGGGTCTTGATGGTGGTCTTCGATACAAGAATCGTATGTGGGTCCCTGAGCAGTCAGCTGTAAAGACAACCATTCTTAGTGAGGCACATGGGTCCAAGTACACTGTTCATCCCGACACAATGAAGATGTATGAAGACCTACAACGTCAGTTCTAGTAGAGGGGCATGAAGCACGACATTGTAGATTTTGTATCTAGGTGTCTGACATGCCAGAGAATCAAGGCCGAGCATCAAAGACCAGGTGGTCTATTGCAACCCCTCGAGATCCCAGAATGGAAATGGGAACATATCACTATGGACTTCGTAGTGGGATTACCTAAGACCAGGAAGGGGTACGATGTTGCATGGGTCATCGTGGATTGTCTCACCAAGTCAGCTCATTTTCTACCTGTGAAGACTATCGCAAAAGTTTCTGAGTTGGCCGACCTTTATATACGGGAGATTGTACGTCTGCATGAGGTTCCAACATCCATTTTCTCGGACCGGGACCCGAAGTTCACCTCAAAGTTGTGGAAGCAGGTTCAAGAGGAATTGGGCACTAAACTGAACTTCAATACAGCATACCATCTGCAGACAGATGGACAGTCAGAACGAACAGTGCAGATTCTAGAGGATCTTCTACGAGCCTGTGTGCTTGACTGGGAAGGCTCATGGGACCATTACCTGCCTTTAGCTGAGTTCGCCTATAATAATAGTCATCAGGCGAGTATTGGGATGCCACCATATGAAGCTCTCTATGGCCGATGGTGCAGATCTCCATTACTTTGGGACGATGTCGGGGAACACACCTTGATGAAATCCAAGGAGATGCAGCTGTATGCAGATAATGTTGCACTGATCAGGCAGAGAATGAAGCGATCACAAGATAGATAGAAATCATATGCAGATGCTCACTGGCAGGAACGTCAGTTAAAGGAAGGTGATAATGTCTTTCTGAAGATCCGACCGATTCGAGCTTTGGCCAAGAATAAAAGAAAACTCAGTCCTCATTATGTGGTAGCCTTCGAGATCCTTGAAAGGGTTGGAGAATGTGCCTATCATCTTGCCTTGCCACCTCAGTATAGTTCCATGCATAATGTCTTTCATGTATCTAATCTGAAGCCTTATGTCAAAGACCCCAGTCACATTCTGAATCATGAGCCTCTTGAGCTAAAAGATGATCTGACGTATGCTGAGTCGCCAGTCAGAATTCTTGATTTCAAGACAAAGGAGCTTCACAATAATCAGAGTATAGATATGGTGAAAGTTCTCTGGAGCAACCATGATCAAACAGATGTTACATGGGAGCTCAAGTCCGAAGTCGAGCGGAAATATCCACATCTCTTTCAGGCTGCTTGAATTTTGAGGGACAAATTCTTAAAAGGAGGGGAGAATGTGACAAAGTGATTTTTTATAGTAATTTCTCTCTATTAAAAGTTTTATTATCAAAATTTTTGACCAAAATACCCTCATATACTTCCCTCACTCACTTGGACAAATATTTGTCACAAATTGCAAAAATATGTGAACCCTAGTATGCTATTACAATAAAATACATATGTTAATGTAATTAGTGAATGAACACATCAAATATTCGGATTTTGATCCCAAAATTATACCGTAGTCACCTATTGACATATTTAAGTTACCCCTAAAGTTTCATTACATTTGGGTCAACGAATTGGGAGATATGACCAATTGAATTTGGTACATATTCCATTCATTTTTGGACCTAGGACCTTAGTTGTTGATTTAATTGACAAAATAATGTGTCATGCGGCCCATTAAGCCACTGGGTGTGGACCACTTAGCTAAGGTTTATCTACAACTATCTGATTGAGGCCTTGTCTTCCTGCCCTGATCCAAGGGCTCTTGACCCGTCTTCTACCTCCCACAAAGAGCGGGGGAAGACAAGTAAACTGAGCCTCGTTCTCAGGCGCCACCTCAAACCCTCCCAAAAGATATCTTCCGAAGAAATATCCCCATCTTGCCAAGACGAGGTCAACCAGCCTTACATCGACTCCCCTAACCCTCGGAGCAGGGAGAATGACCTCCCCTTTTCTTGTTGCTCTCACTCCGGTGGCGGCTGCAAAACCCATGACCCCCCACCAGCCAACCCTAAACCTACCCGAGTGCCTATAAAAGGCCCCTAGACACCACCGCCACCTTCCTTTACCTCGATCCACTTCCTCCTGAGCGTTAAACTTCCTCAGGATCTCCATTCAACCCTAGAGCTACCCTACAGCGCCACCGCGCTGCCCCTGCTGGGTGTTTCTCCCCCTCGTCTCCTCCCTCTCATCTAACTACCCCCCTTGACTCGGAAGCGGCGGTAGACTCTGGGCGGCACCTCCTCACCCACATTGGGAGCCTACTTCTCCTTTTCCTACTCTCGCCAGTGAACCCTCCAATGTGACCTGGAGCCTACCCGTGCGAGGAGATGCTGACCAGGTCGGGACCCAGGGTGCCAAGTGAACCAATAGCTGATCGCCACATCAACCAGGTCGCGGGTCAACAAAGACCGAAGGGGGAGCCAACTCACACAGACACCCCAATCAGAGAACGCCACGTCGATGATCCGGGTTTGAACTCATGAGGCCTTGGATCTACCAGTGTCGTCGATCCAGTCAGATCCGACGGTAGATCAAGGTAAATATATTTTCTTTTGTTTTGCTTTATCCAAGGAAACTAATTTTCTTAGTAAAATCCTAGAAAATGCTAGGATTATCATAAAATGTCGAACCTATATACCATTTTGATCAAAAAATTATTATCTATCCAAATAAAATGTTACCAGGACCTAGATCCATTTCCTTTTTCAAAAACAGTTGCCTAAAGCCTAAATGACTTCCTTAATTATAATTAATTGTTGATAATAAATTTCCTTGATAATATCTGACTGTCTACACTATATTTAACCCTAGACGAAACCCTATTTTCTAAATAACTTGAAATACTTTTCTAAGATGATAAATGATCAAAGGAGTAGGAGGAACCCTAGATCTAGTTTCTCTTTCTACATGGAATTAAAGATATATCTTTATAACAAAAATTAATATCACTAGATGATAATTAATGATTATGATTGGTCTGAATATTTAAAATGAACCCTGATGTATGAATGGTTAATATGTTTAGGGTTGCTCTTTCCCTTTTATCTAACCCTCTTATAAACCCTAGATTATGGAAATCTTCTAATTGATTAATTAAATGTTATCTTTTAGGCAAACTAATTTATGATGGATCAGACCTGATAATATTTCTAAACTCAATTAAAATATGGGAAATCCTTGATCTGGATTAAGATAACATAAAAAGGAATAATAACTAAGGACATATATTAGTCTTGGTCACATGGACCAATAGTAATGTTGTACCCTTGCTTTCTTTGCAGGGTGACTAAATTCCTGATTGATTCTAATTCTTTGGACATCTGATTTGAACAAGTAGGTACATGGACTTATAAGTATAAGACTAGATTTATGGTTGCCTAAGATATGTATACCTTGAATGCTCATATTTGAATATGATTTCTTGGTTGACTAGTATGAGTTGTACTTCACAAAACCTAATGAAACATAAATGGTTATGATGTGTTGTAGCTACTAGAGCACATAGCCTGGTGTGGATGTATGTTGCCTAACATGGATGTATGTTCCTTGGCCCATGTTAGATGTATGATGATATTATATTTCCCACACTAGATGTAAGTCAAGTGCAATATGTGTAGTACAACCGCATAAAAAATGATTGTAATAAAAAGGATGTTTACCTGATTTTCGTCTTAAGAAATGGTTTTATCTCTCTTTTCTTCTTGTTCAAATATTTTCCTTTATGCAACCTTATTAATGTAACTTTCACCATGTTCCAACTATGTTGATGTTTTGTTTCTCATATTTTCTAGGTGCAAGGAACAATTGACAACAAAGTGAAATGCATGCTCAAAGTCCCTGAAGGCATAAAATAATAAACATGGAGGATATATTAGATAGATCTTTTCCTCTTATCTTATTTCTTTCTAGATGTTAGTTTAATTCTTTCCTTAGTTGATATTGAGGATGATTGAGATCCTATGTAATAAAGTTAACTTTCTCTAGAACAATATTTTCTCTCCATATGTAATGACTTTATTTTATCTATATGAATGAATGTTCGTGTGGTATTATATGATGATGTGGACTAGATCTTGGCTCAATCTCTGTTTTAGTTGACTACCTTAATCTCTTATATTTTCCCTTTTGACATCTATAGATATGAGTGCACGCATATCTATGAATGTCACTATCGAAAATATATAGAAATTTTGGGATGTCACAAACCTTCCACAATGACATCTGACTAGGGACATAACAAGAATGTATAGTCTTAACATCCTTATGATCTCATCGTTTAGGTCCTTAACCTAAAAGCATATGTCATTGAGTAAAACAATTCTTTAGACATTCAATTTGTTCTATTATTATCTCATAACTGACTAAATCAGAATGAATTGGAAGCTTTCCTTTGATGTTTATCAAATCAATCTTAATGTATCCCACCAATCATCCCATGATTAGCTCTCGGGGCATACATACCAACAGACTCCTACTTGCACTACGAGTCAATCACCCTTGAGTCATATTCTTAGTGATCTCAAAACATGTCCCACATGTTCTAGTGCTCTAGTGCTAATGCAATGAGTTATGGCAACACTTTTCCTAAGTCAGTATGATTGCATGTCTCACATATCTTCGTTGTACATTATACATATGAGATGGAGTTGCCGTAATATGCGATCCAATATTCCTTTGCTAACCTTTAGCCTCATTGCATGACCAAGTACTCATTACTTGTCATCAATGACCAGAATACCTATAAGTTCATCTCCATTAACTCCTAGATCCATATAGTATCCATTGTTGTTCTCTAACACACGGTTACTCAGCATTTCCTTTTGAAATGACTTTATTGGAAAGTTTCCATTTTTCAACACACATTCACTTTTATATATCCCATATATATTTTGTGATAAATTTTCTATCTTTTCTGGTAATTCGCATCAGTGTAACTCTTTACAGTGAACCCTTCCTTATTTTCATAGAACTAGTACTTCTCAAGCACTTGTCAAGATCTCATGGTATTCCAGTAACCCTTACTGGAACTAGACATACATCCACTCATCATGTCCCAGATACGAGTTATCAGGATGAGCATATCATATTGTCATGTCCTACATATAAGATGATAAATGCATTTTATTCTTGCTATGTCCATACATGCAAGATAACAGGATGATTACATACATGATAGATCCATATCTATTCCATGTGTTCCCATTCTTGATAAGATTTGGGACACTTGGCTCTAGGATACTAACTCCATGTAACATGGACAAGTTTTCTCCCACTGAATATTTGCACACTAAACCCTTCAGTACAGATGTATGCTCTCTCTTTTTTAGGTCAAGAGGTCTTCGAGAACTATTTCTATAGGTCCCTATTCCTATTACATAGGAAACATCTCTATCTTCCCTAAAGATAACTTCCACAAAGGATTCCATTATAGAACATCTCATTCCTCATCAACATGTGGAATGCAAATACGCTCCCATAGAATGACAAATTCCTTCTTTATCTTTTTCATATCAGTCAAACCCTTTGACTATTTTATCAAAGTAAAGATTTCCAATTCTGAGTTGATTGTACTCAATCAATCACATTGATTAGTCCATTGTAACTTATAGACTTCATTTGCATTAATGGATTCATAAACCTAATAGGTTGTGTCATGTACACATCCTTGTCTTATTCCTCATAGGAATGTGGTTTTAATATACATATGCCAAATCTCTTAGTCATTAAGTTGCAATCAACATGCATGATCCTTCTTAAAATGTCATCCATCTATCTTAACGCTTAAGACTCATTCACACTTATGAATTTTATCCCAATGGGTGCTACCATCAAGGTCGTACCTTATGGTTCACATGGAAGTCATTTAGGATCTAATGGTCATAAACAATAACTCAAAATATGGTTCCTCAATATCATCTAGATTGTTGACTCATCATATGACCAACTCATCGTATAGATATTTGAGGTGTATCTATTAAGGAATTTGAGAACTGACAACACTTTGTGATTGTTAATATCCTTTATTAGTTTAAGGTATTCTCTATTTAAGAAGAATTTAGTTATTTGATAATCATCCTCTAACACCTTAGAGTATGACTCCCTTGTTGATTTAGACATCACTATGCCTTAATCATGAGTTCTCTATGATACACTATCATAATGACTCATAAGGTTCTCAAACATTTGGTTTAAGTATCTCATTAATTAATCACATCAAGAATTATTACTTTTACCAAATTTGTACTTCATTAATGATCTTCTTGAACACTTCAAGATATTCATATTGGTATTTCTCTAAACACCATTTGAAGTATTAACATTTTCCCTAATAGGTATGTAAATACATCATATGTATTATACCTAGTATGGTAGTCATTCTCCCACTATATCTAGTGAAGATTGACTTGTCATCATGTCTAAGATATTCATGTTTATTAATAGTTCAAAACCAAAAGAGTATATCTTATCCATCAACATGGAAACTAGAGATGAATTTCTCATGCTAATTTGTTGTTTGAGTTATCAATAACTTTTAGGTATCATTTTATCTTATGCATACCAAGTACCACAAGATAAAGAAAGGCATTTCGACGAAGATCATATCTTTGAAATTGAAACATCAACAATATTGATAGACATCTTGTCACTAAAAAATGCATCAATAAAGTGTTTCTATTAGAAAACTGAAATAGCAGTTCTCAACTCTATTTTGTGCCCTTTAGGCTGAAATAAATTGAAAGGTATTCCTATCTATGGATGCAACACTTGCTCCAATGATGAGTACTCCTTTCTTGGTCCTTTCACAAAGGGCATCACTTCCTTTTAGATCTTGCATATCATATATGTTAGATCTTCATCTTGGTATCATATACCTCAGATAAAGAAGTGTTTATTTCATGATACCTACGGTGGAGATCTCTATTGTAACACCCCTGACTTGGGTTATGAACTAACCCTAGGTGTTTTGCTTAAAATTATGATTAGAGGCTTGTGGTTAACCCTTTATATGCCATTAAAGCTTTAGAAGAATCTATATTTTCATTTTTGCCCTTTTTAAACAATGTTGTAAGATTGTTTTTGTTTAATAGGGACCTATGTGCAAATTACCCAATTAGAGGGGTTAACTTGCAAATTGCACATGTTAAGATGTTCCTCTGATGATGAGACGTCATAAGAATGAATATGATGTGGTGATATTGATTCCCCAAGCTTGGGAACCAAAATATAGCTTGTAGAGCAATCCTTGTACTTTAAAACCTAGTTTTGGTGTAGAGTGCAATTTACCCAAAACATAGGGTGCGACATGTAAAATATACCCTCTAGAGTACCTATAATGTATTTTAGCATCAAGTGGAGTAAAGAAAATGAGGGGGGCGCCTCATTTGAGTAACCATATAAGAAGGATAATCATTGTAATTGAATAATCAAGATGTATGCAAAATGACCCTTATATATGTATGACTTAATAAAGTGTTTGGCTTCTTTTCCTCTAAACCAAGGTTGAGAGATAAGTTTGCATGTTATGAGACGGGATTAATGTGGCAAATAAGTAGGAGAGGGGCGTGTAGGATATAGATGTAAAAGAGAAGAAGTATTTATCATTACCTTGGATATATGCCCAAAAATATATAAGCAAGCTCTTTACACAATCAAGGGATCGTTCCCTTCATTTCCTCTTTTCATCCTTTTTCTTTGGGCCGACTAAGGAGGAGGTTAGGAGCAGAGGAGGACGACCAAGTTGATCTAGGTAAGTTTGGTCATCTTTTGGATCGGATTCATGGAGGAAATTCCATTACAAGGTTGTTTTGCTAGTATTCCTTACACAACTCTTGCTTCTAGCCATCTTCTCCATCCAATTCTTGAAGAAAGGACCTTGGACGACCCCTGGAGCTCAAGCCACAATTAAATCTACGGATCTTGGAGCTCTAGATCAGATTCTAAGGCGGGTTTTATAACTCTAAACCTTAAAGCTTTGAGTATGCATCTTCTTTTCTTGCAAACGTTGCTAGTTCTTCTTCCCTCCATCCTTCTTTGCACTCTTGCAAGCAAAACCGTGGAGAACAGGCCTTGATCTGGAGGTAGAAGAAGGGGGCGTGAATACCAATTCTACTTTAGCAAACGTTCTTGCACCCCTTGGCCAAACGGTTTGCAAAACTGTTTGGGGCAAACGATTTCAAAATCGTTTGAAGGGCAAACGGTTTCACAAGGTCGGTTACGGAAAATAGTTTCAAAACCATTTGAGGAATTTGAAAAAGGGTTGACCGTTTGAGATTCCTGTTCATAATTATGTTGGTTAATAACTCCCCAAATTTGATAGGTTAACTCCCACGGAATCGTGTGTTCAAGGCTAATCAATTAGAGAAACCTAATTGGATTAAGTGCTGATTTCCAACCTGATTAACTTGACCTTTTAGGGCAAACGGTTTCAAAACCATTTGAGGGAGTTGAACAAGGGTTTACCGTTTGAAATTCCTGTTCATAATTATATTGGTTAATAACTCACCAAATTTGATAGGTTAACTCCCAAGGAATCGTGAGTTGAAGGCTAATCAATTAGCCAAATCCTAATTGGATTAAGTGCTGATTTTCAACTTGATTAATTTTCCTTTTTTGTCAAACGGTTTCAAAACCGTTTCAGAGGGTTTACCAAGGGTTTACCGTTTGATATTCCTGTTTCTAATGATATTGGTTAATGACTCACCAAATTTTATGGATTAGTTCCAAAGGAATCATGGTTTAAGGCTAATCAATTGGGCAAACCCTAATTGAAATTAGTGCTGAAATTCCAATGAGTTGATTTGAGATTTTTGGGTTGATTAGCCCAAACTGTTTCAAAACCGTTTGGGGATTACCCAAACGGTCTCAAGACCGTTTGGAGGTCACCCAAGACCGTTTGTAGGTCTGGGGACAAGTATGGTTGAGTAATTGAAGGTCTAAAGATACCAAATTGAAATGTAATCAAGTGATGATTCGATGATCAACGCAATAGCTCAAACCCTAATGATTTTTTCACTAGAATCCAAGGGTTGGATGAGACAAACGGTCTCAAGACCGTTTGGAACTCATAGAAATGGTCTCAAGACCGTTTTGAGGCCACCCAAGACCGTTTGGAGGTCTAGGGGTGAGTATGGTTAAGCAATTGATGATCTAATGATACTAAGTTAAAGTGTAATCAATTGATGATTTGGTGATCAATCCAATGATCCAAACCCTAATTGGTTGACTTTGATTTTGATGATTTGATGGGAAAATTGTATCAATACCGTTTGGAGGTCATCCAAACGACCTCAAGACCGTTTGGGGTCAGGTCATGTTCAAATTGGATGATGGTTCAATGGGTTCAAATCAAATAGACTCCCATTGAAATATGTTGAAGGGTTGACGATTCCAAAACCTAATCCAAATGATTCAAGCCCTAATTGATGATCAATTGAGAGTCAATTGAGTGTAAAATCAGTTAAGGGTTGACCTAATTAACTCAATTGATGAGTGGATAATAAGTACATGATCGATTGAGGGGTTCAACATTGGAAACCCTAACTCAATTGGAGTGGTTAAGACACTCTTTGGTCCATGCGGTTTTGAGGAGGTTTGGACCAAACGGTCTCAAGACTATTTGAGTCCAAACGGTCTCAAGACCGTTTGGAACCAAATGGTCTTAAGACCATTTGGGACCAAATGGTTTCAAAACCGTTTGGATTCATGCGGTTTCAAAACCGTTTGGAGGTTGAAAGTGCAAAACCGTTTGGGATCTTTTAAGGTCAAGAATGCTTATTGCTTTGAAGGCTTAGATGGTTCAATGGTTGATTAATCTAAACCCTAATGATATCCAAAGACATTAAGGGAACAAGTAATTAGTTGGTAGATGCATGCTATGACTAATGGCGGACTTTACCAAAGTACCCTTGATGGGTTTAAGTAGTCAACACCTCTTGATCAAGCAAACCCTAATGAACATTGTAGTAATAATGTGACTTATGTTATCAAGGTTGAATTGACCTAACCTAATTATAAGAGATGTAAACATCATCTAATAATAAGAGGGGAGAGAATACTCCTAATATGAATGAGAATCAAGTAATATACTTCCAACATGTATGAATACACATAATTAGGGTATGATCCTTTACAATGGGATCATGGAAACCCTAATTATGATGATCAATGAATCTTAACCTAAGTGAAGACATGAATGGAAGTAATCTTCATACATAATGATGGTATGATCTCAATTCACTACTATGTGAATAGTAAACCCTAATCTAGGGTAATGTGATGCTATGTGAATAGTAAACCCTAATCTAGGGTAATGTGATGCTATGTGAATAGTAAACCCTAATCTAGGGTAATGTGATGCTATATTAATAGTAAACCCTAATCTAGGGTAATGTGATGCTATGTGAATAGTAAACCCTAATCTAGGGAGATGTGATGATATGAACAAGTAACCCTAATTCTGAGTTATGCTTTTAAGCATGAAACTCCATGATTGAGAAATGAGATAGGAATCACTATTCCTTATCTAGTTAAGAGGTTGAATAACTCTATTTGGATTAAATGAGAATCCTAACCCAAGAAACCATCAGTGGTATTATGAAACGGTTGTGGTGAGTCCTTTGTGGCACGAACGTGCAAGGTAGCACGGCCGTGGTATCACATATATAATTTGAGAAGAACATGTATGGTGTTGTTATGATACAATATGCATGTTATTAGTAAATATTGATCATGCAGGTTTTCATAGAGAGGTGATCATATCTAGGTAAGCATTATGATATCTTATGTATTGAAATTACTTTACATGCTTCAAGTATAATGATATGCTATGATACCTAGTGAATGGTAAATTATGAGTTCAAGTACCTAGATTCTATAATCATGATGATAAATTTAGAAAGGTACTTGATAAGTTGAGGAATTGAGATCCTAACACTTTGTGAGAAAAAGTATGGCTACAGGCCATGTCTCCCCAATAACAATGTCAGACATTAGATATATGATCTAAGTCTGAAGAGAGTCAGTGTTGTAATAATGGTTTGATAGTAAATAAATGCCATACATGTTCTTCTATTTCTTAGAAGATAAATGACATATGGGTTTATCAAATTATAGTTGTATTGCTTTAATAGGAAGAATGGTTTAATCTGTTCAACATTGTTTTAACTACTCCCAGACAAATATAACTTCTCTGTGTACATTTTTCTCTTAAGCTTCAATAATTATGTTTCTGGTGAAGAGTTATAACTCTCGCTGGGAAAATTTTATAATTGTCTCACCCCGTGGGGAACATATTTTTAGGCGGACCTGGGTGAGGAGGCAGAAATCCTTCAATAGGTGAAGGGAAGCATCAACAGTACTAGGGACAGTAGTGAAGTTTCAGGTGGAGAACTGGTTGTTATTCCATGTATAGATGTAGTTAGAGTCCTATGTGTCGTCTCTGTATTCTCAGGTCCTCGGAGTAATAGTTAGCGCTTTCGAGGTTTTGGTCTAGTACCTCGAGATTTCTGTATCTTGCCTTATATAGTTAACATGGTAGTTGATGATTGTAATCTCGAGATACGACCTTACAGAGATATACTGATGGATCAGTTTATAAATAACTTATCATGTTGCTTTATGAAAAAGCTTTACCATTTAAGGATATATTCACAAAAAGTTTTAATTTTTAGTGATTTTTGGTAATCCGCTGCTTAGTGAACGCTTCCACATTAGTTAATCTTGTTTTCTCGAGATAGACGTTACATTTAGTGGTATCAGAGCTCTAGGTTTGCTGAGTCTACAGAGACATAGGACTAAGGTTGTTGAGTCTATTCTAAGTGTTTTTTAGATTATCTGATAGTATCTTCTGCTCTCATAGGAGAAGAAGAACTTGAAGATGTCTGGATCACATGAAGAGCATGCTGCTGAGGGCAGTACCACTGCACCAGGAGGAGGTGCAGGAGACCAGAATAGGGAGGGGCATGTACCTGAACAGCCCCAGATTGACCCAGCTGAGATAGAAAACCCAGCTCTCCATGCTTTATTTGATAAATTCCTGACAACCATAACACACATAGAAGATAGGGTGCCACCATCTGCACCTAGGGAACCAGCCCATCAGGAAGGTTATGGAGTCGGCAAGACTTTTGAGAGACTTCGCCAGGTGGGAGCCATAGACTATGCTGGTACATCTAACCCAGAAGATGCTGATCTATGGTTGATAGAGCTGGAAAAGGCTTTCAGGATCATTGATATTCCTGAAGCTGAAAAGGTAAAACATGTGATATACCTCCTAAAAGGGAGTGCTGGTAATTGGTGGATGATAGATGAAGATAAGAGACCAGGCGAAGAAATAGGATGGGAGGTATTCCGACTAGAATTCGTCAATAGATACTTACCTAAGACGTATCTAGATGAGAAGATCTCTCAATTTGAGAATATCACACAAGGACATATGAACGTTAGCGAATATGAAGCTAAGTTCATGGAGTTGTTGTGGTTTTGTCCGCAGATGGCATTTAGTGATGAAGAAAGAATTTGGCATTTTGAAAAGGGATTGAACACTTAACTAGCCACTCCTGTGTCTGCCTTAGAGAACATAGAAAGGTTTGCCACCTCTGTGGAGTCAGTAAGATGGATAGAGAGGTCGGAAATCGAGAAACAATAGACAAGTAGTAAGAAGATGTACACCCAGCCTCAAGATCAAAGGCCTGAAAGTTTTAAGAAGCCAAGATTTTCTATACCGATAGAAATATCAGGATTTCCTACCCAGACACAATGGATGTCAAGTGGAAGTAGGGATCATAGTAGTACACCAAGAAGACCCTCCGACATAGCATCAACATCGGTAACTGGATCGTATAGACACTTTGCACCCAGGATCTGTTACCAATGTAGACAACTGGGACATCTGGCAAAGGATTGTCCAGACAAGAATACAATAATGACTCATCCTGAAGGACAGAGTCTGCAAGGCTCACAAGGGAGGCAATATAATAATAGAGGACGTGGACAAACGTCCCAGACAGGTCAGATGAAATAAGTTTTGTTTTGATATTTCATATTAGGATTCTATGTGTTAAAGATATGAAAATTTGCTATTTTTGAATTCCTTTGACTAAGTCCTAGAAGGACCCAAGGGAGATAAGAACGTATATCTTACTCATTATTCTTTAAAACAATTTATAATCTACCTTAATTGTGTATTAAAAGATGAGATATAAATGTGATACCTGAAGAATAATGTAGTATGGTAAATCTTGTGTGTATAATGATATGAAAAGTGAGGAATATGATGATAAGTAAAATACATACTACCTAATCTCAATACTTATATACCATGGCCAGGTATATGGTTATTGTAGATAAGGCAAGTATGAAACTCTTAGATTGTTATCTTTTTTATTACTTTGATCAGGTAATTATTCTGAAACAATCTAGAGAGTATAAGGAAATTAATGAGAAAAGCTAAGTGAAACTTCTAAATAAACATACCCAGTGAATCTTCATAGTAAATACTTAGTGAATATACTTAGTGAACATACTCAGTGAATCTTTTTAGTGAATACTTAGTGAATATACTTAGTGAACACACTCAGTGAACTTCCTTAGTGAATACTTAGTGAATATACTCAGTGAACTTCCTCAGTGAATACTTAGTGAATCTACTCAGTGAACTTCCTCAGTGAATACTTAGTGAATATACTCAGTGAACTTCCTCAGTGAATACTTAGTTAATATACTCAGTGAACTTCCTCAGTGAATACTTAGTGAATATACTCAATGAACTTCCTCAATGAATACTTAGTGAATATACTCAGTGAACTTCCTCAGTGAATACTTAGTGAATATACTCAGTGAACTTCCTCAGTGAATACTTAGTGAATATACTCAATGAACTTCCTTAGTGAATATACTCAGTGAACTTCCTCAGTGAATACTTAGTGAACATACTCAGTGAATTTCCTCAGTGAATACTTAGTGAACATACTTAGTGAGCATACTTAGTAAACATACTCAGTGAATTTCCTTAGTGAATACTTAGTGAGCATACTTAGTGAGCATACTTAGTGAACATACTCAGTGAATTTCCTCAGTGAATATTTAGTGAACATACTTAGTGAGCATACTTAGTGAACATACTCAGTGAATTTCCTCAGTGAATACTTAGTGAACATACTTAGTGAGCATACTTAGTGAACATACTCAGTGAATTTCCTCAGTGAATACTTAGTGAACATACTTAGTGAGCATACTAGTGAACATACTCGGTGAATTTCCTTAGTGAATACTTAGTGAACATACTTAGTGAGCATACTTAGTGAACATACTTAGTGAATTTCCTAAGTGAATACTTAGTGAATATACTTAGTAAACATACTTAGTGAATATACTTAGTGATTTCCTCAGTAAATACTTAGTAAGCATACTCAATGAACTCCTTCAGTGAAAGCTTTTGAGACAACATACTTAGTAAATTTACTTAGTGAAATCTTCCAAGACAAATTGCTTAGTGAATCTTCTCAGTGAATATTTCCAAATTAATTTATTAGCAAACTTTCTTAGTGAACTGTTTCAAATAAATAAAGGATTGCTGAGTGAATTATCTATGTTAAGGTATGTATGTTTCTCTTTTGGTAAACATTCTTGGGTGATACTAGAAGAATGTTCTTTTATTCTTCTTCCTTTCAAAAGTATAGACACCTTATGTTAGGGGTTTATGCTTTGCACAAACATAAATAGTGATAAGAAGTAATTAATCAAAGGGACCTTGTGTGAATTACAAATCCATAATATCATCATAATTTTGAGATAATAAGGGGAAACTTGAGGGCCTTACTAATGAATAATCTGTCCCTCCTTTTCCTAGGATTTCGGGGACGAAATCCTTGTTAGGGGTTTATAATTTGTAACATCCCTGACCTGGGTTATGAACTAACCCTAGGTGTTTTGCTTAAAATTATGATTAGAGGCTTGTGATTAACCCTTGATATGTCATTAAATCTTTAGAAGAATCTATTTTTTCATTTTTGCCCTTTTTGAATAATGTTTTAAGATTGTTTTGTTTGATAGGGACCTATGTGAAAATTACCCAATTAGAGGGGTTAACTTGCAAATTGCACATGCTAAGATGTTCCTCTGATGATGAGACATCATAAGAATGAATATGATGTGGTGATATGGATTCCCCATGCTTGGGCACCAAAATATAGCTTGTAGAGCAATCCTTGTACATTAAAACCTAGTTTTGGTGTAAAGTGCAATTTACCCAAAACATAGGGTGAAACATGTAAAATATACCCTCTAGAGTACCTCTCATGCATTTTAGCATCAAGTGGATTAAATAAAATGAGGGGGGCTCCTCATTTGAGTAACCATATAAGAAGGATAATCATTGTAATTGAATAATCAAGATGTATGCAAAATGACCCTTATATATGTATGACTTAATAAAGTGTTTGGCTTCTTTTCCTCTAAACCAAGGTTGAGAGATACGTTTTCATTTTATGAGAAGGGAGTAACATGGCAAAGAAGTAGGAGAGGGGCATGGAGGATATAGATGTAAAAGAGAAGAAGTATTTATCATTGCCTTGGAAATATGCCCAAAAATATATAAGCAAGCTCTTTCCACAATCAAGGGATCGTTCCCTTCATTTCCTATTCTCATCCTTTTTCTTTGGGCCGACTAAGGAGGAGGTTAGGAGAAAAGGAGGATGAACAAGTTGATCTAGGTAAGTTTGGTCATCTTCTAGCTCAGATTCATGGAGGAAATTCCATTACAAGGTTGGTTTGCTAGTATTCCTTACACAACTCTTGCTTCTAGCCATCTTCTCCATCCAATTCTTGAATAAAGGACCTTGGACGAACCCTAGATCTCAAGACACCATTAAATCTATGGATCTTGGAGCTCTATATCAGATTCTAAGGCGGGTTTTATAACTCTAAACCTTAAAGCTTTGATTATGCATCTTCTTTTCTTGCAAGCGTTGCTAGTTCTTCTTCCCTCCATCCTTCTTTGCACTCTTGCAAGCAAAACCGTGGAGAACATGACTTGATATGGAGGTAGAATAAGGGGGCATGAATACCAATTCTACTTTAGCAAACGTTCTGGCACCCCTTGGCCAAACGGTTTGCAAAACCGTTTGGGGCAAACGGTTTCAAAACCGTTTGAAGGGCAAACGGTTTCGCATGGTTGGTTTCGGAAAACGGTTTCAAAACCATTTGCGGGAGTTGAACAAGGGTTGACCGTTTGAGATTCCTGTTCATAATTATGTTTGTTAATAACTCACCAAATTTTATAGGTTAACTCCCAAGGAATCATGAGTTGAAGGCGAATCAATTAGAGAAACCTAATTGGATTAAGTGCTGATTTCCAACCTGATTAACTTGACCATTTAGGGAAAACGGTTTCAAACCCGTTTGAGGGAGTTGAACAAGGGTTGACCGTTTGAGATTCCTGTTCATAATTATGTTGGTTAATAACTCACCAAGTTTTATAGGTTAACTCCCAAGGAATATTGAGTTGAAGGCTAATCAATTAGGCAAAGCCTAATTGGATTAAGTGCTGATTTTCAACTTGATTAATTTGCCTTTTTGGGAAAACGGTGTCAAAACCATTTGAGAGGGTTTACCAAGGGTTGACCGTTTGAGATTACTGTTCCTAATGATATTGGTTAATAA
Organism: Alisma plantago-aquatica; assembly: GCA_963693085.1. Lineage (NCBI taxonomy): Eukaryota > Viridiplantae > Streptophyta > Magnoliopsida > Alismatales > Alismataceae > Alisma > Alisma plantago-aquatica. The sequence continues at coordinate 267,352,917 of OY856415.1, read as the reverse complement.
CTCACCAAATTTTATGGATTAGTTCCAAAGGAATCATGAGTTGAAGGCTAATCAATTGGGCAAACCCTAATTGAAATTAGTGCTGAAATTCCAATGAGTTGATTTGAGATTTTTGGGTTGATTAGCCCAAACGGTTTCAAAACCGTTTGGGGATTACCCAAACGGTCTCAAGACCGTTTGGAGGTCACCCAAGACCGTATGGAGGTCTGGGGTCAAGTATGGTTGAGTAATTGAAGGTCTAAAGATACCAAATTGATATGCAATCAAGTGCTGATTCGATGATCAACTCAATAGCTCAAACCCTAATGATTTGTTCACTAGAATCCAAGGGTTGGATGATACAAACGGTCTCAAGACCGTTTGGAGGCCACCCAAGACCGTTTGGAGGTCTAGGGGTAAGTATGGTTAAGCAATTGATGATCTAATGATACTAAGTTAAAGTGTAATCAATTGCTGATTTGGTGATCAATCCAATGATCCAAACCCTAATTGGTTGACTTGGATTTTGATGATTTGATGGGAAAATGGTCTCAAGACCGTTTGGAGGTCATACAAATGACCTCAAGACCGTTTGGGGTCAGGTCATGTTCAAATTGGATGATGGTTCCATGGGTTCAAATCAAATAGACTCCCATTGAAATATGTTGAAGGGTTGAAAATTCCAAACCCTAATCCAAATGATTCAAGCCCTAATTGATGATCAATTGAGGGTCAATTGAGTGTAAAATTAGTTAAGGGTTGACCTAATTAACTCAATTTTTGAGTGGATAATAAGTACATGATCGATTGAGGGGTTCAACATTGGAAACCCTAACTCAATTGGAGTGGTTAAGACACTCTTTGGTCCATGCAGTTTTGAGGAGGTTTGGACCAAACTGTCTCAAGACCATTTGGGACCAAATGGTCTTAAGACCATTTGGGACCAAACAGTTTCAAAACCGTTTGGATTCATGCGGTTTCAAAACCATTTGGAGATTGAAAGTGCAAAACTGTTTGGGATCTTTTAAGGTCAAGAATGCTTATTGCTTTGAAGGCTTAGATGGTTCAATGGTTGATTAATCTAAACCCTAATGATATCCAAAGACATTAAGGGAACAAGTAATTAGTTGGTAGATGCATGCTATGACTAATGGTGGACTTTACCAAAGTACCCTTGATGGGTTTAAGTAGTCAACACCTCTTGATCAAGCAAACCCTAATGAACATTGTAGTAATAATGTGACTTATGTTATCAAGGTTGAATTGACCTTACCTAATCATAAGAGATGTAAACATCATCTAATAATAAGAGGGGAGAGAAGACTCCTAATATGAATGAGAATCAAGTAATATACTTCCAACATGTATGAATACACATAATTAGGGTATGATCCTTTACAATGAGATCATGGAAACCCTAATTATGATGATCAATGAATCTTAACCTAAGTGAAGACATGAATGGAAGTAATCTTCATACATAATGATGGTATGATCTCAATTCACTGCTATGTGAATAGTAAACCCTAATCTAGGGTAATGTGATGCTATGTGAATAGTAAACTCTAATATAGGGTAATGTGATGCTATGTGAATAGTAAACCCTAATCTAGGGTAATGTGATGCTATATGAATAGTAAACCCTAATCTAGGGTAATGTGATGCTATGTGAATAGTAAACCCTAATCAAGGGAGATGTGATGATATGAACAAGTAACCCTAATTCTGAGTTATGCTTTTAAGCATGAAACTCCATGATTGAGAAATGAGATAGGAATAACTATTCCTAATCTAGTTAAGAGGTTGAATAACTCTATTTGGATTAAATGAGAATCCTAACCCTAGAAACCAACCGTGGTATTATGACACGGTCGTTGTGAGTCCTTTGTGGCATGACCGTGCAAGGTAGCACGGCCGTGGTATCACATATATAATTTGAGAAGAACATGTATGGTGTTGTTATGATACAATATGCATGTTATTAGTAAATATTGATCAAGCAGGTTTTCATAAAGAGGTGATCATATCCAGGTAAGGATTATGATATCTTATGTATTGAAATTACTTTACATGCTTCAAGTATAATGATATGCTATGATACCTAGTGAATGGTAAATTATGAGTTCAAGTCCCTAGATTCTATAATCATGATGATAAATTTAGAAAGGTACTTAATAAGTTGAGGAATTGAGATCCTAACACTTTGTGAGAAAAAGTATGGCTACAGGCCATGACTCCCCAATAATAATGTCATACATTAGATATATGATCTAAGTCTGAAGATAGTCAGTGTTGTAATAATGGTTTGATAGTAAATAAATTCCATATATGTTCTTCTATTTCTTAGAAGATAAATGACATATGGGTTTATCAAATTATAGATGTATTGCTTTAATAGGAAGAATGGTTTGATCTGTTCAACATTGTTTAACTACTCCCAGACAAATATAACTTCTTTGTGTACATTTTTTCTCTTAACCTGCAATAATTATGTTTCTGGCGAAGAGTTATAACTCTCGCTGGGACAATTTTATAATTGTCTCACCCCGTGGGGAACATATTTTTAGGTGGACGTGGACGAGGAGGCATAAATCCTTCAATAGGTGAAGGGTAGCATCAACAATACCAGGGACAGCAGTGAAGTTTCAGGTGGAGAACTGGCTGTTATGCCACGTATAGATGTAGTTAGAGTCCTATGTGTCGTCTCTGTACTCTCAGGTCCTCGGAGTAATAGTTAGTGATTTCAAGTTTTTGGTCGAGTACCTCAAGATTTTTGTATCTTGCCTTATATAGTTAACATGGTAGTTGATGATTGTAATCTCGAGATACGACCTTACAGAGATGTATTGATGGATCAGTTTATAAATAACTTATCATGTTGCTTTATGAAAAAGCTTTACCATTTAAAGATATCTTCACAAAAAGTTTTAATTTTTAGTGATTTTTGGTAATCCGCTGCTTAGTGAACGCTTCCGCATTAGTTAATCTTGTTTTCTCGAGATAGACGTTACATCTATCCCCTCCTTTCATCTTCATTTGTTCTTCTAGATATAGAGGGAAATTTATCCTCCCTCGTTCACCCTTCCGATATGCCTTGAGGTTGGAGATGGCTTGGGTTGTTGTCTAGCATCATAACACTTCTTTACTTTTCCCTTGACTTTGCCTTTAAGACTTACCCTTCATTGATCACATCAAAGATTAGGGTTTGTCTTTCTTCATCTATGCCTCTACTATCCTCAACATGTCCAACAATTCTGTCAACGACTTATCAAAGTTGTTCATGTTGTCGTTCATCATGAATTGTATGATTCTCACAACATTTGCAGTATCATATCAGTAGCCAACTCTTGACTCAAAGGGAATCCTAGTCTAGTCAGGTTTTCCACATACCCAATCACATTGAGTGTGTGAGAACCAACTAGATCTCCTTCTGTCATGACATACTAGGATAATGTCTTAGAGACATCATATGTCTCATGTTGTCTCTACAACTCACAATTTAGATAATACAACATCAAGAAATCCACATCAATGGCATCCTTAGTATGCTTCCAGTAAGCATCCCTTTCAGCCTTTGGTGTGGTGGGAGTGAGTTCATCTGGTTCTGGTATAACTAGGACTTAGAGCTTTTGCTCTTCGATTGAGAACACTTCTCAACATCCTAACTAGTCGTGGAATTATTCCCATTTAGTTTGTCCATCTCAAGGACTGATCACAAAGAAAGTGATTATTATTTGCAGCCATTTTTCTAAAAAAAGGAAATATATGCAATTTAGTCCAAAAACTCATTTTTGACTTATTTGATTGATTTGAAAAAGTTTTACATTATAATTAGGACTTTAATTAATTATTGCTCCGACTATTTTTGTTCAAATTGATAGCCCTCACCATTAATTCAAAAGATTGTAGTGTACAACCTTCTAGTGGGTCCAAGATCCATATTTCATCCAATCATGAGTCATCTTTGGCTGATCACCCACAATTAGACTATTTAGGTAGGCAACACTTGCCAATTGCATCCTGTGCAACTCTCGGATGGATGCCATGCACAACTCTTTGCCATGGTCATCCCTGTGCCTCTGGAGCTTAGACTCTCTAAGAATTACCATTTAAGTCTAACCCAAAAGCCAACATGATGAACGTGCACCCTGCTTTGGTAGATCCCACATGTCCACCATCACACTTCCGTGAGATAGACGACACACCATGCTTTGGCGTAACCTACGCTTGGTCGATCAAGTTTTTCATGTGTGTCGCTAATGGAAGGCATCTAAGACTTAATATTTATTGAGAGATTTGGTTTTATAGGTACATATACATATCCAATCACCACAATATATAATACATATCATATACATGCTATATCCCACAGAAAAAATGTGAAACACTAAAATGATGATTATGGCCATCCTAATGTGATTCCTTGAGCCAAGAGGAATCACGGTCATCTAGGTCCACATCACATGAAACCTATACAAGATGTACTCTGTGCTTTGCCATTTTGGGTTTTATCAAATCATCTCCATGATTGATCGGCTCGCCATCAGGCCAGTTGGTTGGGTGCGACCAGCCAATCGACTGGCGCCTCGAGTCGATCGGTTCACTTATAAGGCCCCTAAACTTGCTTAATGAGTTGGACAAGCTTAATTATCATAATTGAATTATTATAACCCTAATATAACCTTTTTATATTCTTTGAAATCATAATACAAGCTTAATTTTCAAATTTGGTTCAATTTGGACATTGTTTGAGCAAGTTATGCAATTTTATGCACATTTTAGACTTTTCTGCAATTTACCTAATTGAGAGGTTTTCTTTGCAATTTATCACTTGCATTATGTTCCTTGGATATTCTATCATCATTATTGATCTTTTTGATCCATGGGGCGCCTATTTAAACCTTGGTTTCAAGGTATTTGCTACAAGGGTATTTTAGGATTTTCCCCTTCACGGATGAGCTACCTTTAGTAGCTATCAACTAAGGAATTATGTGATTGGCTTATAAATTAGAAAAAGGAAAGCTAATCAGGTCTATAGGGATGGTGGGAGAGCTTCTTATGTGTGTGCTTATATATTCTTAATAATTTAAAGCCATGGACACTTGGATATATACTAGAATTTCAACTTTTTCTTTTTCTTTATACTAAAGTGTCATATACTTATCCACAAGCACCAAAACGAGCCATTTCCTCTCCACCACTTCCCTCCTTCTCCCAGATTCTTTCTCCCTCTATTCATCTGCGAATTTTTGTGCTCAAGGAAGAACAAAGTGGGGATCTTCTTGGAAAAAAATTCTAGGGTTGTAATTGATTTCCTTTTTGGGTCTAAGAAGCTTCTTCCTAGTGATATTGACCTAAAAGTGTATGTTTTACCTTCTTTCCTCCGTCTATTTCTTTGTTATCCTTCCTCCTAGATTTCTCCAGGTTGGAACCTTTCTGTTCTGTGGTAGAATCTTTTCTAAAGCTCTAAGATCCTACCTTTCTTACTCCTTATGCTTAGGGTTTGCTCATTTGATGAAGAAAGGTTCTAGATGGACGAATTAATTTCTTATTCTTGGATTTTATACCTCACCTGCTCGCGATTTCTTCAGTGTGGGGTTTCATCTTCTCATTAGAGGCATGTTTTATAACTTGCTCCATGTTTATTGCTTACCATAAGCTTTCTAGATTAAAATGATGATCCATGCACTAAAAAGCTATGCTTGACTTGGATTTTGATTTTTATAATGTTCCTTGTTCTGATTTTAGTTATATATGAACCTATGATCACGTGTATGATACTCCTAAGGTACAATATGACTTGGATCTGGTTGGTTTGACAACCTATAGTGCTAAGAACCTCTCAACCAATGGTTAATTTTAGGATTTTAAGCTGATTTCTTCTATAAACCATGACCCGATGATGGTATCATTGCAACAACCCTATGGTGTTGTAATTATAACAACTGCTGGTCATGATCAAGGGTTTCAAATCATGGTGACAACCTATTTTCACCCCCTTAGGTCAGGTTTTGGATCAATTAGAATATTAATGATCAACCATTAAGTACCCTACTGATGTTATCGATCAATGTTGACATTAGCTTAATATTTGATGTTGATTAATGAATTAGTGTTGATATAACAACCTATGGTGACTTAATGGTCACTAATGATGGTGGATTAAGCCTCTACAAAACCTATGGTGAGTCAAGAATTGTAGTTTTAGCATCAATTAAGCCTTAGTCCTATGGTTTCTTGGGCCACTTGATGCAATGGTCAGACCTATACTATAATTGATGGTTTTAACATGTGAACTTGACCCAATGGTAGAGATCTATTGTTTATTCCTCAATTAAGGTGGAATGATGGATAATGTAATATGTTGGTCCTTATAATGTGATTTAGATGGTTTCCTTTATATGATCAACTTAAGGAGCTTAATTGTTGACAATGGATGGCTTGTTTTAATTGAATAGTTGATTGTGGGTTTTACCCTACTTTCAATGGAACTTTTTATATCAATTATAAAGGGATGTCTAGTGTTAGATGGTGACTCTTTCTAGAGCACAAATCAAGGACTTCATAGGTGGTTTATCTAAGGTGTTTACTTATGTAAACAACCAAAGGTCTTACCTTTTAAACATCCAATGGTTCTGGGTGACATTGTGGTATATATGGTTATATGGGTTGAATGATGATGGAACAAATGGAGGGTTACCCTTAATAAGGTAGTCTTACCTATTCACTCATATGAATGGAAGGGATTATAACCATATTCTGTTGATATGTAACCCTAATGAGGTATATCTTGTTATACCTAGCTTTAATATAACAAAATGATGTTAATTAGGTATGAATAGTCCTTGAATGACTAATACAATCATGGAGTATTCTGTTATTGTTTTTGAAACCCTAGTATGCTATATCTCGATGGTTACACCTTGATTTATGTGTGGTTGCATACTTGATAATGGTATGGAATGTGATGGTGATGCTTCACTTTATGCATCCATGATCCAATGGGGATATTGTGAGTTAGGGTTTGGCTATAAGTGTTGATTAGTAACATTGATATAATTTATCATGTTGAACCTAACTCTAATACAAATAGATAAAGATGAGTATTCATGTTTAACATTCTTATATGATGGAATGATGGTGGAATAACCTCCTTAACATGATCATAACCTTAATGTGTTAATTGGTGGTTATCATAGCCACATAGTTGATACTTTCTTATGCTAAACATGTGCATTATGAATATGATGAGTGTTAATCATATCTAGATTCCTTGCATGTTGATGTAATAATGGAATTTTCTTAATGTTAATATAATCCTACTATGATTGTTTATGAATACCACCTATCTCATGAATGCAATATTGTGTTGATTTGGTGTATTATACATAATTGATGTTGTTGAGCCTTGTTATAAGGCATGCAAAGATAATGATGACCTTGCAGGGAATAATATGATGGTCTGAATGACCTTTGGGTATTGTTTAACTCTGAATGAGGTGTGATCCTCTTATGTTGATAAGGGTTGATACCCTGTCACATTGTGAAAAGGATTTATATCTTGTGATAATATGATGATTAGTGGGGTCTCATGAATGGCAAGTGAATAGTACCATGTGATGATGAGATGAGAAACTATGTTTCACACACTTTATATCTTTTCAAAGTTTTGATATTTATATGCTTGATAGAACTGAATAACAGTTTGTATGTCCACTTGTTTGATATAGCCTTAATTTACCCAATTGGCATAACTAATAAAGTGCAACTCTAATCATGTAGTGCCCTGTGCCGTAGAGCCATCTTCAGTGTCATAACTTGCTGGATGGTGAAATGAGTATTGCTAAGGGAAACTCGGAGCACATACTATTGAGAATGTGGGGGTGGCAGGTTGAGGGTATATCCTTGTCATCCACAATGTAGATTGTGGAGGTTGGCTATGGTCATGCCTCATACATCTGTTGTGATTGAGAACGGCTGCGGTCGTGTCTTGGTGATTATAACATAATGTGATTCGACGAAAACTGTGGTTGTACCTCACTGATTGGGTTTGAATACCCTAGTTTGTAGTGTCGTGACCTGTACCAAGGTCAGACTAGTGATTATCAGCTTGACTATATGTCACTGTGGTGGCATCTTTGACTGATATGTTACTGCCTTTTTACTCATACTGACCGAGGGGAAGAGATCTTAGGATATCGGCACTCCTAGATCTTGTACGGAACTGAATAGCCCTTCACAGGGATCGGTTGGAATTTGAATGGTACGATTCAAATTCCCCACGGCATAATAAAAGATGTAATACAGTCGTATAGCATATCTTTTTAGTGTTATACACGACGCTTCACATTGGATGATAACCCTTGTTTGTTATCTTTACATAAAGATGAGGGTTAATGCAATTAAGAGATAGTATATATACTTATATTTTGGATATTCTTAGATTGTAGATGCATACATACAGTAGCCATGCTTATGTTGATAACTATACTTCTACTGCTAATTATAATCATGATGCTAGATATCTCATGTAGTTAGTTATGTTTAGCATGCTAGCCAGGCCTTTGTAACTAGAGATGCATATACTGCTAATCATTCTTATCCATGTAGTTTTTCTTATGTTGTTAGCTCTTCTTATAATGTCTATATGTTCAACCAATTAGACATGCTCATGTTTTTAGCTATGCTATGTTACTATACTTGCTCATGATGCTAGATCTGCATATGCTACTGAATTGCTTATATTGTCAACAAGATAAAGGATGATAGTCTGGCTAATGATGATAGTTATTATCTACTCCTTTATGTGTTTTGTTAATCATCAATACTATTGATCTTATTTGTTATATCTGATTAAACTTCTTAACTATTTAATTGCTTAAAAATATTGTATTCAATAAACGTTGTTGGAGCTTATATCTCTTGCTGGGACATGGGTCTCACCCTTGTGGTTCGCCACATTTTTTAGGTAATCGGAAGTGACAAAATCAAACATGTGGCAGAAAAGAGGAGCTATAGTAATGAATCTTTGATAAAGTTGATTAGATGTCTAGTTTGTCCTAGAGTCATCCCTATACTCTTAGGTCCGGGCAGGAAAAGTTTGTATATGGTGTTTCAAACAAATCGAACTTTTTTTAACATGTTAATGTGTGTTTGTGTGGCATATATGAATATTGTTCTCATGTGTATATATGTTGTGGCTAAGGAGATAGAACAATTTGTATCAAATTCTTGGCATAATATGGATACAAGAAACATGTTGGGGTCTTATGCAAATGTTTTTGGGAAGGTGCTGACAATGAAATCGGTTTTAATTTAACTATTTTTTGGTTATGTGACTAATTAGTGATTAATTGTATTTTATGTTTTGAGTAATCTCATTTCATGTAACGGGTTCTCACATCACTGGTCATCGTGCATCTCCTTAGGTCGCCACCCACTCATCTTACTCCAGGAACTGACCACCTTGGTCCACCATCTGATCGTCTCACGCCTGAGACTATCATCTTGATCATCCAGGTATCTGCCATTCTTTGACATAATAGGAAATATAAAATAATCCTATTTACATTTGCATTGGGAACCCCAAGTTATATTCAGGGGGAGAAAAGGTAGGAAATAATTTCAAGTTATCTAGAGTTACATCAAGAATAGGAGGTAGGGAATCGGTATGCAGACCGAGATCCAAGTAACAACAATCAACCACACACAGATTTTGGGTTTATGGCCACAATCACACTATAATCACCACAGAAACCATTTAAGGGTGACACATATCGAATGCATTTATATACCATATCATAAATGCATATGTAGGGATTCGTCGATTTATATTGGACATGTATAAAGACAATTAATTATTCACATCGTATGCAATGAATAAAAGGAGACAAACTAAAAAACCAATCACATCGATTATCCTAAACTATAAAACGTTGACGTGGCTCTGATACCACTATTGGGTTTTAGGGGAGGCAGAGATGGCAGCGGAAACAAAAATTTTCTCCCCAAACCCAAAACCCAAAGAGATCTCGTCAACATCTATACAGTAGGAAGGATGGTTTGTAGAGGCATACCTTGTCCTGAGGCTTGCTCGGTGACGTTACCTCACAACTAGCGTGGTATTCACCTTCGGTCTTGGACGGCGTTTGTGCAGCTCTTGGTCGCACCCAGCCTGTCAGATTGACGGTTGTCCTCCAAGCAGCAGAAATCTCCCGCCTCTGTAGTAGTCCACACGGACCACCTGGAACTCCAGTCGTCCTATCCTATAGGACACTGGAAGGAGTCATACCCTTATTTCGGCATACTAGTCACTGACACACACTCTCACAATCAGTTGCCTTTCTACAGTTCTCTTTCCCTCGTTGTGCCTCCCTATTCAGGTAGCACATGCTTGGCTCTCTCGGTTACCACAACCTAAGAGGACAACTTTGCAGATCAACTGATGTTCTGAGTTGTGCTATGAGAATCCCCCAATACCCCTCTATATATAGGAGGGGTTAGGGTTAGGGTTCTCAGCCCCGGGCAATGCGGGACTAAAGTGGGAGTTGAAGGGTCTGTAATTTCCACAAATTCGATACATTGCGATAGGTGAACCGGTCATTTCACAAATGTACTGATTGTTTGGGGACTGAACCAATCGGTTCATCTCATGAATCAATCATTAGGGCAGTTCCCAATTGACTTTCTTTTTCCATTTCCAATTAATGCAAAGATCAATACTTGTCCCAATCGAATTGTACAAGTGAAAGGAAAATATTTTTTCACCAACCGAACTTTCCCAAACTGGCTCGTTTGGTCCAGCTGAACCTGATCAGTTCAACACTTGAATTGGTCATCTAACTTGACCTTGAGCCGATCGGTTCAACAGCTTGTACCGGTCAGTTGGCAGTCCAGGTTGTGTAGAAAACAGTCAATGCAGTTTTTCAATCAATCTGACACCCAAATCAGTTAGTCCAACACTTGAACTTGGTGACCCTGAGTCAAACCAATTGATTGAATGTTTAACTGAACTACGAAACACATTTAGTAAACAATCTAAACATCATTCATTGATAAACTCCTCTTCTAGGTTAAATCCTGTGTGTGTGACCCTGCAGGCCCATTTCACGTTGGTAGTGAAAGTCCATAACACTTATGACTTCACAAGCAAAGAGCGGTGCCTAGTCACACATCAGTGCTACCCAAGTGAAAAGGAAATTTGGAGAACAACTTTCAATCCTACAATCCGTGAATGGTGTTACAGTGAATGTATAATTCCTTTGTCACTGATATCCCGAATGAACTCAAGACATGGAACAAGCATCCTTTCAACGTTCATTCACTTCCTTGATCTCAGAGTAGACTGGATGAGATATGTGTGACATCAATATCACATATTGATTCACATATGCATGCACATGCCTTTCTCAGTCCTACTCATCAAGTGGCCACAAACATCAAACTCCCTCATAAGGGACAAATCCCATATCTATCACTCACCCCTCAAAAGCCCCATGTGTCAAAGTCACCCAATCATCACCTTTATAACAATGTATATTTCAGGATTGCGTTTGATGATGTCAAAGTGTATCCAATGACATGTGTTGAGTGTAGTGATTTCAGGTCAAATAATCACACTCACCACCATCACTGTGAGAGCTGACTGTGACTACCAAGTCATGGTTCCATGTGTCACTCTCACAGTGGGTATGTCTGATACACTTGTTCTCTAACAAGTACTTGTGTGCTTGGCTTGATATCACTATATCATGACTGATGAGATTATTTCATCAACCAACACACAATCTAGTCTTTTGTTTCATTGTTGTCTATCAACCTTCCACAATGACATCCTACTAGGGACATAAAAAGAATGTATACTCTTAACATTCGTATGATCTCATTGTTTAGGTCCTTAACCTAAAAGCATACGTCATTGAGTAAAACAATTCTTTAGACATTCAATATGTTCTATCATTATCTCATAACTGACTAAACCAGAATGAATTGGAAGATTGCCTTTGATGTTTATCAAATCAATCTTAATGTATCCTACCAATAATCCCATAATTGGCTCTCAGGGCATACATACCAACAATTTATACCCAGTGTCAGTTTTCCTATGTCCATCTCTAAGATCATATTTGTTGTAGATTGAAATGGCCTTCTTAATAGTAGTTCATTATGATGACCATCCATCATTTTCATAACCACAAAATTTGCTGGAAACACAAATCTATCCACCTTGACAAAAACATCATCACAAATACCATATGGCCTAACCACTGAGTTGTCTGCTAGATGTATTGTCATATTTCTCTTTCTAGATTCCTTGAGACCCAACTTCTTGATAGTAGTCAAGCAAATAAGATTAATACTTGACTCTGAGTCACATAAAGCCTCCCCAAACTTGGTCTTCCCAATGTAACATGATATGTTGAAGTAACCTGGATCGTGCCTTTTTGGTGGCAGTTTTCCCATAATGAAAGCACTTTCTTGCTCCTTCAATACCACTACATCTGAATCAACTATCCTTCACTTTTATTGATTAATTATCCTTCAAAAAATTTCCATAAGAAGGAATCTTCTCAATTGCATCAATGAGGGGAATGTTGATGTGAAATTTTTTGAAAGAATCCAAAAACTTCTAAAATTGTTGCTCAACCTTCTTAGCCTTCAAGCTATTTGGAAAGGACACAAACATCACCAACTTCATTTTCTAAGGTGGGACATATGCTTCTTTCCTTGTCTCCCTTGGTTCATTAGTTTCTTCATTAGATGCCTTGTCCTCTGCTGGAGTGTCTAGCTCAACTAGATCACTAATCATCACTAGCTCTGTGTCACCTGCATTATTCTTTGCCTATTGAATTGTCCTCTTTTCATTCAACACTTTCTTACTACTACGAAGTGATGCTGTCTTCACATGATGATTTCTAGAAGGAATGTCAATAATAGATAGAAACCCTTATTGTTGTGGCTTCTTCAAGGATGCAACCTCTGATATACTCTGAGAGATCTGGTTCTCTATATTGTGGATATGTACTCCTTGGTTCTACAATTCCCTCTAGGTCTGGCTAATGATCACCTCATTTTGACTGAACAAATTGCCTAACATGTCTTCAATATGATCTTTTTCATTGGGGCCCCTATCCTATTGCTATACACCACCCTTTTGTAGCTTGGCTTGCTATGCTTGGGATGGGTCCTACTGAAAGTTATTGCGATCCTTTCGAGAAAATTCGAGATCCTTCCTCTAAGAGTAATCATTGTCCCTATAATTTTGATTCTGTGCAAACATTCATTCTTATTCCTCTCCTACAGAGGAATTTCCATCTTTATGATATAGTTTCTTGGCTATGATATCAAGCTTCTCATTCAATGTCGTGATAACCTTAGATTCTCCAACACTTTTAATCATTGTTGGATGCTCTCTTTCTTCTCCCCATGACCTATTCTTAGCCATATTCTTTAGAATCTCATGAAACATGGATGGCTTGTTGTTAAGGAAGAATCATGTTCCTACACTATCGAGTGTGGTCCTTTCTCCTTGATGCATCCATTAATAGAAGATCTTTTCTTGGACATAAATATCAATATCAAAATGAGGGACCTTCCTCAGCATGTTTTGAAACCTCTCCCATGCTTTAGAATATGATTCTTCTTCCTGCTACTAGAAGTTGTAGATCTTCTAGACCAACTCATTTGTCTTCTATTATGGGGGATAGCACTCAAAGAAAACATCTATCATCCCCTTACATGTTTCTATTGACTCGGGAGGGAGGTTGAGGAATGAAGACATTGCATTGTCTTCTAGAGAAGAAGGGAACAGTTTCAAGTAAATGAATGTGGCTGGAACCCTATCAATTTTCAAAGAAATTATTGATATGCGTCATTGGGTCCTCTATGTTGTGGCCATTGAACACTTGTGACTTAACCAGTGCCACGAAGCACGAGTTTATCTTGTAGCAACCCACATTTATAGGTTGCCATTTTGTTGGGCCCAAGTGAGCTATTGTAGATGATTCCTTGATCTTCTCCCAGATGGTCTGCTCTTCTACTTCTAAGTCAGCCATCTCTATTGGTTCATGTTGAGTTTCCTGTAGTGGTGGAGTTGGAATGAAATTTTCCATAGAGTTGATATATTCCTCTTCTCTACGTCGAAGGTCTTCTACCCTAAATATGGATCTACTCATAGTTGACTCTCCGTAATTGGTGTTTCTCGTCTGCATCATGAACTAGTACCTAATAAATAATGAAATTTATGTGAGAACACGATAGCAGTAATTGAATAAATATTTGGAATTTAGTTTTGAAATAGTAAAAGAAACATAAAAAAATGTGGCCTAGAATGGTCGGTAACATCACTCATAGTGATGGACACACCATTTTCCCTAGCAACGACACCAAAAACATGATGTGTGTATACTACACGTCAAAAATGCAAGTGCACATATCAATGTAATATAGGACTAAAGAGGCCCGGATATCAAACACGGGGAAAACGTGTACCTAGAAACTACTATTAACAATGACCCAATCAGCTAGGCCTGAGAAAAAGATTGATTTGGTTGATTTAATGACTAAATTATAAGAATTAAAACTAAGATTACTGGTTGTGATCACAAGTTGAATGAATTCCTTAGGATTGTGGTTTCACAACATTTTACATTGCAATTAGCATCATTTCATTAATATTAATCTCTCTTAACCTTGGACAAAGAGACCTTTAGCAAGAATTACCCACTCTCATAGCGTTATTCACTACCTAATCTAATACAAATGCCACTCTCATAGAAATTATGTTATTAGTTAGGTGCTTTACAAAATCTATAGGTTATTCTCTTCATACTCATAAGCCCTTTCTCAAGGTGTGATATGAAATGTGTAAATCTGTGAGTTTTCCCACCCTTAATGACTCTCTCGAAGCAATTAATGGCTGAAAAAACTACCTATGGTGATCAAGCATAGATAATTCATGATGCTCTCATAGAAATATGTCCATACATTAAGAGAAATATGTATATAAAATCATAACTGTCAATTACAATGCAAAATCAGACTACTCGCAGGTCCTAAGGAATAAGGGGATTAGCCCCACATAATTTCTATTGCTCTACACATAGAAGAAGAAGAAGAAGAAGAAGAAGAAGAAAGGAATGATGAAAACATCAAGAACAAGGAAACATCCCTAGAGAACGATGGTATGGATGGTTCCTTCTGACGAACACGGTGATTTTTTGTCTTCCAATTGAAAATTGGGCCACAAAAAGTGCATGAATCGCCCAGAATGTTTCTTTCTCTTATCCTTTCTATCTTCTCTACTCTCTTATATGGGACCTATAGGGTCACGCACATAGGTATTGACCTAGAAGAGGATTTTGATCTAGAATGACAAGAATTAATTGCTAAAATGTTTAGGCAGGTTGATTCACACAACTAGCAACCTCACTGCACTACCAAATGATGGATTTAACCATGGAAAGTAGTGAAAAGTTTTCATCATAATCAACACCTTGAACTTGTTTGAATCCTTTTGCAATCAATCTACCTTTATAGGTTTGCACAATACCATCCATGTCGATCTTTTTCTTGAAGACCCATTTGCATCCTATGGGTTTTACCCCTTTAGACTGGATCTACTAGGGTCCATACCTTGTGGATATACATGGATTTGATCTCATATATCATGTCCTCAAGCCACATTCTAGATTCTGGTCCTTCAATAGTTTCCTTGTAAGTTTTTTCCTCACCATCTATGAACATCAAATCATCTCATTCAGTCATGAGAAATCCATATCTCTCTGGTTCAAGACATTCCTTCTTAGATGTTTGTGGTTCTTGTGCTATGATAGGGTCTTGAGGTTCCAAGTCAGCTTGTGGTTTCTCTAGTTCCTTATCGATTTCCACAAGTTCAATGTGTTCTTGTTGATCTTAAACTTCTTCAAGTTCTATTTTCCTCCCATTGGTTCCTCTAGAAATGAATTCCCCTTTAAGGAATAAAACATCTCTAGAAACAAACACTTTGTTGTTAAATAAAATATAGAAGTAGTAACCCTTTGTTTCCTTAGGGTGCCCAATAATATATATATATATCCAATTTTTTTCCAAGATTTTTATAGAACTATTTCTTGAAATAAGATTCACATCCCCAAACTTTCATGAAAGACATATTTGACACATCCCATTCCATATCTCATGTGGTGTATTTTCAAACAATTTAAAAGGTACTCAGTTAAGTGTAAATGTGGTGGTTTCTAGAGAATGTCCCCAAAAGGAAATTAGAAGATCAACTAAACTCGTCATCGATCATACCATGTCCAACATGGTGTGATTCCTTCTTTTGGATACACTATTATGTTGTGGTGTTCCAGGTAGAGTTCATTGTAATAAAATATCAAAATCTCCCTCATAAGGTCCTCAAACTCTTGTCTTAAGTATTGACCACCAGATATGATCAAAATACTTTAATTCTTTTGCCAAGTTGATTTTGTACTTCATTCATGAATTCCTTGAACTTTTGAAAGGATTCTGACTGGTATTTCATTAGATACACATAGTCATTAGCAAACGTAATGATATAATGGCATAAACCTCTAGGACTTGTGGTAAAAGACCCTCACATATCAGTATGTATGAGTCCTAATAAGTCACCAACTATCTCACTATTTCCAATGAAAGATTTTTTTTTCATTTTGCCCAATAAAAAAGACTCACATGTCTCTATTCATTCAATATCAAAAGAGACTAGATAACCATCTTTTTGGATTCTAGGTTTGTTCTTAATATTTATGTGCCCTAGACGATAGTTACAAAGATTGTTTGAGTCATTGAATTTTACCTTATTAGTATTTATATCATATACATTGATCTCAAGATCCAATAGATAAATCCATAAGACATAGGATCATTACCATAAAAAAGCTCATCTTTAGAAATGGAAATACAACCATTCTTTATTAGAAACACAAAATTATATTTGTCCAAATAAGATACAAAATATTGTTTCTATTTATGGAAGGAACATAATTCCAATTATCTAACTCTAGTATAAGACCATTAGGAAGAGATAAGTAGTATGTGCCTGTAGTAGTGGAAGTATTTCTTGATCCATTTGCAATCTATAGTTCCACCTCCCCTTTCTTTAAGGGTCTAAATATTTTTAGATCTGGCATATTTGAACATATGTGAGATCCACATCAGTATTCAATACCTATGATGAAGAAGTAGATTAGTTTATTTTAATAATATATATACCTCAAGTGGAAATCTCTATTCCCAGCATCTTGTTCTTCAATTTCTCAAGGTAGAGAGGGGAAATCATTTTCCGATGTCCATCCTAGTGACAATGGTGACCATTGCATCCCTTACCCACTCCTCCTTTTACTTTAAGTTCAGAAGACTTTAGGTTAGCTTTAGAACCTTACTTAGCTTTCCCCTTTCCCTTGGACTTTCCTTTTCCTTTGTTGGCCATCAACATAGATTTGCGCTTGTCTTTCTTTGCCCCTTAATAGTTCTCAACATGTCAGGTAGCTCAGTTAGTGGCTTATAAAAAAAAATTCATGTTGTAGTTCATGAAAAATTTCTTGTATGTATCTAAAAATGATTTCCAAATTACATCTTTTGCCAAATATCGATAAATAAAGGACTTCCATTATTGCAAGACTTTCCAAATACCCAATTTAATTGAGTACATGGGGTCCAACTGGATCACTTTCTTTCATTTTGCATTTATATAGAGCCTTGGATACATAATACCTTTCCTTCCTTTCTTGTTTTTGATACATGTTCATGAGATGTGCTATGGTCTGAATAACATCATGTTCTCATGCTGCTTCTGAAGCGCATGATTAATGGATCAAAGAATCAAGCATTTTATGCCCATAACATCATCAAAATTCTTCTTATGAGCCTTCCTTTCTGCTCTAGGTGTATTGGAGTTGGTTCGATAGTACATACGTGTCTAGGACATATAGCTTACTCTTATATTTGACAACAATTCCCAACATCCTGAGTAGATGAAGTTATTCCCCTTAAGTTTTTCTTTGTTAAGGACATATCACAGTGAAAATATGTTGTGGGTTGTGTTTTTCATTAATCTACAATAGATGATAATTCTTATGACGTCCTAGTAATTGAGGCCTCAAATAAAATGATCTTAAAAGGAATGATTGGACTACCCATATCACCAAGGTGTACCTCCTTTTCAGGGATCCCATCATAAATAACTCCAAAGACAAACATGCTCAGCTTGAAGTAGTGCTAGGATGAGTGACCAATTGGGAAGTTGATTCCAAATTACATGTGAGTGAGGACTGATAGGGATTTACTATACACCCTAAAATGTAAGTGCACACTATTAGAATAATATAGGCCAATGAGGCCCAGATATCAAACACAGGGAAACGTAAATCCAGAAACTACTAGTAGTTGTAATTTGATCAACTAGACTAATGAAAGATTGATTGAGGGTTTAATTATCTAAAGAAGAAAATAAATCTAAATTCATGGTTGTTGATCCCACGTTAAGGGAATTCCTTAGGATTATGGTTTCACATTAATTAATATTGAAATTAACATCATAACATTAATAAACATCTCTCCTAACCCTGGACTAGGAGCATGTAGTAAGTACTCGCTCTCACCATGTAATTTAATACCTAATCTAGTACCAATCCCTCTCACATATCGATTATATTATTAGTCAGGTGCTTTATCAAAAACATTGGGTAATCTCTTCACATTCGTAAGCCACCTTTCTTAAAGGGTGAAAAAAACATGTATTTCTATGAATTTTTCAATCATTAATTCCCTTTTTCAAAGTAAATAAAGGCTAATTAACTACCTATGGTGATCAAGCATGGATAGTTCATGACAATTTCATAGAAATAAGTCCATAAATTAAGAGAAATTGATATATTACTGCATAAATGTCAATAATAATACATAACCAGGCTACTCCTGGGTCCAAAGGAATAAGGGGTTTAGTCTCACATGGTTTCCATTGTCAAGTACATGGGAGAGAAGAAGATAAATGTGGAAAATATTTAGAAAACTAAAGAACCCCTGAAGAAAAGATGGTCAGGTTGATCCCCTCTAGTGAATGTGACAATTTTCTACCTTCTGGCTAAAAATTTGTCCTCTGGAGGTGCCCAAATATTCTACAACATGGCCTTCTTCTCCACTTTCTCCTCTCCTTGCTCTTGGCTCCCGTCAAACGGAACATAATGAGATGATTAGGTCTGGCCGAATTCCTCTTAAGTCATAGAAGTGACTGAGGGTGTCATTAATTTCCATCTGTTAGATTAAACTTAATCTTCAGATCTGCCTGATACCGTCATGTCGGTACTACCCATACGGTATCGGTACTACCAATGCCTTCGATAAGTGTGGTCGCATGGGCCGCTGTCAGTACTACTGAGTTTGGATTCAATTGTACTGATTTTCCTCACAAACTTCTAATTTTTCCCTATGATGTTGTCGGAAGTATCGACTTATGGGTCGACACTACCAAGTCTTATCGATTTTTCTCTGTTCCAAACTGAGCAAGTGTCAGTACTACCGACTCCAAAGTCAGTAGTACCGAGCTATGTAGATTCTTGTAAATTTACCTAAAATCCACAAAAACTAAACATAAGCTCTTGAAATATATTAAATCGTTTGAAACATTAAAATTATATTTATTTGATGCAAATAAGTATCACAAGCTAATTATAGTAAATCGTGCACAAATTAATGTGAAAATAAACAATAGCTACAAAAAAATCAATAATTAATAGCGTGTGAAAATAAAATTATCTAGTGCATCAAACTCCCCTAAGCTTAAATGTTGCTCGTCCTCGAGTAACACACCCTCACATCTATTTGAGACAAGTTAGCAAAAGGACATAAAATATGAATTTCATTTCTCAACCATCCCCACCTGGAAGTCCCAAATCGGCCTATACTGACCATTGAACAATCAATTGCTCTATAGCGACCAAAAATATCCAACAAAGTTGTCCACCCTTAGATCAATGAACTTTATTAAGAGAGAAGTTAATATCAAAGCCAATCAGACATTCACTTGGTGCATCATGTGGTTCCCTATTCTACATTGCTCTTTCCTAACTACCAAGAACTTGGAAGAAATTCTCCTTATAAGAATGAATTAGGAGAATAATCATTTAAGTGGCCTAACGATGAGAGCAATGAAGGCTAAGAAATATGTGGCTTATATGATTTACAAGTAACGTCTGAATTATTTTTACAAAAATAAAACGTGATGACCCTATATGTTGAATATAATGAAAAATTCATTAATCCTAATGCATAATAATATTGGGTGGAATGATGCATGTGTCAATTATCTCATCAAATTCACAAGAGTAAAGTAAAGAAAACAATGCATCATGACTAGTACAGAAATGGGTTATAACGTCCCTACGTGTAGGGTCGGTTTTTCCAAATAACCAACCTTATATGTCTAAAAAAAATGCGAGCACCACTTAAGACCTCTTGGGTCGCTTTTTCTTAACATAACCGACCTTGTAGTGTATCTCTATAGGGTCGGTTTTCCAAATAACCAACCTTATATGTCTATAAAAAATGTGGGCACCACTTAAGACCTCTTGGGTTGCTTTTCTTAAAATAACCGACCTTGTAATTCATCTCTATAGGGTCGGTTTTTATAAAATAAGTGACATTATAGACAATTGGTTTAGAAACTCAATTACAAGTTTCTCGCGGAAAAAATTTGCTTGATTTTGGCTTCGCGCCTCGATCTATAGGGTCGGTTTTTCCTTATAACCGACCCTAAATGGCTCCTCGGTCGAAAAATTCGTCGACTGAATAAGAGCTAGATTTCACGTATACGAGCACCTTTAGGTTCGGTTTTTTCCTTATAACCGACCCTAAATTCCTCTTCGGTTCAGCACCTCTAAGGTCGGTTTTTCCTTTAAAACCGACCCTAAAGGCTCCTCGGTCGACAAATTCGTCAACCGATATCAATTCTGGATCCAGTTAAGTTCACGCATTTATAAGAACCTCTAGCGTCGGATTTGTACTAATAACCGACCTTAGAGGTTTGCTCGGTCGACGAATACTTCGATAAATATTCTTGGTCGACAAATTCGACGACCGATAAGGAGTCAAATTTCAAGTGTATAAGAAACTTTTAGGGTCGGTTTTTTGCTTATAACCGGCCTTAGAAGTATATTCGGTCGACAATATTGTCGACCGAGATGAGTTTTGGTTCCAATTTAGTTCATGCTTGTGAAAAACTAAACTGGATCCTAAGTTTATCTCGGTCGACAATATTGTCGACCGAATTGGACTTTAGGGTCGGTTATAAGCAAAAAACTGACCCTAAAGGTACTTATACGAAGGAAATCAGGCTATTTCTCGGTCGACGAATTTGTCAACCGAGATAGAGCCAGATTCGTTCGTATAAGCTCCTGTAGCATCAATTTTTCTTTATAACCGACCCTAAAGGGATTTTCGGTCGACATTATTGTCGACCGAGATAAACTTAGGATCCAATTTAGTATTTCACACATGAATAAGTACCTCTAGGGTCAGTTTTAAGGAAAAAACCGACCCTAGAGGTACTTATACGAAGGAAATCTGGCTCTTTTTCGGTCGACGAATTGTTCGACCGAGACATCATCGGCAATATTCTGATTAAAAAGGCAATATTCTGATTAAAATATAAATAAAAA
Organism: Alisma plantago-aquatica; assembly: GCA_963693085.1. Taxonomy (NCBI): domain Eukaryota; kingdom Viridiplantae; phylum Streptophyta; class Magnoliopsida; order Alismatales; family Alismataceae; genus Alisma; species Alisma plantago-aquatica. The sequence continues at coordinate 267,331,261 of OY856415.1, read as the reverse complement.
AATTGTAACGGCTAGAAAATCGACCGTCGTAATGACTAGAAAATCGATCGTCGTAACGGCTAGTTCGATCGACCATTGGGTGACCGGGAGACGACCGTTGCGGGCGTCGGTCGACAAATTTTCGACCGAAATGGGCTCTTTTTTTGCTATAAATAGCACCCAAAACGATCCATTTCTTCACACCTTCACATTCTCACTTCTCTAGCTCCTCTCTAGTGTATTCTTTTGAAAATCTTTTGCTTCTCTACATCCAAGTCTTGCTTTCTACTTCTCCACTTCAAAGCAACAAAATGGCTTCATCATCTACGCGTGGAAAGAAGCAAGTTGCAGGTAGGAAAGGAAGGACGATCTCTCCAACGATGTCGTTCATCAATGACGTCCCCTTCAACGATGCAGCTGCAGGCGACCACTACCTCAGGCTCTCCTCAAGAACTCCTCTTCCACGGCGGCTAGTCGACGTCATGGACTTCCACAACATTGTCGATTTGGAGGAACTCTTTGAGGTGCAACATTTGACTGATTTTCTAAATCCCTCCGTCCATTCCTACTCCTCCAAAGTAGTTAATGAATTATATGACAATTTAACCCCACATCCTGACCATGATACCTTCTCCTCTATGGTTAGTGGGTATGGATTCCATTTTACTGAGGAGGGTATTCTTGATATGCTTGACATAGACATAGAAGAATATAAAGATTTTCTTGATCTCACCACAGGAAATCCACTCACCAAACTCTCCTAAGATAACACTACAACTAACCTTAGTGATGTCAAAAGAGCCATCTTTTAATCAAATATGACTTGTCATGAAGATAGGGGTACCTATTATGCCATAAATTTAAAACCTGAAGCTAGGATCATAAATCTCATTGTTGCCACCAATATCCATCCTAGAGCAAACAAATCTGAAGTACCCACCTTTCGTATGTACCTTATCTATGCCATTCTCAAAGGTATTCCCATAAACTTTATTCGTATCATCCTTAAGAATATGCTTGAGTTTTATGGCAATCCACCTTATGCTGACTTTGTATGCCAAATCACTCAACATTTTCTTAAGAAGAATATTGAGGACGACTTAGGTTACACATGGGATAGAAAACCCAAAAAGATAAGTAAAAATACAGTGGAAAAGATGGGAATCGACTTTGGCCACAAAAGGGCTAGGACTGAAGGGGAGACATCCACCCAAGACATACCTCCACCACCTCCTCCTACCAACCTACCCCATGATCCGAATACAAACACCTTGACATACATTGTTGGATCCCAATATCACCTAAGTAGGCAATTGGATTATAATCACCATGCCATGACTTATTTAAACCAAAGGATGCAAACTCTCTCTCCTAACCAACCTGATGAATATCCCTATTCCCTTAATCCTGGCATGATAAATCCATACAATCCTTCCTACAACTATTATCAAATTCCACCTCCACCATCTCCCGATCTCACACATACTCAGTTTTCCCCAATTCAACTTCAAGACATTGCTGCCGACTTTCGCTTTGATCGTGTTCCCACCTTCTTGGAGGCTTATGCCTTAACCAAGACAGGTGCCTTGGAGTGGCAGACACTGGTCAATTATTATGGAGCTGAGCCCTTTCTTGGAAAAGACCCAGACATTGATGTAATCCTTCGGTCTTTTCAGTGAGATTATGAGATATCTTTGTAATGATTGTAATGGATATCTTTTTATAAAGCATGTCATGCTTCATCTTATAAAGTGTATGGGCATTAAATTGTTATGAATAAAAGTGTTTTCCATGGCTTCATTTGGACATATACATGTTATATATGAATATTGTTATTTCAAATGATTGAAAAATAAATTATGGCTAAATTTTACAAAGCATCACTTGGTTTTAAAATTAAATATCTCTTTAAGCATAGCATAAAATTAAGGGGGAGAACTAAAGAGTCATACAAAATGATTATATTGGATATCATGTAAAATCTTGTACACGTACTTAGATATCATGTAAATCAAGTGTTAGATCTTACCTAGCCATTTACAACACTTAGATAGGTCATCCCCTACAATAGTGTCACAACCGCACACTCATAAACACACTTGGTACTTAATGTAAAACATTGAAACAGGGTTAATCTCGGTCGAAAATATTGTCGACCGAGACACTCTCGGTCGACAATATTTTCGACCGAGGAGGACTTAGGATCACCTCTAGGGTCGGTTATAAGCACCCCGAAGGCACCTCGGTCAACAAATTCGTCGACCGAATAAGAGCCAAGTTTAACGACCTCTAGGGTCGGCTTTTCGCTTATAATCGACCCTTAAGGGCTCCTCGGTCGACAAATTCATCGACCGAATAAGAGCCAGATTTCACGTGTATAAGGACCTGTAGGGTCAGTTTTTTCCTTATAACCGACTCTAAAGGGCTCATCGGTCAATAATATTGTCGACCGACAGAAATTTTGGATCGAGTTTAGTACTTTTCAAAACGTTATAAAGCATTGGGATCTCAATCTTTTGTCTCATTGTTGGGAATTCACATCCCTCAATACCACCATCATCACATTTGCTGGATCTGGATATTCAAACCCTTAGTTCATCACTAAACATGGTTATCAGTTATCAGGTAACTATTACCTTCAGGTCATCTGACCAAGGTATTCAGGATATTTGTTATACAAGCATGTCAATTTCATATCAACCATATTAAATGTCATATCAACATCATGCAATACAAAAATAACATCACTATTACCTCATTAGGGTTAGAGTTTCCAATCTTTATCAATTAGGGTTTAGCAGCATCATCCCATATTGGAATTTCACATAACATTATCCCATATTAGGGTTTTTACACAACATCACCCTATATTAGGGTTTCACATAACATTCCCATATTAGGGTTTCACATAACATCATCCCATATTAGGGTTTCACATAACATTATCCCATAGTAGGGTTTCATACGACATCACCATATATTAGGGTTTCACATAACATCATTATTAGGGTTGTGTCAGCACCTTAGAGCTCATTCGATCGAAGAATTTGTCGACCGAAAAGACCTCTAGGGTCGGTTATAAGGAAAAAACCGACGCTACAAGTGCTTATACGAAGGAAATCTGGCCTCGTTTGGACGACGAATTTGTCGACCGAAAAGACCTCTAGGGTCGGTTATAAGGAAAAAACAGACACTACAAGTGCTTCTAAGAAGGAAATTTGGCTCCTTTCGGTCGACGATTTTGTCGACCGATAGATATCGGTCGATAAATTCGTCGACAGAAAGGAGCCAGATTTCCTTCTTAGAAGCACCTCTAGGGTCGGTTTTTTCTTTATAACCGACCCTAAAGTCCTCTTCGGTCGACAATATTGTCGACCAAGTTAAACTTAGGGTCAGTTATAAGGAAAAAACCAACCTTAGAGGTGCTTATAAGAAGGAAATCTTGCTCCTTCTCGGTCGACGAATTTGTCGACCGAAAGGGGCCAGATTTCCTTCGTATAAGCACTTGTAGCGTCGGTTTTTTCCTTATAACCGACCCTAGAGGTCTTTTCGGTCGAAAAATTCATCGACCGAAAATGAGTTTGAGTGTTTTTAAATAACCCGACATGGGCAGTGCTTATCTGTAGCGTCAATTTGTTTGGTTTAACCGACGCTACATGTCTTTCTCTAAGTGAAAAAGCCGAAACCTAGTCTTTCTTCCTCCCGCAAAAACCTTTCTGTTCTATTTTTCTCTCCCGCGGCACCGCAAAACCCTTTCTTTCTTGTGTCATTCCCTTCGCAAATCCCTTGCCTCCTGTCTGTGAAGTCGTGCCACCTCTCTGCGCCTCCAAGAGGATCATGGTGTCTGAACCGTTGCCACCTCTCTGCGCCACAAAATAGAGCTCGTCGTCGCCGCAAAATAGAGCTTGTCATCGCCGCCAAATAGAGATCGTTGTCGTCGCCTCTCCACTCTTCCACGAAGGTCGATGCCTCTCCGTGAAGGTCGTCTCATCCTCCACGAAGGTCGCCACCATTTCAAAGTAAGTTCTCCGCTTCCGTTCCTTCGTTCCCGCTTCCTTCATTCCGCCTGCCGCCATGGTTGCATCCAGGTCCACTCTTGGTCGCCAATTAGTCGACCGAGTGCCCACCTACATGCAACGTTCAGGTCCACTCTCGGTCGACTAATTCGTCGACTGAGAGTGGACCTGGACGCTGCGCGCAGGTGGGCACTCGGTCGACTAATTGTCGACTGAGAGTGGACCTGCTCCTTATTTATGTGTGAGCTATAAATGTTTTAATCATATTTGTTGTAATGTTCACAAATAGTTCTGAATATTATAATGATTTCAATCTTTGGACTGTTGGAAACGGCCTTACTTTGCTAATTTGTACAAGTATTTTTCATTTTATATGATTTGATAACCCAATAAAAAACATGTCTTTTTTCATATGTAATGATTATATAAATTCTAGAAATTAATACGAGATTAGACATGTGTACTCTTAGATTGACACTTTAGGGTTGATGCATTTATATATTAACTTAGAAACCCATTCAAAATTTACTCATTAGGAGTAAACTTTGGATATTCCCCGGTTTGGGACTGTTTTTGGATATTTTAATCTCACTTAGGATGTACCTGTATAATGTATGTTTAGTTTTGTAGATTATTTCAGTAGGATTTCTTCATTTGTTTTATGGGTACATATGTGAGTGGTTATTTGCCATTTACATCAGTGTACTTGGAGAACTTAGGGGAAATGCTGGTGATTTTTTTTTTAAAACTAAACATACATTATACAGTTACTAGTGAGATTAAATATTCAAAAATGGGATAGGTGGTACACTTTAGTATATAAGTAATTAACTTCCTATCAATAAAAACTTACATATTATTATAGTATCAATATTAAACTGTTAGTTTTATAATTAATTTTAATGTGATATAGATAATGGATCGAAGTTTGATGTCTATCAAGAACCGTTGCAGTCTAGAGTTTGCCAAAGGTCTTGATGAATTTATCAGATTTGCTGAGGAACATAGGAAACTACCTACATATAGGCTATATTGTCCATGTAGAAATTGTTGTAACAATTTGAAAGTTGATATTGGTGAGGAAATTAAGAATCATGTCATACGCAATGGGATCATACAAGGTTTAATGAATGGTATTGGCATGGAGAGAAATTGAATTATGGATCAGAAAATGTCGATACTAATAGTTGTGGCATAGAAATAGATAATGATGATAATGTTAATGATGAACCGATTCAAGATGACCAGATTCAGGATGATATGGTTGATGAGATGCTACGTAGTTGTCGGGACAATGTCATTGATCCACCTTCTTTATTTGCAAAAATTGTCCATGATGCTAAAAAACCATTATATAAGGGTTGTACTAAGTTCACGAGGTTGAGTGTTGTGATGCGATTATATTCTCTTAAAGCTCAAAACCGGTGGAGCGATAAGAGTTTCACTTCACTATTGTCTTTGTTAAAGGAAATTCTTCAAAGATGAGGCATTCATCATGGCAGACCAAGCAAAACAAGTATTCTATATTGATGACCCGACAAATAAAAATTGGTCTATCGTTCTTAATGGAAAAAGACAGTTTACTGTAGATCCTATAAATGAAGAAGAATACTATGAAAAGTATGATGATTCCAGTCCATTCTCAGTTGGTTTTCCAAGTGTAAATGTTGAAGATAACACCGATGAATATTATAAACGTCAAGACCATGCTGAAGGAATTTTCCTTGACTAACAACTCAACCAATACTAAAGGCATGTATTGTTTGAATTATTTATTTTATTATCAAGTATATCTTATCACTTGTGCTTTTATTATCACTTATGTTTTTATCATGTATACTTGTAGGTTCTAAAATGGCAAGTGAAGATGAACATTATGAGCATGAGCACCATGAGGATGGTACTGGTGATGCTAATAAACTTAGAGGTCCTACATTGATGCGTAGGCTGCAGGAGCTCAGGGCTAAAGGGGATAAATTGCCAATCCAGTTTGATATGACAGGAGCACCTGTTGGGGAACATGCTAGTGCTTTCAAGCATTACGTAGGGGTGACCGCACGCAGTAAGGTGCCAATAGATATAGAAAATTGGCATGATGTTCCTAATGCCAAAAAAGACCTCATATGGAAAGATATATCTGTGAGTGGAAGTGATATTATTTTAATATGTTTTTTATCTATTGATTCTAATTTAGTTTGCTTGAATTAATTCCTTTTCAAAACAACATTATTAATTGCTTCTTTTGTATGTATAGGGTGTTTTTCATATAAATGAAAAAGATCACAAGAAAAAAGTGCTACAACGTTGTGGTGTACGATGGAGGGGTTTTAAGACATATCTTGTAAGGGAATTTATAAATAATACTAAACAAAAGAAGAAAGCTACAGATGTATATATTTTTATAGATCCTGAGGTGTGGGAAAGATTTGTTGCATCCAGGAGATCGGAAGAGTTTGAGGTAATAAAGATTGTGATGTATTGTATGAATATTTAATTTTATACAATTAAGGGGGTGAATCTTTTTATACATGTTTGCCAAGTCTAAATTGCAATACCTCATTTTAAAAGATCAGGCTATTCACCATGCTCAAAAGGAAAGACGGGCTAAAAATGTGCATGACCATCGCTTGGGGCCCGGTGGTTATGCCTTCCACCGCCAACTATAAGAGAAGCAATCATCTTCTGGAGAAGAATCTAGTACAACTCAAGTTGAGCGACCACCCCGACACTTGACATGGATTGATGCTAGAAAGAATCAAGCCGGTGAAATTGTCAACCCTGCAACTAAGGAGGTGGCACAAAAGATGGTAGGTTTATCCCAACTAAGTAAAGAGTAACTCCCACAAACTTAGATTTATTTATATCTAATTGGTATTGTGATTTAATATTTTTATTAACTATGAATAGATTGATCCCCACGAGCAAAGGAAGGAAGGAAAGTTCATCCCAACTGGCTACATGGATGAAATAGCAGTTGCTCTTGGTACGAAGGAGCATCCTGGTTGTGTTAGGGGATTAGGAGCTGGCATAGGATGCAAGTCTTATTTTGGCCCTTCTAAATCTAAAAGAGGTCATGCAGGAGGTCTTACACAAGAGGATGTTGAAGCATTAGTAGCGCAGAAAGTAAAAGAAATAATGTCTTCATTTCAGCCTACTCAACCTTCTCAACCTATTCATACTGCGTGTCTCTCAAATGATGAGGTACAAGCCCATTCTCCAGTTGTAGAAGGTCATGGGAGCACTCCCGATGACCCATCACAACAATCTGTTGTAAATTTTTGTTCTATATGTTGTGTTATTAGTATGATAAATATATGATAATATATATAGTTGTAACATGTATCTGTTCTACTGTTTCTTATATAAATTATATTATTTAAATCTAGGTTGGTATGAACTGTAAACTTGCAGTGGAGGTTCCAGAATATAATGTTGTGGCAGCGGGAAAGGTGTACAACCTTGGTGGTACATTGCATTGCCAACAAATTACTGATGAAATTTGTCATGTGTCCATCCATCTTGTGTATGACGGAATGGGGGACAAACCACTACCCATACCTAATCCTGAATATAGTACAGTTGAAGAAGTTGAGGGTTCTATGGTGGGTTGGCCTAGGCACTTGGTTATCAATGACAAGGTATACCTTATTTCTACCATATTTTTCATATTTGACTGCATATATGAACTCATGTAATATAAGTATGTAATTTAATTAACAGGTTTGTAAACCAAAAAGTAAAACTTCTACTTGTCGTCCTCCTATGCCCAAGCTATCTTTCATTCCCGAAACTACATTCGACGAATTGGGAAGCAAATCTAAATGTTTGTGTCGATACTTAGCCAACCAAAGATCAGATCACATATGTTGGTCAATTTAACACAAGATGCAGCTGGGAGGGACTTTCAGAATTTTATTTTTCTTGATAATATTATAGAGTTGTTTCGGTATGATTGGCTGAACACTTTGATAATAGAAGTATGGATAAGGTAAGGATCTATCAATATATATAGAAAATTCCAATACACATTTTTAGCTTATTTCTACATATGAAAATAATTACAAATGTTTGATAGCCATTTATATACCGAGGCCACATACTTTGATATAAAGAATGTTGGATTCTTAGTTCCTTTGGTCAGTATTCAGGTGGAGACACATATTGAGGATGTGAATGAGTACTTCTCTGATGCATTCAAATATTTTTCTAGTGAGGGGAAGGAAATTATCCTAATTCCTTTTAACGTCCAATAAGTATTATTATTCAATATAATTTTAATAATGAATAAAATTATTTATTTAAATGTTTGTTTTATTCTTACTCAGAGCTAGATATTGGGAATTAGTGGTGATTGCCCTAAAATTGATGACTCTTTATTATCTTGACCCAATGGGTAAAACAACAAGGAGTCACAAACTGAAATTGCCAGTTATGGAGTAAGCATAAATTTAATTAATGCTTCAACATGATATTTCTATTTAGAATTTCTATTTTACCAACTATCATTTAATTTGATAGGGGTATAAAGGCTTTTCGTGAAGCTGGAGGACAAATACCCACAAAATTAAAGACATTGACTTTGAAAAATGTCAAGGTAGATACTTTGACAACTGCTTTCTCTTATATGTATTAATTTTCAACTGTAATATGTCAACTCTTATACTCTTATCTTAATTGATGTTTATAGTAGTTTACTAACAATAAGTATAATTTGTTATTTGTAGTGTCCTATGCAAAATAATGATTGGGCTTGTGGCTACTTTGTAATGAAATATATGCAAGCTATTTTCAAACAAGCATGACATGACATTCAGACTATAAGTCAGGTAATAAAGAATAACATCATAAATTTACAAGTGATTGTAGTCATTTTATAAAATATTAGCATGTGCATTTTCTGTTACAGATCTATACAACCCAGCCTTACACACATGTGGACTTGGATGAATTCTGAGAAGAGTGGTCAGAGTCTTTTATAAATGAAGTCGATATAGCATTGGATTAAATATTTCGGCTCCATTTATGTATGTGGTTTGAGTACTCTTTCATATTTACTTTAGTATCTGTCATCTCAGACTTGCACTCTATCATTTTGTAAATTATGATGTGATTATGAATCATTTTTGTTATGAATTGGTGGTTTTGAATGGTGACGGTTGAGCATCAATGCTCCCCTCTCCCAAAATACATGAATCTTCTTGTTCTTCTGTTCTATTTCAATTTCTGCAGAAATTTTTTTAAAAAAATTGTAACTTCTAGCGTAGGTTTTTTAAATAACCGACCCTAAAGATTGAATTTAGTGTACCCTCTTCGGTCGAACAAATTTTCGACCGAAATATAACTTCTAACGTCAGTTTTTGAACAAAACCGACTCTAAGTGTCCTCTATAAGGTCAGTTATTTACAAAAACTGACCTTAAAGATTGAATAAACATTTTCAGTGTACCCCTCAGTCGACAAGTTTGTCGACCGAAATATGTTCGGCCGAAAAACTTCTCGACCGAAAGGTACACTGAAATGTTTATTCAATATTTAGCGTCGGTTTTTGTACAAAACAGACTCTAAATGTCCTCTATAAGTTTGGTTATTTACAAAAACGGACCTCAAAGATTGAATAAACATTTTCAATGTACCTTTCGATCGAGAAGTTTGTCGACCGAATTATTTTTGGTCGACAATTTTCTCGACCGAGTATTACACTAAAATGTTTATTCAATCTTTAGGGTCAGTTATTTCGAAACAAACTGACCCTGTAAACTCTCTCGGTCGAGAATTTTCTCGACCGAGACCGTTTACAGGGTCGGGTTTTTTCGAATAACCGACCTTACATGCTCCTTTTTTCTCGCCTAGGTCAGAATTTTTACAACATGTTGCGTCGGTGTTTACTATGTAAGGTCGGTTTTATTTTGTTAAATAAACTGACGCTATAGAGCAAATTCTATAGCGACGGCCACTTAGGCGTCGGTTAAAAAGTGACGTTGTAGGCTTAAAAAAACTGACGCTACAGACCATTCCTGTACTAGTGCATGTGAATGTTTCCATATCTTTTGTGAATAGTTTAGGGCAACCTTTCTCCCTCTTTACTTCAAAACATTAATAAACTTTTTTTTATTGGCCGACTATTTTAGCATGATGGAAATTTATGCTTGGCTTCACTAACATGTCACATTCATTTCATTTTTTTCTTGTTTTCTTTTGAGGGTATGGATGTATATCCTTTCACTCTTATTTTAGAGGAAAAAAATGTACCCACATGATATGAAAATGAATGATGAAGAATGCATGCTATCTATATGTAATTCTTATGCATCTAGATGATATGCAGAAGGATTATTTTGTATATATATATTTTTCATTTTGTAGCTAATGCAATTTAAAAAAACTAACTATCTTGTCACTTATTATGCCATGCAATGCAAACAAGATGAAATAATTCGACTTACTTGATCATCATAATGTGGTGGGTCAAAATAAATGGAATATGGATGGAATCACATAATTAAGAGAAAATGCCTTTCATGAATTATGATATGCCCCTCTCTAATGACTTGTGAACATGGTAACCTTTAGAATTTATTTCTTAAACTTCAATTTAATATTCCCTTGATTTTTTGATAAATTTAGGCTCAAACCCCATCTTCATTCACATTACATGAACAATTAAGATTTCCATTCATATCAAATGTCCTTAAGATGACTAACCCATACACTACCTCTAGGTGATGCAACTCTAGAAATTTGCAACTAAGCTAAAGATTTATAATTTTTTCATTTTAATCTCCATTGTAAACACCTGCAAGGACATGTCATTGATAGGAATAATGAATTAAGTTCCACTTTTACACTGGATAGATCTTGGATTCTAGAACTTGGAAAAAATAAAAGCTAAAAAAAATAAAGACTAGAAGAAAAATAAAAAGAACTTAAGGATAGTGACTGTTCCAACTATCCCCTAAGCTTGAACTTGACTATGTCCGCATAGTCAGTATTCTAATGTAAGAGGTGGAACATTGATAAAGGATCACATGGGTGGTGGTGGAGGATGTGGCATGGTAGGATCAAAGTGGTAGAACATCCCCCCAAAATCTGGCGGCTGTTGTGGCATTGGTGGACGTTGTAGATAACCTCCAAAGTATCCCTAGCTCAAGTAATTGTCAAAGAACGACTGTTGGTATCCCTCCATCTATTGTAGGCGTGTGTTCATGTTCTCTTGGTTGGCAAAGAGAACTCACTCATTCTCAAATATCACCTAATAGTTGTTATAGAGTCGTCCTTGGACATCATGGATGCCTGCCAAAGTCATCATCTATTGTTGTTGCCCTTGTTGTATCTCCTGCATCATTCTGTACATTCCCTCCATGGAATATGGATAATCTCCCTGTGAAGGCGGTGAAGAAAAAGAATTGGCGGCTCCATATGGGTGAGGGAGCTTGCGTAGAACCTTCCTCCTCATGATGGGCATGGTGGGTTCCACCTCCTCTTCTTCTTCTTCTTGTTGTTGATCTTACTCAACAACATGTTCTTCATCTTCTTCCTCTGAAGAGCTATCGACATGCCACCTCATGAGGTGGAGTCCTTATTAATCGAAGACCGCATCTGGGAGCGCCCTATTCTTATACTAGCTGTCTAGTTTACATCATGCATACATTATACCCATGCATAAGTTGAAGAGGGTTACTCTTTTGAAGTGCTTCAAGTCTAGCTTGGGAACAACCTTCAATGGTCTGGAGGTGGAGAGATCAAGATTCAAGTGTAGTGCTATCAGAGTGATAAGTCCTCCAAAATATATATTTGGAGCCCTTTACACCAGAATCTTCATGTCCATCATATGATTAAGGAATAACGAACCAAAGTTAAAATTCGTTCCTCCCAATTTGAGCAATTTGTAGGGGAAGTAGAGGTCAACCCGCTGAGTCTTCTCCTACCCCTGACTAGATGTGGCGAAAATGGTGTTGGCGAGGAGGCAATAAAAGATACGAGTAAAAGGATGCTCAGTGTCAGTGATGGAGTTTGTGTGCCAACTAATATGAAAGTCTTTCGGCACCTCTGCTAACAACACCCATGTAGCCTTCAAATCAAAGTTGTTGGGGAAGAAGAACTCTACACCCATGGACCACCCATAGATGGCATTGAACTGCCACAACATTAGATGAAAATTGATGTCAAAAAGGCAAAAGTTGATGCGGCCCTCTATCCATCCATCTACATGCTCAAGGATGATGCATATCTTCAGTGAGGCCAAGAACTCACAGACGAGCTTCGGGAAAGTGAGCCAGTCACTGAAGAACAATTGATTACCCACCAGCCCTTGAAGCTAACATACTTGGTGCATATTCTTGGTGAAGCCTAAGGAGGAAAGGAAGGCACGGTTGCCATATCAAGTAACAACAATCTCTTTCTTCATCATATCTTAATATATCTTCTTCATGTCATCATTGGGGTGGGCGATGCATCTTGGCTTTGGAATCACAAAATTCCTTAGAGGAGATGTGAAGAAGTTGTGAAGCAAAAATAATCACAACCCCTCCTTATATAGCACCCAGTTAGCCTGCTTTCAACGCATTGGTAGTACCGACTTGGAGTCAGTGATAATGACTTTTCCTCAAAGATCCTTGTACTCGATACCATCTGTCACTACCGACAATTCCCGTGCGCCAAAGTAGGTTTATGCATATCACCATGTGTCAGTAGTATCGATTTACCATGGATCGGTGGTACTGACCGTCATATTTGAACATTCTCGATCATCGATGCAACTCTTGCACATTCTATATCCCCTGGTGTCAGTACTATCGACTTTTGGATCGGTAGTACCAAGTCATTCAAATTTCTCATGCTCTCGAGTAGGATCACAGTGTTTTGAAACTAGACCTTCATATCCATTGGTATTACCGAAAGAATGTCTGTAATACTGAGTCCTTATCAGTGACTCGACTCCTTTTTTTGCAAGAAGTCGGTGCTACTGAACCTTAGGTTGGTAGCACCAAGTTTCTTTGAATTTTTTCTCGCCCCTCTCTGATTTTGTCAGTATTACTGACATGATGATCAGTAGTACCAAGTTGGTTTGTGAAACTTGATCCTTTTCCCTATAACCTCATCAGTACTACTGACTCTGAGGTTTATAGTATCGAATGATACTCAGCCTGCACACAACACAAAATTGATAAAGGTTCCTTTTTACTTAAAAATTAATAAAGTGAAAACTAAGACTATGAAACTAAAAAATTGAATGTAAAGAACTAAAATGATGGTTGGGTTTATCTCCCAACAAGAACTCTTATTTTATGTCATAGGCTCGATGATCCTAATTAAACCATTAGTGAATCTCAATGAGCTCCAACTCCTCCTCTTTCATCACCACATCTCCCTGAAAGTAGTGTTTAAGTTGCTCGACATTGATGAGGAATGGCTCAACCCCATTTCTTATTTCTACCGCCCCATGGGAAAAACCTTAACTACAACAAAATGTCCACTCCATATAGACCTTAACTTGTTGGGATGTAATTTTAACCAAGAATTTAACAAAAGAACCTTCTATCCTGGAGTGAAAACTCTATGTAGGATGTGACCATGATGCATTTTCTTTGTTCTTTCTTTATAGATACTTCAGCTTTCATAGGTGTCAAACCTAATCTCATTCAACTCATTCAATTCTAACATCCTTTTTATCCATGCATCATCCAAATTACAGTTCAATTTTCTCAATGCCCATTTCACCTTATGCTCCAACTGCACAGGTAAGTGACAAGCTCTCCCATAGATCAACCTGAAAGGGGTGGTTCCTATAGATGTCTTATAGACTATCCTATATGCCCATAGAGCATCATCAAGAAACATCCTCCAATTTGTCTGATTAGTTAAGATTGTCTTTTCTAAGATTTTCTTAATCTCTGTATTAGACACCTTAATTTTTCCATGGTTTTGGGGGTGATATGGAGTACCTACCCAGTGTTTCGCTTCATATTTTCACAAAACTGCACCAAATTTCTTATTGGTGAAATGAGATCCACCATCACTAAATATCAACCTGGGCACCCCAAATCTACAAAATATGTGTTCTTTTACAAACCTACATACAACTTGGGCATCATTGGTGCATGTTTGAATTGCTTCCACCCACTTAGACACATAGTCAACATCAAGTAATATGTATAAATTAGAACTCAAAGACAAAAAGGGTGCATGAAATCAATCCCCAACAAATCGAACACCTTAATTTCCTGAAAAACATTCAAGGGCATTTCATGTCTTTTTGAAATATTACCTATGCATTGACAAGCATCACAATGAAGTACAAAGTTATATGCATATTTGAAGCATAGTCCAAAAAGAACCACATTCGAAGACCTTAGATACAATCCTAGAACTAGCATGATGACCCCCAGTAGGTAAGGAATCACAATGTGCCAAAATACTCTCAAACTCACAATCCAACACACATTTTCTCAAAATACTATCCCTACATTGCTTGAGAAAAATGGGATCATCCCAAATATAATGCCTCAAAGAGTGGAATAATTTCTTTTTCCATCCCTACTTTTCTTGAGAAAAATGGGATCATCCCAAATATAATACCTCAAAGAGTGGAATAATTTCTTCTTCTCCTGGTGTCCCCAGTCCTCTAACATCTCTCCACATTCCAAGTAGTTCAGAATATTTGCGAACCACATATCTTTGCTTTTCACAACAAAGACCTTCTCATATGGGAATTCTTCCACTATAGGTATATCTATGTCCTTTTCATCCACCCTTTCAAGCCTAGACAAGTGAACTGCTACTACATTCTTGGTACCTACTTTGTCTTTGATTTCAATATCAAACTCCTACATTAATAACATCCATCTTATCAACCTAGGCTTTGCATCCTTCTTTTGCAGGAAATATTTGATTGTTGCATGATCTGTCCAAACTATAACCTTAGCCCCTACCAAATATTGGTGAAATTTCTCAAAAGAAAAAACTACCACCAATAGTTCTTTTTCTATTATTGTGTAATTCAACTGGGCATCATTAAGGGTTTTAGACACATAATATATAACAATGGGAACCTTGTCTCAGTGTTGTCCGAGAGCAACCCCTATTGTGTAATCTAATGTGTCACACATCAAATAAGAGAGTTGTCTCCAATTTGGATCCTAGACAATAGGTGTGGAGACCAGTTTCTCCTTCAACACCTCAAACGCCTTCAAACACCGCTTGTCAAAATTAATGTCAGCGTCCTTTTCCAATAACTCAAAAAGCAGTTTGGCGATCTTTGAAAATTCCTTTATAAATCGTCGCTAAAATCCAACATGTCCTAGAAAGATCCTTACTCCCTTCATCAATGATGGTGGAGGTAGCTTGGATATGACTTCTATTTTTACCAGGTCAACTTCAATTCCCTTACTCGACACCTTGTGTCCTAAAACCATCCCCTTACTCACCATGATGTTACATTTTTCCCAGTTCAAAGCTAGGTGAGTGTCCTCACATCTTTGAAAAATTTTATCTAGGTTATCAAGGCAATCATCAAATGATTCCCCATACACCAAAAAATCATCCATGATTACCTCCAGAGATCGCTCCACCATATTAGAAATAATGATGAGCATGCATTGTTGAAAGGTAGTCGGTGCATCGCAAAGATCAAACAACATCCGACGACATGCAAATGTGCCATAAGGATAATTGAAGGTTGACTTCTCTTGATCTTGTGGCTCAATAGAAATCTGATTGTATCCAGAAAAACCATCAAGAAAACAAAAGTGAGAGTAGTCAGAGAGATTCTCAAGAATCTAATCAATAAAGGGGGGAGGGAAATGGTCCTTTCAAGTGGTTGCATTCAAACATTGGTAGTCAATACATATTCGCCACCCAGTCACTAACCTAGTGGAAATCAATTCATCATTTGAATTAGTTTTTACTGTTATCCCCCCTTCCTTAGGAACTACATGGGTTGGACTAACCTAGTTAGAGTCAAAGATAGCATATATTATACCTTCATATAAAAGTTTTACTAACTCTTTTTTTACTACCTCCAGTCATGATAGGGTTGAGTTGTCGTTGAGGTTGCATGATCGGCTTGGCTCCTTCTTCCAGTCTGATCTTATGTTGGTAGAAACTAAGGGAGATATCCTTTATGTATGCCATAGACCATACGAATTCTTTATAGTGGTTTTTCAAAACCATAAGGAGTTGCTCCTCTTCCCGAATGCTTAATGAAGCTAAAATTATGAAGGGAATTTTCTCATCTGTTTATAAGAAAATGTACTTCAAGTGCGGCAGCAATTGCTTCAGCTCTAGATCTGGGGGACTCAGTAAAGATGGGACCAATGGTGGAGGAGGTGGTCCTAGATCCTCAAAATCTCTACTGTAGTAACATGGTAGTTCCTTGAGAAATAAGCCACACTCCTTCAAACAACAGTGTCAGGTATAGTCATCCACCAAATTCATGAGACATGCCTCTCGGGGCAACTGTGGATATGCTTGCACAAGATATAGAGACATCTTTCTTTGGACCTGTTGTAGCATATGACAATGTGCCTTATCCTCAGTTGCTTGTCCAACTTTAGGTGTCTTAATTTCAAAGTGATCTTTGTTAATTCCAAATGTCAATCTTCCTCTACCCATCTTGAGTATCTTGTCAATTGTGGCTTGAAATGGCTTCGCAAGAAGTAGTTCATTGTCGTGATCATCCTACATTTCCATTACCACAAAATTTATTGGGAATACAAATTTGTCCAACTTGATAAGAAAAACCTAATAGATATCATATGACCTAACCAATGAGTTGCCCGCGAGTTGTATTATCATATTGCTTTTTTTGGTCTTCTGAAGACTCGGCTTCTTGAAGGTGGTCAAGGGCATAAGATTAATGTTTGCCCCTAAATCACACAAAGCCTCTCCAAATTTTGTCTTGTTGAGGTAACATGATATGTTGAAGCAACCTGGATCTTGCCTTTTTTATGGTAGTGTTCCCAACATAAAATAACTAACCTACTCCTTTTTTTTTGTTAATACTAGAGATTAAGCTTTATTCATACTGCTCTCTAGTGCAGTCCAAAACAGTTCAAAATTAACATGCAGGTCTGAGCTAAGCCAAGGTGGCTTAGATAAGTTCAGGTTACAGGGTAAGAAGGAACATAGGGTGTTTTTGGCTACTTCATCAGCAACCTTATTCAGAGTGCGAGGGACATGAAGTATCACAATCTGAGTGCTGGTTCTGATGGGTTGAAATTTCCTCCAGAGTGGCTGGAGATGGCGAGCTGGGGGCTCGTCATTGTTGAGAATGCTCACTGCTTGGCTTGAATAGGAGAACATGATTACATTGGATAGCCCGAGCTCATGACATAGATCACTTGCGAGGAGAATGGCATGGATCTCTGAAGCAAGTATAGATGATGTGTAGAAAGGGATTCCTCGGCCGCTCAAGCACCTCCCTGTGTTGTCAACGATGTGAATGCCGACACCTGCCTTAGTGGATGTGTGGTTGTATGCCGCATCCACAAAGGTCGCAGCATTAAAGGAAACCGGTCTGGACAGAATGATTTTTTTGTTGTCACCTTTTGAATGCAGGTTGGGAACTCTTGAGTTTAAGATTGACTGTGTTCGCTGCTTGATGAACTGGACACTCTTGTGTAGATTGAATAAGAGGTTCTTGTGCACTTTATCATTTCTAACCTGCCAAAGATGCCATGTCGTCACAAGAAGCTATCTCTGGTTTCCTGGAAGAAGATCACCTCACCTAAAGACATGGGCGGACTAGGAATCAAGGACGCCTGAGATCAAAACACTGCACTCATGCTTAAGAATGTGTGGCACTTCCTCAACAACCATTCGACACCTTGGGTGAAAGTGATGCAGGAGAAGTATATGCATCATGGAACCATCAGTAACAAACCCAGTTCTTCCGCTTGGGCCTTCATCAAGAAACATATTGCTGCCCTGTCAAGCATTAGTCACAAAGCCATCCTTTCAGCGAGCACGACAAATGTATGGAACGACAGATGGATACATGGGAAAGCTATATCAGAATACTACCCGTCCTGGTTCATTCCACCAGAACTTCATGACCTTAAGGTTAATTCTATGTGCCTTGACAACGGAGACTGGGACTTTGATTTTATCAACACCTATCTCCCACCAGGAATCAGAGAACGTCTGAAATCAATTCCACCGCCTTCTGAGGGAACCGATGAAGACAGTTGGGTCTGGCCTCTTGTTGATACCGGTGAATTCTCTGCTAAATCTGCCTACACATGGCTGAGATCTGAAAAGAACATACAAACTAATGGGGACTGGGATACTATCTGGCACCTCAACATTCCGAATCGGCTGTGCATCTTTACATGGCTCCTACAGCATGGTGCTCTTCTCACAAATGTAGAGAAGCAACGCATGCATATTGATGTTGATACCACATGCAGTATATGCGAAAATGCCCGAGAGAGCTTACTCCACTGTCTGCGAGACTGTCAATCTAGCAAACAAACCTGGACTAGTCTGGGAAGGGGGACCAACTTCTTTATCTTGAATGAAGAAGAATGGATTCAACTGCTGATATCAACTACTGCGGATAATTCCACTAACCTACTCCTTCAATACCACTACATCTTTTTCACCAATTCTCCTCTTCTTATTAATCACGTCCTTCAAGAATTTTTCGTAGGAAGGAATTTGTTCAATTTCATATATGAGAGGAATGTTGACATGCAATTTTTTGAAATTGTCTACAAATCTGAAAGTGCTACTCAACCTTGGTTGCCTTCAAGATGTTTGGAAAGGGCATTGGCTTCACTTTCTTCCTTTTGTGTGGTGGAATGTAAGTCTCCTTCCTTGTCTCCTTTGGTTTTTCTAGTTCTTCATCAACTTCCTTTTCCTATACAATAGTATCAGGCTTACTAGATTAACTGCAACAATGATCACTTATGGCCTTGTATCATCCTCTTTGTCCTTTACCTCTATAACTATTTTATGTTCATTCAACAACTTCTTCCCATTGCATAACAACACAGCCTTCACATGTTGGTTGTCAGGTGGTATATTAGTGTTTCCTAGGAATCCTTGATGGCATGGTTTCTTCAAGGAAGCACCCTCTTATGCAATTGAGAAATCTGAGTATCTATAATGTGAATTTGTGCTCCATGATTTTGTAGTTCCCTCTAGGTCTGGATTTTCTTGATGTTGTGCTTGTGATGGATACTCCTAAAAATTGTTTGGGTCTTTCCAAGAGAACTTGGGGTCTTTCCTCCAGGAATAGTGATTGCCCCTATAATTTTTCTGACGTGCAAACATGCAATCTTCTTCTTTACCTCCAAAGGAGCTTCCATCCTTGTCACATAGTTTCGTAGCAATCAAGTCCAATTTCTCATTTAATACATAAATCACCTTGGACTCTCCAACACCTTTAACAAATGTTGGATGTTCTCTTTCTTCTCCCAAAGACTACTTTGTAGCCATATTCTTCAAGATTTCATGGCACCTGGATGGCTTGTTATTGAGAAAGAAGCATATTCGTACACTATCCAAAGTGGTCCTTTCCCCTTGATGTTTCCCATAATAAAATATCTTTGCTTGGATATAGAGATTGATCCCATTATGAGGGACCTTCCTTAGCATATTATGGTATCTCTCCCATGCTTTAGAGTAGGATTCTTCTACCTATTGTTTGGAATTGTATATTTATCTAACCAACTCATTTGTCTTCTGAACTGGGAAGTAATGCTCAAAGAAAGTGTCTATCGTCTTGTGATAAAGTGTGTTTTACTCATACTTCTATCCAGTTTCCAATTTTGACCTGCTTATCTTCACTTTTGGTCCCAATCTATTTTTCTTAGCTACATAATTAATTTTGAGACTCAATTACAAAATTTGGTGACCAATGTGACTTGTTTACACTTTATAACATTTTCATTAGGTTTAATGATCACTTTAATCAAAGAAATAAATTCGTTCCTCAAACTTCTTTATCTTGTCCTCATTTTTGTATATATTCTACACAATTTTGTGAAGAAATAGTCCAAATTTCACTCAAATTGGACACTCCTACTAATTTCTACGATTTTCTGAAGTTTAATCATGAAATCACTCTTTATTTGCTTTTGTTTTCACGCCTTTTAGGACCAGCGATCCGATGTATAGGGTGGGAACGATCCCTAACCCTCGGATCAGGCACCCACAGATGGGGCCCTGATCGACCAGTCACAAGGTTGTCCCCTACCTCCCGCCATCAACGGGAGGAGACCACGGGTGTCGAGACCCCAGATTCACCCTTTCCTTGACCCGATTCAACAATTAAAATGACAGGGATACTTCCCCCGCCAATCCGGATGAGGACACATAGTTCCCCCCCCCTCAAATCCATGCATATCGAGGGCAAGCAAGAGCTGCCTCTCTCAGCCTCCGCCATGGGTGCGGAGCTCTTCCTAACCCTAACCCTAGTCCCTTTGGGCTATAAAAGCTAGGCCCTCACCTTCAGCGAGCCCTGACGAACCCAGTTGGCACCTCGCCTCTCCCTATCTATCCCTCTCTCATGTGCCCCTAATCTCTCCGGCCACTGCACCGCCGTAGAGCAAGCCTGGTCGCGGGCAAGTTCTTTTGTTGGGACGATCAATAGTGACCCTTAGATCTTGGTCCACGTTGATCCAAATCTTGATCGACGGTCCTCACGCCCCCTTTGCTCCATCTCTTGCACACTCGATCAACATTGGATGACCTCACAGCCACTAGATCTGATCCGACCAAAACAGACTGAGGAATCCAACGACTGTCATTTTTCTCGACCTTTCTTTTTGAAGTATTTATTTCCCTCTCTACCCAAAATTCTAGAAAATGACTCTAACTTGCAAAAATGATATCTTGAGATTCCTAGCTCCTAATATATCAAATATATAGTCCATTTTAATCATAAAAATTAGCCCAATCTAATAAAAATTGTTTAAGAACCTATTTCTTATCTATGTTCTCGATTTTGATGCATGTACCTTTGAATAACATTCTTGAGTATAAAATGGACAACTTTCTTAAGTTCATGATCCTAATCGAGTTCATGATCCATCATGCAATCTTACTCTGATGTTGAAGAAAAAACATATCATTATGATCTAGAAACTTGAATAATGACTCGGACATTGATGATATAACTAGGGGTATCTAATATGGTTCCTAAAAACACCAAATAGATCATTCATTCTCAATATATGCTTGATGCTTGATTAAATGTCGAAATATTGATATAATGTCAATTATAAATGGATGATCTACCCATGGGTTGTAATGGAATGCAAAACCCTAATCTTGCATACTCAATACATGGTTCTTGCATAATATGATCTTGACCCTCCACTCTATATCTTGATTGATCTAGGAACTAATTGAGACCTTGACCTTTCACTCTTGAACCTTTACTCGGTTAGCATCCAAAATGGTACGCTATTATATAACTCCTCCTTGATTGTAATGATGATACTTTTAGGTATCTCTTGACCATATGCTTGGCTATTTATTGGATGAACTCTTATTTCCTATGATTAGTCTTTTGTTTTTCTTCTATACTATATTTTGAAAAATATGAAACCATAAATTGTAATACCCAATATGATTGCCTGTATATTGATGTTGGAAAAGTTGATAATGTTGATATTGAATATAAGAAAAATATGCTTATTTGAAGGGTGGGAATTTGTACTTTGACCTCCTATCTCCTATGGTGAGAAGGAGCTTGGTGACATCCCCATCGCGTTGGGGTAATAGAGTCACACAAACCAATATAAGCATGCTTCTTGATTACAACATAATGGGAAATTCGTAATAAAATACTTGTTGAAAAAAAGTTTGGCTTTTGGAAGATCGTTCGATATACTTTTGAAACATAAGTCCTTCCAAGCATACTAGTTTTCTTATAAATTTATTTACTTGTTTTTATATAGTGTACCGTGCAATTACATTGACATTGTGTCTTGATTTTCTTGATTTTAGGTAATGCAAGGAACTTGAGATTTACATTCAAATACTCATTTATCCACTGCAATAAAGAATGCTACATCAATTATGGATTCTACATGGGAGTTAATTGTAAAAGGGATGTAGTTGTTGGCTAGTTTCTTATCTTTTTCTCTTTCCATGTTGCCTACAGGCCTTATGTACTAAACCTTTTGGTTTGTTTTAATAAAGAAGAATGTTATTTCATTTTTGCATATTATCTGTGTGTGATTTTCGGGCCACTCAGGGACGGGTGCTCTAATCCTTTTAACACTGCCCTTTTGGACAGTAGGATTCGGATTAGGGTAAGAATGGATTCGTGACATTTGGTATCAGAGCCATAACACACTTCATATGCATTAGTGAAATGATGTTCTTAATCGTTGAACCAAGGAAGCCCTAAAATTCACTTTGGTGAAAACCGAGGTGCCTAGAAAGAGCACAAAGGGGGTTCTGGCATAATTCCTCCTATCCGTCTTCATGGTGGCTGAGGTTCCTCCTGCTCCACATGGCCTTAGTTGATCTAGAAATGGATGGAAGGACTTCCTATAACCCTAGAGAGTCTTATAGCATCTTATCTCTTCTTTAAGGATTTCCCAAGCCACCTATCAGAAGGAAGTAGGATGACTCCTCATCTTCTCATTCTCTTTAAGATGTCATGACTCGATCTATGTACTGTCTCTATCTTGGGTAATTTAAGGATGGGAACAACTAAAATCCGAAAATAAATTGAGAAAACTTGCTACAATATTTCCATGATCTATCATATTTTTTCTTTGAAAGTTATAAATAAGAAAACTTATATTAGTTGAACACTTGCAGATGGCCCCAAAAACTAGGAACGATAGGGATGGTGAAGGGACCTCTGGTACTAAAGACAAGGGGAAGAAGCCCCGTATGAATGATGATGAAGATGTCGATTCTGCCAATAAGACCACCGATATGGGGGAGTGGGAGTTGAAACAGAAGGCCATTATGGATGCCCTCCATGACCTAGTTGTTCGTACAACATCCCTTGTGCCAACCCATAACCCAAAATCCATAATTATCTAGGATTTTCTGAAACTCAGCCCAGAAGCCTTCTTTGGGGAAGACAAAGACGATGTCCTAGACAAAGGTGATTCTTGGTTAGTGTCCATGGAGAACACCTTTAGGGTTTTGAGGTGCCTTGAACAAGAAAAGGTTGGTTGTGCTACCTACCAATTGAAGGGGGCGGCCAAGTTGTAGTGGGAGAAATATATCCGGTCACAATAGGTTATCCATGTTAATTGGGAAGCCTTCAAACCCATTTTCACCAACCATTTCCAACCCACATCTGAGAGAAAGGAGAAACAAAAAAAAAGTCCTCACCCTTACCCAAGGAACTAACACGGTGGCTGAATATAGCTGACAGTTCCGCCTTCTGGAGAGGCATGTCACCAACCTCACTAAAGAACAAAAAATTGACCGTTACATTGATGGGCACTTCCTCACCCTAAAAGCTTTTGTATCCTCATCCAAACACCAATTTTCAAGATGCCTATGATCATGCATTATCCATGGAAAGAACCCTAGGGATGGGATACAGGAAACCATTACCTACCCTTTCCTATCTAGGCCTGACTAAAGTTGTACCTACAAAACCTGAATAGAAGGGAAAACCCCATATTGGTTGCAATAAGAACAAGAACAGACAGAAGAACCAGAGAAATCCCCCTGCCCAGAACTACAATCAAGTCCAGAACCAAAATTACAATCGTGGTCCTGCACAAAACCCGAACCATGGCCAAAATAGGGGTCAAGGCCAGAATGCCAATATTCCTCGTTGTTGCAACTATGGTAACTTCCACACTGGCCAGTGCAAGTATCTATCCCCGATCTTCCATTACTACAAACAAGAGGGTCACTTCAGAGATAGCTGCCCCCACCCTCCTCCAGAATGGGCCAGGCAAGTTGAACATTGACAGGCCCGTGTCTTTGCTGTGAATGCAGATGAGGTGAAGGCCAATGAATACAAACTCATGGAAGGTACCTTTTAAACTCCAAATTATTTCCAGAACATTATATCATGATTATCTTGTAAAAAATCCTTGCACAAAATATATGTATATGTAGGTATGATGCAAATCTCTGACCATTTTGTTGTTACTCTATTTGACTTTGGGTCAACAAACAACTTCATGTCTAAGAATCTTGCCTCTATGTTGAATCTTAAAACAAGGGACTTAGGGTACATACTTGATGTAACTACCCCAAGTGGGAAGATGAAAGTCTCCTATTATATTGTCGAAATAGTCCCTCTATCTTATGTTGGACGTAGTTTTGAATCAGATTTCATAATCTTAGACATGGAAGACTTTGACCTTATTTTAGGGATAGATTGGCTCCATAAAAATCATGCTCTGATCGATTCTCGTGCCAAGAAAGTCATTATTTCCAAACCAACCTCCATATTCTTGTAATTCATGGAAGGAAATATCAAAATCAAAATGTTGTTATTTCTCTGATTAAAGCCCAAAACTTGATAGCTAAAGGGTGCAAAGCATACCTAGCAACTATAACCATAGTCAATCCTGATACGAGTGCCCTAGAAAACATTGATGTAGTGCGGGAGTACCCGAGTGTCTTTCCTAAGGAGCTCCCTGGGCTACCACCAGATCGTGATGTTGAGTTTTCTATTGTTTTAGCACCTGGTACCGCACCCATTTCTCGGGCCCCCTATCGGATGGTTCCTGCTGAATTGACTGAGCTGAAAAAGCAGTTGTAGGAATTGCTTGACGAGTGTTTCGTCCGCCCTAGTACCTCTCCTTGGGGAGCCCCCATTCTATTTGTCAATAAAAAGGATGGTTCTAATCACATGTGTATTGACTATCGTCTGATCAATCAAGCTACTATGAAAAACAAGTATCCACTGCCCATAATTGATGACCTTTTTGATCAACTGCGTTCTGCCCATGTCTTTTCAAAAATTGATCTCCATTTTGGTTACCACCAACTCAAAGTTAAGGACAAAGACATCCCTAAAATAGCCTTTCGAACCCGATATAGGAATTATGAATTCCTTGTCATGCCATTTGGGTTGAGCAAATCCCCTGGTGTGTTTATGAACTTGATGAATAGGGTCTTCCAACCTTTCCTTGATGAGTTTGTAGTGGTCTTCATTGATGACATATTGATGTAATTGACTGATGTTGAATCACACCGTATTCACATTTGCAAAGTTCTTGACATCCTCCAATCTCAAAAATTATATGCAAAGTTGTCAAAAAGTGAATTTTGGATTTCTAAAGTCATGTTCTTAGGCCACATAATTTCTGGTGGGAAAATTTTTTGGTGACCCTGCCAAAGTCTCGGCTGTTCTAGAGTGGCAAGCCCCAAAGAATGTTTCTAAGATTTGAAGTTTTCTAGGTCTTGATGGCTATTATCGACATTTTATTCAGAACTGCCTTGCCTCTCACAAAGCTCCCCAGGAAAGGAGAACAGTTTATCTGGATGAAGGAGTGTGAGTCTAGTTTTCAAGAGCTAAAGACAAAGCTAACAACTACACCTGTCTTGACTCTTCCCTCGGGAAATGATGGGTTTGTAATCTTCATCATTGCATCAAGGTTTGGTCTAGGTTGTGTCCTCATGCATGAGAGAAAGGTAGTTGCTTATGCCTCTCGACAATTGAAGCCAAATGAGGTCAACTACCCAGCCCATGACCTCGATCTTACCGCCATCATATATGCTTTGAAGATATGGTGACACTACTTGTATGGTGCCACCTTCGACATCCTCACCGACAACAAGAGTTTGAAATACATCGTGACATAGAAGGATCTTAATCTCAGACAGAGGCGTTGGCTCGAGTACCTTAAAGACTATGACTTAACCATTTCCTACCACCCGGGTAAGGCAAATGTGGTGGCTGATGCACTCAGTAGGAAGCAGGCTAAATGTGTTGTTGTCTTTACTACTGAATGGAAGAACATGGAAGTCATGTCACCTTGGGCCCTGAGGCGTATGAGCAACACTCTTAGATTGGCCATTGTCCAGGTAAAACCAGGCCTCTGGTCTGAGATACTGTCAGTCCAAACGAATAGAAAGAGCCTTGATGAAATGACTAAGCTATTAGAGAAGCCCCAAACTCATCTGACAGTCGGTAAGGATGGTGGAATCCAATACAAACAACGCATATGGTCCCAGAAGATTCAGTCATGATAAAAATGGTGTTACGAGAAGCTCACGGGTCGAAATATATTGTGCATCCTAGATCAACTAAAATGTACAAGGATCTGCAAAGGCACTTCTGGTTAAGGAATATGAAGAGTAACATTGATACTTTCATCTCCAAGTATCTGACCTGCCAACAGATAAAATCTAAACATCAACATCTAGGAGGACTTCTACAACCCCTACCTATCCCTGAGTGGATATGGGAAAACATCACCATGGATTTTGTGGTGGGTCTACCCAGGACCAGGAAAGGGAGTGATACCACTTGGGTTGTAGTTGATCACCTAACTAAATCAACCCATTTTATTCCAATCAAGACAACAACCAAAGTCCCCGAGCTAGCAGAGTTGTACATTCGGGAGATAGTCATGCTGCATGGAATTCCTATATCTGTAGTATCAGATCGTGATGTAAAGTTCACTTCTCACATGTGGAAACAAGTACAGGAAGAACTGGGAACTCAGCTGAATTTCAGCACTACTTATCATCCACAAACTGACGAATAGTCTGAGAGGACAATCCAAGTTCTAGAAGACTTGCTTAGATCATGTGTCCTCGATTGGGGTGGTTCTTGGGACCACTACCTTCCTCTCATTGAATTTGCCTTCAAAAATAGCTACCAGTCTAGTATATGCATGCCTCCCTATGAAGCTTTGTATGGGAGACCGTGTAGATCTCCACTTTACTGGGATGAAGTAGACGAAAGATGAATTCTAAAATCTGAGGAACTACAACTCTATTCTGAAAATGTCAACCTAATCAAGCAAAGGTTAAAAAGGGCACAAGATTGTCAGAAGTCTTATGCTGATGCACATAGGACTAACACTCAGTTCTTAGTAGGTGATCATGTTTTCCTGAAGATCGACCGATTCGAGCCATTGCAAAGAACAAGGGAAAACTTAGCCCAAGATATGTAGGTCCATTTGAAATTTTGGATCGTATTGGGGAATGTGCCTATAGGTTGGCTTTACCTCTGCAATATAGCATGATGCACAATGTCTTTCATGTGTCAAACCTAAAGTAGTATGTCAAAGATCCTAGCCATGTCCTCAATCATGAACCAATTGAATTAAAGGACACCCTTGTATACCAAGAAGCTCCAGTCAAGATACTTGATACTTGCACCAAGGAGCTCAGAAACAAGAAGATCAAGATGGTTAAAGTGTTCCGGAAGCACCATGATAGTGATGATGCTACTTGGGAGTTGAAGTCAGACATGGAGGAACGATTTCCTGATCTTTTCAAAGAAGCCTGAAGTTTAAGGACAAAATTCCTTATAAGGAAGGGAGGATGTGATAAAGTGAGTTTTACTCATACTTTTGTCCACTTTTCAATTTTGGCCTCCTTATTTTCACTTTTGGTCCCAATCTATTTTTCTTAGCTACATAATTAATTTTGAGACTCAATTACAAAATGTGGTGACCAATGTGTCTTGTTTACACTTTATAACATTTTAATTAGGTTTAATGATCACTTTACTCAAAGAAATAAATTCGTTCCTCCAACTTATTTATCTTATCCTCAAACATTTTCTATATGTTCTACACAATTTTGTGAAGCAATGATCCAAATTGCACTCAAATTGGACACTCCTACTAATTTCTACAATTTTCTGAAGTTTAATCATGAAATCCCTCTTTATTTGCTTTTATTTTAACCCCTTTAAGGACCAGCGATCCGATGTGTAGGGTGGGCACAATACCTCACCCTCAGATAAGGCACCTATAGATCGGGGCCCTGATTGAGCAGTCACAGGGTCGTCCCCTACCTCCCACAATCAACAGGAGGAGACCAGTTCTAGAATTTTGGTCAGAGAGGGAAATAAATACCTAAAAAAGAAAGGTCGAGAAAAATGACAACTGTTGGATTCCTCAGTCTATTTTGGTCGGATCAGATCTAGCAACTATGAGGTCATCCGCTACTGATCGAGTGTGCGAGAGATGAAGGAGCAAAGGGGGCGTGAGGACCGCCGATCTAGATTTGGGTCAGCGTGGACCAAGATCCAAGGGTCACTGTTGATCGTCCCAACAAAAGAACCCACCTGTGAGCAGGCTTGCTCCGCGGTGGTGCAGCGGTCAGAGAGATTAGGGGAACATGAGAGAGGGAGAGATAGGGATAGGTGAGGTGTCGGCTGGGGTCGTCAGGGCTCACTGAAGGTGAGGGCCTAACTTTTATAGCCCAAAGTGGCTAGGGTTAGGGTTAGGAAGAGCTCCGCGCCCATGGTGGATGTTGAGAGAGGCAACACTTTCTTGCCCTCGATACACATGGATTTGAGGGGGGAAAACTAAGTGTCCGCATCCGGATTGGCCGGGGAAGTATCCCTATCATTTTAATTTTTGAATCAGGTCAAGGAATGGGTGAAACCAGGGTTAAACTTCCAAAAATGATATCGTGAGATTCCTAGCTACAAAAATATCGAAATTATAGTCCATTTTCATTTGAAAAATTAGCCTGATCTAATAAAAATGGTTTAAGAACCTATTTCATATCTATGTTCTCTATTTTGATGCATGTACCTTTGAATAACCTTCTTGAGTATAAAATGAACAACTTTCTTAAGTTCATGGTCCTAATCTAGTTCCTGATCCATTATGCAATCTTACTCTGATGATTAAGCACAAACCTATCATTATGATCTAGAAACTTGAATAACGACTCAGATATTGATGATATAACTAGGGTTATCTAATATGGTTCCTAAAAACACCAAAGTAGATCATTCATTCTTGATAAATGCTTGATGCTTGATTAAGTGTTAAGATATTGATATAATGTTGATTATAAATGGATGATCTACCCTAGGGTTGTATAGGAATGCAAAACCCTAATCTTTCATATTCGATACATGGTTCTTACATAATATGATCTTGACCCTCCACTCTATATCTTGATTGATCTAGGAACTACTTGAGACCTTAACCTTTTACTCTTGAACCTTTACTCAGTTAGCATCCAAAAAGGTACACTATTATATAACTCCTCCTTGATTGTAATGATGATACTTTTAGGTATCTCTTGACCATATGCTTGGCTATTTATTGGATGAACTACTGTTCCCTATGATTAGTCTTCTATTTTTCTTCTATACTATATTTTGAAAAATATGAAACCATAAACTTCAATACCCATTATGACTGCCCATATATTGATGTTGATAATGATGTTGGAAAAGTTGATAATATTGATATTGAATATAAGAAAAAAACCCTTATTTGAAGGGTGGGATTTTGTACTTTGACCTCCTATCTCCTATGGTGAGAAGGAGCTTGGTGACCTCCCCATTACGTTGGCGTAATAGAGTCACAGAAACCAATATAAGCATGCTTCTTGATTATAGCATAATGGGAAATTCGTAATACAATTCTTGTTGAACAACATTTTGGTTTTTGGAAGATCGTTCGATATACTTTTAAAACATAAGTCTTGCCATGAATACTAGTTTTGTTATAAATTACTTTACTTGTTTTTATATAGCGTATCATGCAATTGCATTGACATTGTGTCTTGATTTTCTCGATTTTAGGTAATGCAAGGAATTAGAGATTTACATTCATCTACTCATTTATCCACAGCAATAAAGACTGCTACATCAATTATGGACTCTACGTGGGAGCTAATTGTAAAAGGGATGTAGTTGTTGGCTAGTTTATTATCTTTTTCTCTTTCCATGTTGCCTACGGGCCTTATGTTCTAAACCTTTTGGTTCATTTTAATAAAGAAGAATGTTATTTCATTTTTGCATATTATCTGTGTGTGATTTTCGGGCCACTCAGGGATGGGTGCTCTAATCCCTTTAACACTGCCCTTTCAGACTGTGGGATTGAGATTAGGGTAAGAACGGATCCGTGACAGTTGGTATCAGAGCCATAACACACTTCATATGCATTAGTGACATGATGTATTTAATCGTTGAACCAAGGAAGCCCTAAAATTCACTATGGTGAAAACTGAGGTGCCTAGAAAGAGAACAAAGGGGGTTCTGGCATAATTCCTCCTTTTTGTCTTCATTGTGAGAATGAGTACTAATGATTGACTAAATGATATTTGAAATTTCACTTTTAAAGTAATGAAAAGAAAAAAAAGGTGTGACCTAGAGTGTCCGATCACAACACTTGTAGTACTGGACTTTCTATATTCCTCGACAACGATGCCAAAAATTTGATAGAGATTTACTATACACACTAAATTGTAAGTGCATGCTATCATAGTAATATATGCCAATGAGGTTCGAATATCAAACATAGGAAAATGTAAAATTAGAAACTACTACTAATTATAATGTGATTAGCTAGACTAATGAAATCTTGATTGAGGGTTTAATTATCTAAAGTAGAAAATAAATGTAACTAGTTGTTGATCTCAATTCGAGTGAATTCCTTAAAATTATGGTTTCACCTTGATTAACATTGAAATTAACATCATAACATTAATAAATATCTCTCCTAACCTTGGACTAAGAGCATGTAGAAAAAGTTACCCACTCTCATGGCATAATTCACTACCTAATTTAATACCAATCCCACTCTCATATTGATTATGTTATTAGTTAGGTGCTTTATTAGAAACTCTGGATAATTTTTTCACATTTGAAAGCCACCTTTCTCAAAGGGTGATATAAAACATATTTTTCTATGAATTTTCCAACCATTAATTCCATTTTTCAAAGCAATTAAAGTTTTAGTTAACTACCTGTGGTGAGAAAACATGGATATTTATTGACAATCTCATAGAAATAAGTCATGAAATTAATAGTAATTAATATATTATTGCATAAAAGTCCATTACAATGCATAATTAGGCTACTCCCGGGTCCTAATTAAGGAACAAGGCGTTTAAGCACGTATGGTTTTCATTTTCAAGTACATGGGACAGAAGAAGAAAAAGTGGGAAATATTTAGAAAACTAAAGAACCCCTGAAGAAGAGATGGTACAGTTGATCCCCTCTAGCGAGCATGATGATTTTCTACCTTCTGACTACAAATCCTTCCTCTGGAGGTGCCCCAATCTCCCAGAATGTGTTCTTCTTCTCCACTTTTTCCTCTCCTTGCTCTCGACTTCCATTGAATGGAATAGAACGAGATGATTAGGTCTAGCCAAATTCTCCTTATGTCATAGAAGTGACTGAGGGCATCATTAATTGTCAGTCGTTAGATTAAACTTAATATTCAAACCTGTCTGATCCCACCATGTTGGTACTACTGACGCCTTTGATAATTACGAGCGCATGGGCAGTTGTTGGTACTATTGAGCTTCAAGTCAATAATATCAAGTTTCCTCATGAACTTCTGATTTTTCCCTGTGATGTTGTCGGTAGTATTCACTTATGGGTCGGTACTACCGAGTCTTCTTGATTTTTCTCTATTCCAAATTGAACATGCGATGGTACTACTGACTCAAAAATTAGTAGTATTGAGCTATGTAGAATCTTGTAAATTTACCTTAAATTCATTAAAACCAAACATAAGCTCTTGAAATATATTAAATCATTTGGACACAATAAAATTACATTTATTTGATGTAAATAAGTATCACTGGTTGATGATAGTAAAATATACACAAATTAATATGAAAATGAACAATAAATATAAAAAAATAATAATAAATAGCATGTGAAAATGACAATTATCAAGTACATCAAGGACAAACATGTTGTCAAGGCTCTAGTAGAACATTGGACAGTAGGCTCTGGTCTTACAAATGGTATCAAATCCATAACTCCTCCAGTAGGTGGGGCTTACATGGGCATGTGGCATGCCGATCTTGAGCCATGCAGTGCATACATGTTGGAAAGGGTTGTCCACAATGATGTAGCCACCCTTGCATTGGTATTTGATGATTGGGAGCAAGGTTCCCATGGTTAATTTTGGGTCTGTAGTGGGGAAATTTTATGAGGTCATATAGTTGAGCCTTGACGAGGACATCAAAAGTCTAAGTGGGGAGATTGTAACATCCCAGGATATGTGGCCTCATATATAATGATCTCAAAACATATTTTTGGACTATCCATTCCACCAGGGTTCACCTCCTTTACAGGGAGCCTATCACTGATAACTCCAAAGTTAAGTGTGCTTATCATTGAGTAGTACTAGGATGGGTGATCATTAGGGAAGTTGATTTCGTCTTGTGCTTGAGTGAGGACAAAGCATGAAGTTAAGGCTAATGGTGGTCTATTGGTCCATTCGTCATTTATAAAACTCTACTAGAGCCTTGGTCAGTGGGCCCAAATCTTACAATTCTCCATGTGTTAATAAAATTGATTTGAAATTATTCTTATTTTAAAAGTGTGATTTGATGGAATTAATTTTGACTTTAATTAATTACGTTCCCACCATTTTATTCAAATTAATATCCCTCACTATTAATTTGAAATATTAAAATGAGGAATTTTCTACTGAGTCAAGATCCAAAATACAATAAGATATTACCCAACCAACTTCGACATCTATAAATCAATTATTAAGTTAGATACCAATTACCAATTGCAACATATCCAATTCTTAGATAGATGTTTTCACAACTTCTTTTCAATGATTCATATATGAATTATATTCCATCTTTATGCCTCTAGGTGCTTAATCTCATTAAGATCACCTAGTCAAGACAACCCAAGGACAACACAATAATATATGCACGCTACTTGGCAGGATCCCATACTTGTTATCACACTTCCCCAAATTAGATGGTGAATAATGCTTGGCATGCCAACACTGAAGTGTTATAAGGTTTTCATGTGTATTTCACTTGGAAGGCATCTTCAACATTGATATATATATATATATATATATATATATATATGATATATATATATATATGATATATATATATATATATATATATATATATATATATATATATATATATATAGAGAGAGAGAGAGAGAGAGAGTCAGGCTAGAATACACTCGAGTCTATTCGGAGCAGAGTACACTCAAGTAGTTTTTCATAATGCAATATTTTTTTTCAAAAATCTAATCCATTGATCTTCTTAAACATCTTGTGAATAGTTCATACACAAAATTTGAGCACATTTGGACATTTATAGGTCATGTTATAAAGAAAGCAAATATTATGCATTTCAAATTAGTTTCACATATCAATTTTTGTTGCCCTTGGATGAGTGACTTACACTCATCCAAATGGGCTCAAAATTTGTATGTAGCCTAGTTATAGTATGACGATGAAAATCAATGGTTTACATTTTACAAAAAATGGTCTTGATATGAAAACACACTTGAGTGTATTCGTGTGATTTGTACACTCGAGTGTATTCTAGCCTCTCTCTCTCTCTCTCTCCCTATATATATATATATATATATATATTTGTGTGTGTGTGTGTGTGTGTTTGTGTGTGTGTATGTATATATCTAGTCACCATTACATGTACATTATTATGCATATTGTATACTATAACAATCAGCACATGCACTAATACATGATATGGCAAGTAGTACAACAACTTGAGCCAAAAAGTGTTGTAGAAACACCAATTAATACATTCACATATGATGTAAATTTAAATGTTATTTTCATGGTTTTCTGGTCACCTGATTAGGCATGCTGACCAACCAGTCAGAATTCTCATATCTAGCCCTTCAAGGTTTTATGATCACATGATCAAGTAAGTTCAGTGGTCGATCTAAATACCTCAATCAATGGGATAGATCCTTATTATGGGTCAACCAATCATAATTCACTAACAAGGAAGATCTTGTGTTGTTGTTGATCTATTAGCCTCCTCTCATTCAGGAATCATCCAAGGACCTTCCTCCCCAACATGGGCGTTGATGATTTTGCATCATTGCATAATTGAAAATTATTACAAAAATAATGATTGATAGAGTCATGGAATTCAATCCTTATATATGTTACACGATATTTGATCAAAATCAAAACCTCAATATTACATTTTCTAGATCAAACCATAAGCGGCCTAGTTTCCATATCCACACGTAAATAAAAAATGATTTTCAAGGCATAACATGTTTTATGCAGTGTATATATCATATCATATTTGATATTAGGTGGTTATGTTGATATAATTTTGCACAATATTCATCCAATGAATCGATGTGCTTCAAAACCCAAACTGACGTAGAAAACATATGTCATTGGCTATGATACCACTATAGGGTTTTTGGGTAGGAGGGCACAACGGAATGTTAAAATTTTCCTTCCAAAATTCCCATGCAAAAAGATCTTTAGTAGGTATAAAAATCTGATATATAAAAGAAAAAATAGGTATAATGGTGATACCTTTGTGCATGCTTGTTTTCAACAACAAGATGCATCTTTTTTCAGTGAAGATCTCAATCTACTAGATTCTAATCTGATTTGGCAACATAGATATCCAGATGGAAGAGAAAGGATCCAGATTTTCCTCTTTGCAACAACCTAAGCCTCTGCATGTTGTGCCTTGGCCTCAACTTCATCCACGTGGAAGAGGGAGGATGTGGTGTAAAAACTTGATTTTCCTATTTAAGAGGAATAGAAGTTGTGGTTGCTAGTTGTCCTGTAACAATCTTTCTTCTCCTATCTTGGGCGGCATCCTTAGGGTTTCTCTTTTTCTTGAGAAAGAGAGAGAGAGAGAGGATGTACAACTTGTCTCACAAGTTATGTCTAAAAAATGTGTCTCCCCCTTTGGGATGCGCCCCCTTTATGTAGAAGATTCATAAGCTTGGAAAAATATAATTGCAGTCCCTTTCCTATTCACAACATGAAATAATATAACACTGATAACTCAGACTAGATCTTAGATTAACCGATCATATCTTGTTATCGCTCAATCACAACTCCTAACCTCCCAATCAAATTAATTAATTGGACCATTCATGAGATTCTAAATCAAGATCTGACTTGTTATCCATTTTCAAACTTTCCCTAAAACATTGTGATTATCCAATCAGATGCCAATATTGACCGATCACCTATATCTAGTAAACATATTGATCAATAAATTGAAAATCAATTGATTTATTGACCCAATCAATATGATCAGCCGATCAGAAATTCCATTTCCTAATTGTAGGGTAAATAAGCATGTTTATTATTTAGAAAAAATCTAATACAATGTTAGATTGTGAACTTCAATTCCCTTATGCATCCTTATGTGATTGAACCTATAGGTTCCTAGTTACGTTTGTAGTGATATTCAAAACAATACAAGCATAGAGCAGTGTCTAGACATACTTCATTGACACCCATGTAACATGAATGAGTTGGAGAATGACTGGAACCTACAAAAGTGATTATTATACCATATAATCCTTTTCTCAATGATATCCAGATTGAAATTGAGGCATTGAATGTTATCCTCTTAACTCCTGATCTATGTTCCTTGAACTAGTGCAAATGATTCAAGAAATTTTGAGCTCAATATCAAATGTTAACTCACATGAGCATGGTCATGCATATTATGGTCTCTCTTACCAAGTAGCCAAGATATTACTCCTAATGTAGTGACAAATACCATCTAAATCACTCCCAATCATCTGCAAGTGTCACAGTTCACCCAATCACTACCTTTTTGGAAACTCATATTTCAAATTACATTGGGCTAGTAATTAAAGCACACATAACGACTTGTGATTACTGTAGTGCCTTTAGGTCTAAGGATCACTGTCACTATTGTGGCATTGAGATATGACTCTGCCATATTACTACATGACTTCCATGTGTCAATCTCAAGGTGGGTTTGTTTAGCTCAACTTGTTCCCTAACAAGTACCCATGCATCTGATTTGATATCTAGTATCATGTAAAGAGACATAGTAATCACTCACAATACATGCTACTCTTGTGTATTATTGTTGTCCTGTGGTATCCACAGTAATGACTGACTATGAACATAACAATAATTAGTACTCTCATTATACATATGATCTCGTGTTCAGCTCCTCAAACCAAATTATATGTCATCGAGTTATATCATTCTTAGGACATTATTAGCTTCATATATTATCTCAATATTGAAATAAACATAAAAAGTGGAGTTTACTTTTATTAATAATCAAATCAAGTACAAAGTATACCTATTACAATCACCACATGATGCATCTAAGGACATACAACTAACATGTATGGGAAATGGATTCTATTCTTTCTAAAATTAGTCTAATCTCCTTAATGAAGAACTCCATTTGGACTTGGGTTTAATGGTGATAATGCGTCCCTACTATACACTCCACTTCCTACTTATCGAATATTGTGGACAATTGGCGATCCATGAAGTGTGAACCACCATCACAAATAATGAATAAGGACACCCCAAACATGCAGAAGATGTTCCTCTTCACCAACTTGCAAAGAATATTGGCATCATGTGTGTGGGTCGAAATTACTTACCCCCACCTAGACACATGATCAACTACAACAAATTGTAAAAGTTTGAATTCAAAAACAAAAAAGGGCCCATGAAGTCAATTCTCCAGCCATGCCTTATCCCAAGAAGTCAATGCTCCAGATATCCCTACTACTAGACTAACTTCATGTGAATCTCTTGCCTCTTAAAAATATGACCTGCACATTGACAAGTCCCACAACCAAGCATAACCCTATATGCATATTTAAATAAATTTTCAAGTAGAATTCACAATATAAGGCTTTCTAAATAGTCCTAGATCAAGGATGGTGTCCCATTATTGGTAGGGAATGATAATGAGACAAGAATATCATAGCCTCCCACTTAGGTACACATCAATGGATGATCCCATCTCAACAAATCTTAAAAAAGGTTGATAATCCCAAATGTAATGACAAAGTTTGTGATTTTTTTCTTCTTATGCTAATGAAATAAAATGTCAGGCCATACTCAGTTAACTAAATAATTTACTATCTGCAAAAACAAATAATCTCTCATCATTGCTTCAAACATCTCATTGGGAAAATGTTCCCAAATATCATTTCCATACTTCACTCATTCACTATATCCAAGAGAGAATTGTGGTGTGCTACCACATTTTTCTGCCCCACCTTGTCTTTGACCTCAATTCAAACTGCTGCAAAAGCAAAATTCCTCTCAAAAGGTGGGGTTTTACATCCTTTTTCAATAGATAATATTTGATTGCAACATGATCAATTCATGATACCACCTTAGTCACTATCAAATATTGCCCAAATTTGTCAAAAGTGAAAACAACGACATGCAATTCTTTTTAGGTAGTATTATTAATTCTTTTTTGTATCATTGAGTGTGTGGGTGGCATAGTAAATCATGAGAAGATATGCTCTTTGCGCTTCCCCAAAAATACCCTAACTATGTATTCAAGGACGTCACACATGAGCTCAATCATTGACTCAAATCAAGAGTAACCACCATGGGTACTGAAATTAGTTTAGTTTTGAAAGTGTAGAACACCTTCAAACACTTATCATTAAATACAAACTCTAGATATTATTCTAGAAATTAGAGAGGGTTTTGAAAATATTTAAAAGTTCTTAAAGGATCATTAATAAAACCCAATGTGTGCATTAAACTCTAGACTTCTTTCACCATGTTGGATAGTGATAGTTGTTGGATCGCCTCTATCTTATTGGGCCCACATTAACCCAACCAATAGACACTGTGTGTATTAGGACAATCCCTTACTCACCGTAAGATGACATTTTTACAATTTAGCACTAGATGAATTTCTTGGAATCCTTGCAACACTAGTATACATAGGACTGTAAATGGTTATGGGTAGACCCACCGACCCATAGATACATATCCTTAAAAAACCCATCACGGGCCTACATTTATGTATCCACATACCCATGGACCTACAAATCCAGAGACTCGTACATAAGAGGGTCAACTAATGGGTATTCTTGGATGTGGATCCACTAAAACCCTATACCCACTACACATAATAAACTACTTAAATAATATATTATTTATCATATTTTACTAGTCTAGCTAATATAATAGTTGAGAAAATACCCTATTTTGATTATAATAAAGTTAAGATTAGTCTTCTAATTGAGAACTAACTAATCTAATTACAGTCATGAGCAACATATGTAAATTTTAAATCAAAATAGTAACATGATATGCAACATAATTCAAAGACTACAATAAAAATATAAATATGTAGATAATTAACTCACTAATCATTAATCTGCAAAGCATTGAATCATTTAATATATATATTGCATATTAATACCCTATATCTAACAATTTCACATTTGTATTGAAATATATAGAATATAGTCATAATATTTCTTACATAAACAAAATGATGTATATAATTTCTTACCCACAAACCTACAATTACTGTGGGTACGAGTATGGTGTGGTTTGAGATATTTATTATGTGGGTCTAGAGTATTAACCATACCCATTAAGTTAAATGGATATGGTTATCGGTATGCACAAACTCGCATCGTACCCACAACATTTACACCCTTGTCTGGACTATCTTTACAACACTAAAAGACACCCATAAATTGATAAGTTATTCATCAAACTATCATACTAATGTTCCACCATATCAATAAAGATGGTGAGCATACACCTCAAGAAGTTGGTTGATGCCTTAAAAAGACTAAAAGTCATTTTGTAGTAAGAAAAGGTGCCATAAGTGTAGGTGAAGGTAGTCTTCTCCTAATCCTCAGGCTCTATAGAGATTTAGTTATACCCCAAATGAACATCAAGAAAATACATAGTAGTTGGTGAGCTGCTCCAAAATTTAATCAATGAAATGAAGAGTAAAGTGATCATTCATGATGATTTTATTGAAATGGCAGTCATCAACACATATCCTCCACTTGGTACTACATAGTCATAAGTAATTCATCTATAGAGTTGGTTGTAGAGGTAATCCTTTTCTTGGGAACTTCCTGAGTTAGACTTAACCAATGCACTTTGAAATATTTGATTAGTAATACATATACCAAGGCATTTATCTCATTCTTGATAGACTCCTTTATGATAGGGCTGATTTGGCATTCTTGCTACACTACTTGTTTTTCTCCATCCTCCATTTCAATTGTGTGTTAGAAAGTCTAGGATAATTTTCTTTTATATCAAAACTAGACCACCCAATTGCTCCTCTATGATGATGTATAACATGCATGAGTAGTTCCTCTTGATATCAATAGAAATAATATTAAAAAGTGTCTATTTTTTCTTAAGAAAATTAATACTTCAAGTGTGGGGGATGTGGAATTCAAGATCTAATAGTACTTAAAACACATATTAAATGGTGTTGGTGGTATCCCCATATCCTTATAGTGATAAAAATATAAAGAAGTGAGTGTTGTGAGTATATTTGCACATTCCTCCAGAAGAATAGACAATGTGATCTTGTCACTTAGATTCATAAAAAATGCATCCAATGATAGACCCAGATGAGCGCATAATTGTTGCTAATACCACATTGGTGAATGAAGATGCAAATATTACATCTAGTGCATATGTTGGATGTCTCATCTCCCTAGAATAGAAATAGTAACAACTTAGTTTAAAGCTTCTACTTTTATTGAACCTTTTACGATCAATGTAATAAACCTATAAACATCTAAAAAGCAATGCCCAATGAGAATGAAATGTCATATTTCTCGTGCTCCAAAACTAAGCACCCATCAACTCCTCTCCCAATATTGTATTGTTCTAGGATTTGAAACTCTAGTCTATCATCCTCTATGCCCAATGTCAGGTGACATCATCCTATCTCCCCAATAAAGGTATGTTGTGTCTTGGAACTATCTACCACAAATAATGTGAGACTCATAGTCTTCTTACATTTTCATGACTACACAATCTATAAGAAAGATGAAACTATCGATATGTACATCTTGGAATTTCCATGTTGACTGCACAATAGAGTTCCATTTTCTTCTGGATAGGATCCTAGCCAAAGATCCTTAATAGACATCAAAGATTTGTAGATTAAAAAAAAGGTAAATTTTTTGAACAAACTATACATGTCATGTTGATATCAACTACTCATACCTTATCAGACATTATTTTTAAAAAACTATACATGTCATGTTGATGTTAGCTGCAATGGCAAGTATGATTATGATGGATTAAACTATGGCAAATAGTGAAATAGCTTCATCATAGGTAGTGCCTTGAACTTGTCTAAAACATTCTGCAACCAATTTCCTTTTATAGATTCATAGATTTCCATCATGTAAGTCTTGTTCTCAAATATTCACTTGCACACTATGGGTTTAACCCATTCAGGTGCATCAACCAATGTCCATACTATATTGACATACATGAAGTTCATATCAAACAACATGGCCTCATCCATTTATTAGAATAATTTTCTAAATAGACTCATTGTATGTTTTTGTTTCATCATTTATTCTTGACCAACAAATCATATAATAAAGTCAAAAAAAATTCAAATATCTCTAGATCCATACATGTCCTACTAGACCTTTGAGGTTTCTGTACTACATGAGGAACTTAAGATTATACAACTACTTGTAATTCTCCTTGTTCATAATCTACCTCCATATAATC
Source organism: Alisma plantago-aquatica (assembly GCA_963693085.1). Taxonomy (NCBI): domain Eukaryota; kingdom Viridiplantae; phylum Streptophyta; class Magnoliopsida; order Alismatales; family Alismataceae; genus Alisma; species Alisma plantago-aquatica. The sequence goes on along the minus strand of OY856415.1, from coordinate 267,290,665 downwards.
AATTTGGTTTTGTTGACTTGAACTTTTTTGATATCTATTTTCCTCCCACTAGGTATTTGGAAATAGTTTCCTTTTAAACAATATACCACAATATACCAGTTCTACAAAAAATATTTTTGTCAATGGAATATAGAACCAGTATCCCTTAGTTTCTTTAGGGTATCCAATAAAATAACATTTCTATAACTTGGGCCCAAGCTTTTAAAAAAATGTTTCTTAGTGTAAGTTTCACATCCTCAAATATTCATAAAAGACATACTGGGACATTTCCCACTCAATATCTCATATGGTGTCTTTTGAACAAATTTTGAAGGTAAACAATCAAGTTAAAACATTACAATTAATGAGAATATTCCCAAAAGGAAGTTAAAATATTGTCTACACTCATAATAGATCATATGGCTCCTCAAAATGTGTTATACTTCCATTATGATGCACTATTATGATGTGGTCCACTAGGTCAAGTGAACAATGATAAAATACTACAATCTTTAAGAAGGGCTTCAAAATCTTTGCTAAGATATTCTCTACCTCGATCATATTGCCTTAATATTTTTTCCAAGTTGTTTTGTAATTCATTCAGGAATTCCTATAACTTTTCAAGTCATTCAAATTTGTTTTTCATAAGACACACACACACACAGATATATATATATATATACATATATATATATATATATATATATATACATATATATATATATATATATATATATATATATATATCTGTGTGTGTGTGCATATATATATATACATATATATATGTATATATATGTATACATATATATATGTATATATATGTATATGTATGTATATATATATATATATATATATATATATATATATATATATATATATATATATATATAGACACACCCACACACACACACATACCGAACTCATCAGTAAATGTGAAATATTAATACTCACCCAAAACACTTCAACTAAAAGATTAAGTGTAAACATTGAAATTTCAAGAGAATATATCCACAACAAAGTCATTAGATTAACCAAACTCATCTTAAATCATACCATGTCAAAAAATGTGTGATTCCTACAACACCAATATGATGTGGTGTTCCAAGTGGAGTCAACAATGATACATTCTATTAAGGTCCTCAACTCTTGGATAAGATACTATCCACCATGATCATATTTTACTATCATAATATTCTTTCTAAGTTGGTTATGCACTTCATTTAGGTATTCCATGAACCTTTTCAAGTGATTCAAATTTGTGTTTCATAAGATACATATATCCATATCTACTAAAGTTGTCAATATTTATGATGACAAGTTGATACCCACCTCTATAACTTGTTCTAAAAGGTCCAAACACCATTATTTATGAGTCCTAATATAACCCTTGATCTCTTACTTTTACCAAAAGAAGTGCTTGTTCTCAACTTGCCTAACAACGAAGGTCCACATGTATTCACATGTCTCTATTGATTAGAAATCAATGAGTCAAGATATCCATATGTATAGACTCTATAAATGTTCTTCTCATTTATGTGCCCTGGAAGATAGTGCCAAAGATAATTTTATTGATTCATCAAGTTTTATGTTTTAGGTTTTTATTTTGTATATGCTTGTCTCAAGATCCAATATATAGAGACCTTAACAAATTAGGTCACTAAAATAAAAGATATCATCTCTTGAAATATAAATTTGTCCACTCTTTATTATAAATTCAAATACTTCTTGTCCAAGAAGATACAAAAATAATGTTTATGTGTATGGTATGCTATAATCCACATGGAAAAGACAAATTTTAGGTTGCTAGTGATGTGGAAACAGTTGTTGATGCATTAACATTCTGTATATCCACCTCTCCCTTAAATAAGGGTCTACTTTTAAGATCCAAACAAATGTGAGATACACCTCTGGTATCAAAGAACCATGATGAATATGTAGACATATTTATAACTATAACATATATAGCTAATGTGGAGAATAACTATAACATATATAGTTGATGTGGAGTTCTCTATACCCTACTCCTTCAATTCCTCTAGGTTGAGAGGGAAATTTCTTTTATTATGTTCAACTTTGGGATAATAGTGAAAATTCCCTTCCTTCCTGCTCCTACTTTAGATTTAAGTGAAGAATATATAGGTTATGTCCAGATATAGAACTTCTCTTAGTTTTCCTTTGACCTTGGAGTTTCCTTTTACTTTGTTTTCCATCAAAAGTCACTTTGCCTCGTCTTTATTTATTTGATTTTCTCAAAAAATTCCAAGCAACTCTGATAATGAATGAAATTGTTCATGTATTATCTCATGAAACATGAGTTATACAACTCTGACAATGATTGTAGGACTACATTAATGGCTAACTATTATCCTAAAGGAAATCCCATTCCGTCTGGGCTTTTCACATAACAAATCAAATTTAATATATGGATGCCAAATGGATCACCTTTAATCACACACTTCAATAAGGACTTTTTGAAATCATATCACTCTTGTCTTTCTTTCTCTAGGGACATATTCATCAGATAGGTAGCCATCTCTAGGGAACCCATATTTTCATGTTGCTTCGAAAGCTCATGATTGATGTAGCATGACATGAGGAGTTTATATCTATGTCATTATCACCATGCTTAGGATACGATTCCTTGACTTCCCTAGTCACATTTGCAGCTGGTTCTTCTAGTATTGGAGTTTCCATGACATAGACCTTGCACTCATTATTGAGAACAATTTCCAATGTCATATACTAATATAGGAAGTTAATTCCATGTATTTATCTTTCTTAAGGACCAATATCAACAAGAAGTGATTATTCATGTTTTACAGTTAATCTATAGGAAAACATTCACAATTTTATATGCAAATCCATTTGTTGATATATATTTGGAATTTAATTATTAAAACTACAATTTTTCTAAATTCAAATTAGTATACCTTTCTATAAAATTATAAGATTACATTAAGTAATCTTATTAGAAGGAAAAGATACATACTTCATTGGTATGCCTCTAGGTGTTTAATCTTACTATATTAATTAGTTGAGTCCAAACAAAATGCCAATACAATAAGCTTTACCACATGCTTTCGCAGACCAACATACTTATTATCACACTTCCACAAGATGGACATTGCGTTGGGCATTGGTGTGCTCATGCATTGTCGGTTGAGGTTTTCATGTGTGTTATATAAAAGAAGACATGTTAAAATTAATATTATATTTAGAAATTTAATACAATATTCATATGAATCCAACCACCACTACAAATATGTTATGTATATGTATCAAATAATATTAACAATTAACCCAAGTGATAAAACATGACGTAGAAGCTATCACAAAAATTTGAGCTGACAAGTGTTGAGAACAAACAATCTCACATATTATATCCAATGTAAATCATAATAATGGTGTCACTGACAGTCAAATAGATTGGTTGGAAAGACAGTCAATTGGTTGGATTCCCTATTTGAGAAATGTTTCAGTTTTTGGTAACATCATCTCTTCATCTTCATCATGAACCCTCTCAGGACCCTTGTTGTTGATATTTTCATCTGATCACATTCTCATCTTAACCATGGTACATCGATGATGTCATTACACCATCATTCTCTAATTTCATAAAATAATTTTACTTGGTGAATCCAAAGAGAGAGGCACGTCATGCATGCATATTCATGTTCCATGTTTTTAACATCCTCACTTTTCTGTGTCCCCCAAATAATAGAATAATTTTTATTATTTCACAAATATTATTTACAAGATATACATTCATGATCCTCTAAGGAGTTACATGAATTTCTAACATGGGACTAATTTATATGATAAGGAGTATTTAACTAATCCTCCTTTACTTAAGTTTAATGTCTTCAAGTAATGTTATCTACATTATCATGTCTTGAAATCTTCATATATTGTTGTTACCTAAATCACTAACAAACAAAACATGGATCAATATATTACTATATTGTGTATGTGGTGTGCAGAGAAAAGTGTGCAAGTAAAATAACAACATAAAAGCAATCAATTACTTGCAAATAAGAACTGACATTTTCATTACGTAATTGTAACCCTTACATGATATGCTATCTTGGGCATAATAACTATCCATTATAGAGCCCAAGTGCATCATCCCCTGATACATGTCATCGTAGGGTTCAAAATATGATATCTTACTTTATGTGGTACTCATAGTGGCATTATAATCGAACGGAATGTATATAAACATCCAACAATTTATTTCAACAATCCTTGAGAAATCCTCGACAAACACTGGTAGTCGATAATGCAAGTATTCATAATCGTAACCACATATCTCAATGTAGAACCCCGCAGACTATGCAATCATACCTCAAGTACTTTAATCATATCATCCAATCAAGCAAGCTAGGATGGATCCAAACAATCACCATTTAGTCTACATGTATGTATATCTTAAAGTGTCACCATCATATTACTCATATTAAACCTACTCAGGTCCTAATCTATGATTTAGTATTGTCTCGAGTTTGGAAAAGGAATAAGGGTAAAACCCTAATTCTTTTACACCCTGATTCTTTAGAGTTGTAAACCTATATTAGGCTTAGGAGAAATCCTAATGATTAGGTCTATCATATTCTTTCATTATGAACACCTAGATCAAATTGTGTGCATTAATATTATAGCAAGTCATGATTTTTGGTTTCAAAACCAGAATCATCATATTTATGCTTCTAAACCTTAGATAGTGAATGTTATTATCCAAACTGTATCAAGGACTTAGCGTATAGAACAATATCATTTTATAACTCAAAGTAATTTTTTTTATATACTCAACATGTTAATTATTAGATATAAGTCTTCCATAAATACAATTAACACTTAATCATATATTAGTCCTACTTTTGGAATTAGGATCAGATCCAACTTATGATACTATTTTATTTGGATTGTACTAATTCTCTCGACCAATTTGGTATATAATATTGTTATATTTGGGTAATCCTAGAAATTTCATTGAATTAAACAAAATAAGAATATATACCTCAAACATGGAATTATGTGGAGGCCTCTTCCATGAAGACTCAAAAGGAAAGGGATGAGGGGCGAAGTACTTTAGAAGATCATGGGCTTCTATGTCATTGTGGCAAGTACCATATTAGAAGATACAAGGAGACCATCTTGGAAGAGGAAGAGCACTTCCATGATGGAGGGAGAGATATTTGCTACCGCACTACTATGGAAGGATGCACATCAAGGAAGTAGGGTATTGGGATAGTCTATCTTCTCTTTGTACCACTTCTTATATAGAAGAAGGGTTGGAGATTGGTGAGATCTAGTTTCCATAAAGTTTCCTTGTGCAATTGGAAAGGTATCATGTTAGGAAAGTAATAATTATACTCCTCCCTCTTGTCCTTATAATAACAATATCATATCTTTTACTTTATAGACCCACAACTCACATAAAGGAAACCACACCTCATACCATTATTTTGGGGAAACTCTATTTACACTATTACCTTCAATTGGAAAAAGGAAAAAATCCTTCATTATATCCTTTATTAACCGAAACTTAGTTTCAAAGAAAAATCTACATAATTACCAACTAAATTATCTTGGCCACAAAATATCTTACAACTTCCTAGATTTTCTTTCATAATCCAATATTTGGAGTATCTATCTCGTAAACTATTTTGAGTATTTTTCATGCACACGGAAATACGTATTTCCCTATTTGGTATCTCAGGGACCCCTTTGTAAACCTTGATTGTAGAAATTAAGTAATTCAAAACTCTTGCTCATATTTACTACAAACGGTCCCAAAATTAGATACTTCCTTTATTATCCTAGAATTTCATATTGAGCCAAGTTTGGTAACACAGAGAGATTTGTAGATACCCTTTTCTCTTTCTTAAACATTTAATTATTACAAGCAAGTTCCTCTTCCTTCTTAATTTTCCATAGGCTACTAGGAGCATCCTTTCACAATGAAATTTGTAGGAAAACTCAGTAATATCTTTCTAAATTCAATTTTTTGTGATTTTTTGGGATAACTTTCATGGGTGAAACTTTCCCTTTATGTATTCCCTTAAATTAATTACCCACATCATATGAAAAGTCTTCTTTAAATCAAATTCTAGAATCATCCTAGTTTCCTTGTTATCTTTACGTGTTCCAAAAACTATACGAAATTATCCTTATTAGGTGCCTCAAACTTGTATTACAAGACATGGTTACCTAATTTCTTCCATTAATCATCTAAACTGCAAATTATCTTAGAATCTTTTGGAAACTTTCTTATATCTCATATTTAAGTTATCTTAAAATTCACAAAGTCATTTTTATTTATTTATGTACAAAACCTCTTATTTCTTAAACTTGTGCCACAAGGACCTATTTGCAAAGAAAATAGTCTCGTGGCCCTCTCCTGGGCTATGGGTTAAACCTATGCCACAAAGATAACTCTATTCTTACATAAATAATGAAATTAAGGAATTTACTTATCAATTAAATCCTTATATTTGTATAATTCAAAATCACCAAATTTGATTATATTATTACATGTTTTGTATCATCATAAAATAATTAGATTACTTTAGGCCAATCATGTAAACATCAAACAACCTGATTTGTGTATCCACATCCCCCAAACAAAATGATTGTATATGTGCCACATTGGATAATGTAATGTACATAAATTATAACATATATGATAATCCATGATGATTATGGATAAAAATCATGAGTCATTCAATAATATATAAGATGTAGTTTGAAATTGAAAACAACGGTAATGTTGTATGCCATAGGTCTTATACCACTATGGGGTTTTTAGAGCAAGTCACACAACTGAATTACAAAACTTTTATTGGATTTGAACCCTAGTCATGGATATGTCATAGACATAAAACATTCTTATATGTCAAAAAACTAAGGAAGTTTGTTATACTTTAGTGTGCTCTTGTTTTCAATCCATTAGACATGTTATGTCATTGTTGGTCTCATACTTCGAGATCCAGATCTGAAGTTGGTGTAGTACAATGACATTGTGTCCTTGCAATAGTAGTAGGCAGAGAACATGTTATTCTTTAGTATGAAGCTTGTCCTGAAGCTTCCTCACTCATCCATCAACCACTATGTCATCCACATAGATGTACATAACACTTGGTGTGCCACCTTGGAAACTAAGTAAGAGCATAATCGGAATTTCAAGATTCTAATATTGATTTCTACTTTCCTCCTCCTATAAACGAGTGTTGACCTTCATAGTTATTTCTATCTCTCTTAAAAGGAGAAATTCATGATACACTTGTTTATATCATCTGATAAATATGACCGACTTCATATAGGAGAGTCATAGGCTAAGGCTTACCAAATACCCATTCCTTTTCCTAGTTTCAATATTTAGCTAATCACAATAATAGGAAAAAATTAAACAACATTCCATCATATGAACTACTTTACTTTGTCAAATATATACATCAATAAATTGGTTATCAACTCAATTGATCATTTGTAATTAATTTTTTACCATTTAGTTGATAGTTTGTCACTTTTGACTCCTTCCTAATCCATGTGTCAGTTTATCAATTGAAATTCAATCAATTGGTTGGTACATGTCCATGTTGACAAACCACTAATCAATCAATTGACATCTCATTTGAATGGTTGGATCAAAAAACAACGTGTATAATTTATAACTATAATTATACTTTTGATTGCAAACTTCTACTCACCTGAGCATCCGTATATGTGTGACCCTATTAGTTCCTAATTATGATGTAGTGATGTCAAAGACCTCACAAGAAATGAGTTATCTAACATCACATTATTTCTACCCAAGTTATTGGAATAAGTTGAGAACACATTCAACCTATAAGTGACCAATTTTACCATGACTAATAATCCATTTGTCACATATATACATATTGTACCCGAGGTATGGAGATGTCACCCTCTTGTAATTGAATCTATGTTTCTTGATTAAGAGAAGACCAATGAGACATGGTGATCTAAATATCATATATTGACTCATTTAATCATGGCCATGCATTTCATAGTCTTACATAAGTGGCCAGGATATCACTCTAATAGGATGAGAAAATTCAATCTACATCACTCACAATATCAAATGTGTTAAAGTGTACAAAATCACCACATACATAAAAACACTTAGTTGAATCTACATGGATCCGTGTTAAAGTACACTAAATAATATGTGATTGTTGTAGTGACTTCACATCTTGTAACACTGAGACATGATCTTGACTTCCATATATTCGCTTCCATGCATCATTCTCAAGGTAGGTCTATTCAACATAACTTGTTCTCTAACATGTACGTATGTATCTAACTTGATATCTAATATTAAGAATGAAACTACATAGTCACCATTCAATATAAATACTAGTATTATGTATTATTGTTACCTATATAACTTCCAAATTAATATTTGACTAGGTATATAACAAGAATGAGTACTCTTAAATATATATACAATCTCATTCTTAGGTCAACCTAAACAATATATTGTTGAGTCAAAGCTTCTTAGGATATGACTATTTTTAATCATTATCCTAATAGAAAAATAGACATATTAAGTGGAATGAAATTCTATTAATAGTCATATCATGTACAAAGTATCCCAATACATTCATTGTATGACTATATCTATGGTGAGACTTTTGGCAATTAACATGTACATTAACATGTTAAAACGTGCACAAGGAATCTTTATCTACATTAACACACTCACCTATACATAAAAAATACCATGTATGATCTTGTGATCTGCACTTCTTATTGATTACGTCCTTAAATTCTTGCCATATGATGGCATTTTCTCAACTGCCTTCCACTAAAGGAAGAATAATATGCATCTTGGAAAATGTATCTAAGAACATTTTGCACTCTTTATATGTCTTCCTCATCTTGGCACTATGAGGAAAAGGAATTTCCACCACAATTTTTCACTATTGAGTTGACTATAAGTACCCTTAGGAGCCTTACCCTCCTATAATCTTGCATTATGTGTATATGTCAATTATTGATCTTGCTTTGGATGTGTTGATTGCATAGGTAGCATCATCCCTCCCTCCACTATAGGATTAGGAGTTATGGTCATAGGCTATTATACCTCATATAATTATTGTTTATTTCTGCCTTAAATATTTCTTCTGATCCTCAGTGTCCCTTCCTTGATCTCTTGATTATTGTTAGGAAACTCTCTGTTTCCTAAAAACCCATAGTTGTGTTGACTTTTTGAGATCTTATCTATGTATTGCCAACTGTGATATTTGGGTCTCTAATATCCTAATTTGAGACCTTCTGGTTCTAAATTTCCCACTGGGAGTGATCAATTTATTGGTCATTTTAGTTTTTATATTTTGTGAAGATATCTACTATTTATCCACTCAACTAGGACCTCCACCTTCCTAGTAATTTCCTAGGTTGTGATGATCTTGTACATCCCCTAACATGGCTTAATAATTAACATGTTATTTTATCTTAATTGGATACTTAGATTCATAATTTAAATTTTGTTTATGTTTTTGAATATTTTTTGATAAACCTATGTATCAAATTTTATATAATTTTGAATTTGTTTGCTCTAGTTATGCAATTGTATACAACTGTTTGGGTTTGTATGCAATTTTCCAGTTTTTGAGGATCTAACTACAATTTTAATATATTTATATTTTTTACATGATTTCTTAATAATATATATATATATATATGGATGCTTTTGAACTTTGTTGTATGGAGTACCAAACCTTATATTAAACTAGTTGGTAATAATTCCTTGTGTTTTGGCCACTTAGTGGATTGATTGACTTTTAGACCAATAGAATCCATTGACTTTTAGATTGATAAAATGTATTAATCCATCAGAGGTTCCTTTGTCTACCAGAACCCTGAAAAACTAGATACCTAACACCCTTCTAACTTGTAGTGACAACCAATGAGAAATGAATCAGGAACCTAAGAGCTTTTACCCGATGAATGATTCTAAAGTCCTTTTGGATAGACAAGACCATTCATGTTTTGACCAGAGAAAACAATATAATATTTCTTTGATTCACTGATGACCCAGCATATCCTTCATTGTACATATGAAGTTTACTTGCTAAAGTAATGAATCACATTATTTACTCTTGTCTGATGAGAAATTAAAAATAGACATGCTCCTTAAATGGGAAAGCTCCTTTTTACCGATGAAGGTTATACATAACCAAGGAGGGATGGCTTGCATAGTCATAGGGGTCTATGGAAAGAATCTAGAGATTGACAGGGAACATATGTGGAAAATAATCAAAGGTACGACACAAAATGAAGTTCCTTGGCTAGTGCTAGGGGATTTCAACAACATCAAACAAGTAGAGGAGAATTATGGAGAGCTCAAGGTCCCAAATAGAATTATGGCATATTTCAATGATACCATGGAGGTAGAAGAACCCATCGAATTGAATAGGGTTGACGGCTTGACAAACTGGTCAAACAAGAAAAAGCTTGGTAGGAGGATCACTAGTGCCATTGATTGGGCTCTGGTCAATGAAGCATGGCTTGAAAGATGGCCCAACACAATTATCAAACTTGGAAAATATTCTGAGCAACTACCTATGGATGAAGATGGACTTCGCTACCAAGATGCATGTTCCTTTCTAGTTCCTTAATTAGTTGTGTTATTGGATAGGATTTAAGCATGTGGATAGGACAGTTGGAGATTGAAGTTAGTGGCAACCTATTGTACAAAGTATTAAAGAAACAACATGTGGGGAGGGCATTAAAGAAGTGGAGAAAAGAGAGAGTAAATCTTAGAAATATGCTCATTAAATTTAGGAAAGAGTATGATGATTCAGCCAAAGAAGTCATCCATCAACTAAATAGCACAAAAGCCATCAATAAAGACAAAGTGATAGAAGAAAGATCAAGAAAGTTGAAGAAGGAATAGGAAGTGTACTACTTGCAGCATAGCCATATGAAGTGGATTAGGGATGGTGATCACAACACCAAGATATATCATGCAACTATTAAGAAGAAGGAGATGAGGGAAACAATTCACAAAATGATCAAAAAACATGGGCAATTGGTTGATAGTAGAGATGACATCACTCCCAATGCCATCCATTACTTGCAGTAGTTGTATAACCAACCTAAAGTAGAACCTAATAGCTATGAGTGCCTTCTTACAAGTAGAAGAGTGAATGAGTAAATGAATTCTACTATGTGTAGACCAACATTGGAGGTGGATATAAAGACTACCACCTTCTCCATTAACCCCTCTAAGGACCGTAGACCAGACAGGTTTAATGGGAGGTTCTTCCAATCAATGTGGTACCTTATAAAGAGGGTCATCACTAAGTCCACGAGGTGGATTATTAATGGAGGTAATATGGTTATTGATTTCAATCATACATTCATCAAACTAATCGTAAAGAAGAATAAGGCAAGAGAAATATAAGACTATAGACCCATATCTTGTTGTAGTGTGATCTATAAGATTTTTGCCAAGCTTCATGTAGGAGGACTCATAGATATTCTACCCCATATCATCTCCAATTAGAAATGCACCTTCATGAAGGGTAGAAGAATCTCAGACAGTATACTCCTTGCTACAAAACTTCTTATAGGTTCAGGATCAACAAGTCCAACTCCAAAGCTTGTCTCGAGATATATCTAATGAAAGAAAATAACCATGTCAACTAGGATGCATTATGAGAAGTTATGAAGTCCTTGGGGTTCTAGGGAAGGTGGACCCAAATGATAAAAAAATGTATCATGACACCTTCATTCTATATCCTTATCAATATGGGTCTTATTAAAGCAAGAAATGGACTTCATCAAGGGGATCCATTGTTCCCCCTCCTTTTCACCATTGCTATGGAGGGACTCACAAACACGATCAACTTAGTAAAATATCAAGGTAAAGTCAGACCCTATGTGATCAGAGGATTGAAAGCCAAAACCCATCTAATCTTTGTTGATGACATAATTCTCTTCTAAGTGGGGCATGCCAATAGATTGAAGGGATTCAAAAAAGTGTTGGCGAGGTATGGCAAATTTACAAAACTCTATATCAGTTCCATAAACTCAAAGATCTTCTTGCCAAAATCATATGACCTCAGAAGAGGTTGATTCAAAACTTCTATTGGACTAAATAGAGTATGACTACCTACTAAGTACCTAGTTACGTCTATCGTAGGAGGAAGGGGTGCTTCAAAGGATCTCAATTCTTTCGTGTACAACATGAGAATCAAGATAGATAATAAGAGTGGTACCAGAATGTCCCTTGCAGGTAAATTGCACCTTGTGAAGACGATCCTTAAGAGAAAGATTAAAGTTTGGGGTGAGGTCAGTGAGATCCAGATCTCAATCACAAACACTATGAAGAATCTTACTACTTGCTTCATCTAGGGGGTAACCATGGGTTGGTCTAGGACACTATGTCTGGATCCTTTTCTAAAGGTGGTCTCAATTTATAATCTTTAGAAGATCATCACCACAGGACACATGAAGAGGCTTGATTGGTTCTTGAGAGCTAAGAACAGTGTATGGTCAAAATGGATGACCACAAGATATGGGGCCCTACCTTAAGGAAGTGACAAATACTCTTCTCAGGTTTGGAGGACTCTATGCAATATATCGGTTGAAGTCAATAACATGTAAATTGTTCATGTGCATGATGTAGTTGGCCTGGTTAATCAACAAACTACAGCAGGGATCAATAATGACACATATGGGGAAGTTAATTGGGCTGAAATCATATGGAACTCCTTCCATTTTCCTAAGTGGAGTACTAAAATCTATAAAGCCTTGTTGGGGAAGCTGGTCACTGGGGACGTGATGACTCGTTGGGGTATCCCTGTTGACCCTCATTTCCCTCTCTGTAATAGGGAAGTTGATATCCACATTCACTTATTCTTAGATTATAGGTACACTAAGTACATTCAAACAATAATCTACCTTAGAAATTCATGGGGGCCAATAAAAAATTGTACCCTTGATGATATTGTTGAGTGAATTCTACAGAACCTAGAAGACAAGAAAGATCTTGTGCTTGGGGGTACTTACCTCACTACTTTCTACTACTTGTTTGGGAAGAAAGAAATAATAGGGTTCATGGCAGGAAGAGTCGATCTAAAATAAAACTCATACAAAGAATTTGTATAGAAATTATAAATTCCTTACAAGACAATAAATTCATAACTAAAATCATGAGAAACCATGCCAAAATATACTACGACATTTTGTAGTTAAACACCCTATATACATTTAGTTGAACGAGTTTGATGGTTTTTTGTAGTTAGATACCCCCATATTTTGTTAGCATTGTGGGCTATCAGGTCATTTTATAATGAGTATAGCTCTTGCTAATACTTCATTTTGGAAATAAATTTACATATTTCCAAAAAAAAGAATTGGATACTGACATATGGTTTGAAATTTAAGGAATAGCCAGAAATTGTTTTATCTTACAAAATAGTGGAAATGTTAGGGCACCAATGAATATATGTAGACTAATGGAAAATATAGTTCCTTTGAAAAAAGAACATACTTCCTTGCACCCTTTTACTGCCATCCTATATACAAATACCCATCCTCACCCTCATCTAAGAAATCTTTTGATGCATCTAGAGATTGAAAAACAGCCATCGAGGATCGACAAAAAAACCTATTAATGTGGATACATGCCCTAGATCAAGCTCTCATGACACAGATCTAAGTCTTCTAACCTTGCTTCTAGTTTCCTACATATAAGATCTTCTATTTTAAATAATTTTCTTATTGTTTCCCCCTTCTCTCCTCTATTATTTCCAAAATCCATATTGATACAAGTTGGAAACTGGTGAATACAGTTAAAGAGCCCCTTTTCTTCTCTCTTCTAGATACGCCATGCTCTTGGAAAAAGGAGCTTTTTTTTAGCCTTTCAAGGACAAATCTTGGTTCTTTACTTCTCTTTTTGTGAATTCTTACTATAACTTTATTTTCTTAACCTCTAGGCATGTGTATACTTTTTAGTGCATTTCTTACCTAGTTTTGACATACATAATCTTAATCTTACTCTAAAACACTGTAATATGCTAAAAGATGACTTTTTATACACTACTTTGCATGAGTAAATGGTAATATGAACTTTAAGACTCTTTTAGATCCTAAGTACATTTTCTATTTTACAACAATTTCCTTTTAAGTACATAAGATGTGAAATTCATAATACTATTACAAAGACTCTTAAAAATATCAATCTTATGGCTTTTTGGCATCCAAGGATGGGAAACCCCACTCACATGACAATCTTTACTATATGATAGTCATAATAAAAAATTATAAGGTTTTTATTTACTAATATAGTACTCTAATTTTACTTGGGCAAAATGTTCTTAATGAGTTTTCTCATCCATGATAGGTTTTGAACATATGTTTGCTTAATTCATAAAATAGAATAACTTTTACATATATTGGAGTTTCAACTAGAAATTTTGGGTGCTATCCCTTTTTAATAATAATGGATAATGAGATTCCTAAAAGGGATTATCGCCATTACGACTTAACTAACAAATTGGGCTTCTATGTGCCCTAATTTAAGGTTTCGTCCACTTTATGGGCAAGGATAGTTAGATATACAATGATTGAATGACATGAAACTATTTTATACATATTATATCTTCTGAAGTTACACTACATGATTTAATTTACAAATTACTTTAGAAGTGTGTATGTAATTGATTGATGCTATTGAAAAGTATGTAATTATCTTAATTCATCATGTGTAATTCTAATCATTTATTTCCTTGTAACTGTAAAATCATCTTAGTGTCAGAAAATGTTGGATAGTGAAATGAATAATCCTTGTAAAAAATATAATTGTTAGAAATAACTTAGAGTTGTATACCCTTTAGTATATGAAGACGCAAGGGGGTTTATGTTTGACATACAGATCTTAAGGTTAGGGAGAGTGGTTGAGGTGATGTCTCAGATTTTATATGATAGAGAGCAATTGTGGTTATCACTCAGACTTGAGTGTTTATACCCTAGTTTTGGTGGCATGGTCTGTGTACACAAGATAGACTAGGTTTTTACTGGATGCCCATTGTGTCCCAACTAGTAGATTGGGAAATTGTGCCACTATATTTGTCACTTGTATTGATCAAGGGGAGGAGATCTTTAGGATTCTGATCATCATAGATCTTATGCATACCTGATTGTGACTTCATCTGGTTAACTAATAGTTCGAGTGGTATGCCTTAAACTACTCACAGATTTATAAAATATGTAATTTATCCATGTAGTATATCTATTTAGGGTCATTTGGAGAATCACATTATGTGTTAATTACATCTTTCCTATTTCTATTAATTTCATAGGTGATTCATATGTTTACATGTATAGTTATTTGTATCCATACCTTTATATACACCTACTCATTATATAGCTTTTGATTAGTTCTCCAATATGTTATACTCTCTAATTTAATTGATGTGTATATATAACTTGCTAGTCAACTCTTAATGTTATCTGTTATTATAACATATCACTAGGATTTGGGGTCTCAACTCATGGTTTTCCCACGAGGAGCCTCGGTTTGGGTACTAGTAGAGATGAAAGGTCAATGTGGTTCTTGTTATAATATTAGAGTCATCCATGTACTCAGAAGCTTGGGTAGAGGAATTTGTATATGTTGTAACCGACATGCATTTTTGGTTGTATGGCATAAGTGATGTAAATTTTACACTTATCTAGAAAATAAGTTTTATATATAGGTTGTAGCTGAGGTCACTGACTCATGTAAAGTTTCATGGTATGAATGTGTATGTGGAGTGGGACCTTTGTGTAGATGTTCCTCGGAAATATTCAAATTTGTTTTATTTTGTTTAAATTCTATGCCTTTTTGGTAATATAGTTAATTAGTGTATGATACACATTTTGGTTTTGAGTAATCTTATTTTGTGTGGTGGCTTGTCAATGACCTTGGACTTGATGTTGTTGAGGTGGTTGTTGATGATGTTTTTGGTGAGACAACTCTTGCTATAAAGGGTCATGCTAAAAGTTTTTTTATCCTTTTAGGAATAATTAGAGGTATCACGGGTACTTATCAATTTTTATTCCCAATGTACATGCACTCCTCCTTTGTGGGCTATGCTCTATTGAAATTCAAGGATTTGTTTGTCAACTTGTTAAGTTGTGATTTAAATTCAATTGTCTCGGTCACCTCCGTAGAACTTTTCTTGGCCATCTGTTTTCATGCTCACTACCCCAATATTGGTTCATGGTCATTTTTTTCACAATACCCTACTACATGGGTGCATAATTAACAAAAATGAATATGCCTCCATCCAAGTCAAGTATCATCCTCTGCCTCATGTGTATCCCATGGTAGAAAATCTCCCCTAGTCATGCATGTTGATCTCCTAATGAATTAAATTCCTCAACATATCAGTAAACCTCTATATTGGGTTTGAGTAAGAGTTTTGCACACTCCACATGTAAATATGGATTTTACCCACTAAATCTATCATCTTTTGGGGATGAATGTAATTCTCAACGTAATGAATGATGTTGTCTCAAAAATCTGTTGAGTTTTGTTCCAGACAATTTTCTACATCTTGGGATTTTCCACCAATGAGAATTGGTAAAAGATTCAACAATATTACATTTAACACCCTACAAAATTTAAAGTGTCATAATACTCTACAAATTTTTGATGTGTTGCATGCAGTCTTGAGAGTGCTCTAGATCTCAACACTACTACCAAACATGGGTCTATCGTGGATTGCATATTTCCTGATAACGAGGCTCAAATTCCATCATATATGGTCAATTGGGCATCGACTTTAACCTTAGGATTACCATCTACATCACCCATTTTTATTAGATTTTCTTTTTCATGTTGGTCTACTTTTGAAATGAGTGTTAGAGAATTTGAGTTACTTGCTAGCCTCAGTACATCTCTAGTTGGATGAGTATAGCATAAATTCACCATCAGTTGCCGACTGTATGTGTACCATGCATTAGTACCCCAATCGAATAAGGAAATGTAAGAATTAGACGTACTAGAAAACATATAAGATAATCATAGTAATAATTACAATTGAAATTGGCATATAATGATTGTTCCTAGCACTTACAATGCTATTTGTTTCTAGGAATGATGCCAAGAACTTAACATGTCATTAATGTGTGTGTAAATGCAAGTGTACGATCATCAAGTGATAAACATATTTTGAGTCTTGATTTGTAAAACTTAGGGAATTGAGACACTAGAAACTATTCTAAATATTCCTATTTAGCTAATCCTAAGTAAAAGTTGGATCTGGGTTGTTGTTTAATTAACTAATTGACCAAACTAATGAGTAACTGAAGGTTGTTTTGCTATCAGTCTTAAGAATCCTTGAGATGTAATTTTACCATATCCATTCATTAACAAATGGCATTATTGAAATATATAAACATTGTATAGAAGTGATATGTCCATCTCGATGCAACATTGTGTTTAGCCAAGGTTAAATTCTACTTTCTTGTAATATTATGTTTGACAAATTGTTGAGCGCTTTCCACAATGACAAAACCACACAAATTTGAAGCTTCTCCCAAGCTATGAAACTTGCATCTACAAATAGAATTTGATAAACTACGCATTTTTCTTATCACAAAGATTTTTTAGCACAATCAATTAAGTGATCAGAAATAATTGAAGAAAGCATGAACATCTAACTATAAATAGTGAACAACAACACATATATTATTGAATATGAAAAATTGATTACAATATTCATGCTAGGATACTCCAAACATACTAAGAAAGGGAGGATTACTTCTTCAAGATGAACACTTTGTCTGAGTAGCAAGAAGAAAGAGAAGAAGTATGCATGTAAATGATGAAAATTGATAGTAACCTCATATTAGAAACTAACAACAACTCATATGATGAATTTGAGAAATTATCATTGGTCAGATAAGCCTTTAGGCACACATGGGCGATAAAGCTTCTTGTTCCCCATTCCTCACCTCCTCTCATCCTACCATCCATTAATAGAAGTCTCGAATGGGATACATTTCCCCTCCCCTAAAATTAGGTCTTATGTGATCTATTTTTTGGAGAGGAAATCATGATCATAAAATCTTCCTAAGTCGATATTTTTCAAACATCTTGGTGTTGGGCCATAGCTATCGATAGTTTTATCAATACATCAACTTGGAATAGCCAAAGTTGCTATGAGAGATCATATATCATGAAACTCTTTACTTTTTTTGGTAATCCCGACTATTGGCTATTGCTATCAACTTGAGCATTAGTCCACTAACTTGGATGCTTCAAATAACTTGTCCAAAAGGGTATAATGATGATGATACTGGCACAATTTCAATGAATTGGCCAATTTCTTATAAGTTTGAATTTCCCTGCAAGATAAACATTCAATCGCTAAGTCCTCATAATGTTGGGGTAATTTATGACAAAACATGACAAAAATCAAGGAAAATTATGCAAAATCAAGTGTTATACAGTTTATTTATATATGAGTAGAAGTGTAAATTACTCACACTAAACTTGTAGATAAATTCATGATAAATATGAATGCACCATCCAACCAATAGTAATAACTAATGCTTTCAATAATATTGTTCTTATAATCCATGGGTAGCTCATATTTGAGTCACCTATTTGAACTCTTAAGACTTTGAACCATCATTATAATGATATTGTGCTTGTCATACATATAATATAATTATAATGATATTAATTATGTGCATTAATATTACATCAACAAATCTACATTAGTGCATGAAAAAAACCTTTATTAGTTTGATAAAAAATAGAATACATCAATATACCCCTCATCTAATGATATATTTCTATGAAATATACAAAAAACAAAAGATAATTCACAAATTTCTTTTCCAAGAAAACAAAATCATAGAGAGAAACAATCATAATCTAGAATATTAAACCACAATGTTCAAAATATGCTTCACAACTTAAGTATGCATATGCACTCCACAAAAATAGAGAATTTCATACAATAGTTCACAACAAACCATAATGAAAACTAGTGTATAGAAAATATAAAATAAGAAGTATAAAAAAATGTACAAGCCTCATAAGTAAAGTTCCTCAATTGTTAACATTATGGTAACATGATGAAATGAAAGTGTATGTATAATAGGATTAAAATTATTTTCTAGATTTGTCAAAGTCCTCTTCATTAAGGTTTGTTTAGCTCATAGAAGGATTGGTGGGGTTAAAATTAGCTACTTTAACTTTTCTACTTCTTATTCACCATTTTTATGATCTTCTTCTTCCTCTACATTACTCTTTGCATGATGGCCTGATGTGAAACATCCAAAATAAAACAAAATATGAGATCCTAGATTTTTTTACCTCTTTATTCATAAAGTAAAATAAAAAAAAACTTGGTTCAAAGTACTTGAAAGAGGATCTGCCAACATTAAAGTGTATATTGTGAACATTTTGTAAAATTTGTATTCGTCATAACAAAAATAACCAATCTTCAAAATTTAAGTCGTAGAATTAAGATTAAAGGGGAAAAATATCTTCATCACTACTAGAAATATTTTATTTTTAATATCACATTTACATGATAATGTCTAATTATCACTTCACCATTGAACAAAGAAAATGTAAGTAATATTTTATATTGGTTCAGTATGTAATTAAAAAGTATTTTACATTGAGTAAGAGGTTAACACCTATAGAAAACATAAATAAGAGGTAATGTGTCAACAAGAAAATGGTATCTTAGTGTTTCACAGTTGAGCCTAGAATGCATTCTTAAAAGAAAATTCATTGAAGTCTACACTAATTAATCATATTAAAATAAACCAAATGTTTATTAAAACTATTTTATGATGTGAATTTCATGTAGTTCCCTTAATAATCATTTAGTATTAAACATGTATAAGACCATAGGAAAACATGAGTTTTGTGGGGAAACTAGAATCATAAAACAATATGTAATCCATCACATACAGTTTGGGCTGGAGAAATAACTTAAAAATTTCCTAGAATTTTTTTTTTGAAGTCACCGTCTTTCATTCGTTTAGAATCAAGGTACAAAAAATACATCATCGTCAGCTGTTGTTTTCCATCTAACAGGCAAGGATGCCTGATGGCTAAAATAACCAGCTAAAAGTAATGCATCTTGAGCAACTAGATGAGCCAAAGAGTTGTAAGCTCTTTTTACATGGACAAGACATGCGGAATTAAAAGAAGAAACAAGGTGACAAATATCTTCAACTATCATCCCCAGGTAGTCCGGTCTTTTTCTCGAATCCTTCAAGGCATTGATCACGTTCAACGAGTCCGAGCATAGTACCACTTTTCTTCCTTGATCCAGCTTCGTCAACGCAAACTGAATTCCCTCCCCTGCGGCCATAGCTTCGGCTATATCTGAGTTCCAAGCGACCCTCACCTTCTTTTGTACAGCACCCAAGAAGTGTCCCATCCCGTCCTGGATCACCGCCCCCAGTCCACAACCTTCCCTTTCCATCACCGCAGCGTCCACGTGCACCCAGCTCCAGCTCCCGTCCACTCCCCGTGCATAGAGTTCTCTCAGGTTGGACACAGACCGGTCAGTGATGCCTACCTGATGAGCTCCCCCGCTACTACTGGTTACTGAATCCCGTCCTCCATTAGCCCTTCTATAGTCTGATATCATGGCTCTACGATTGATAAGATTGGGTCGGGGAAAAGGTGCTTCATCCTTGAAGATCTTATTATTCCTACATGTCCAAATAGTCCACCAAACAACCATAAGTTCGTCAAGTTCTTCCTTCGTGCATCTTTCCCAAAGGGCTAGTAAGGCATCATGCAGATGGTTTCCATTATCTAGGCGTAAAGAATTATCCAACCAACTAACCTGTCTCTCCATTTCCGCCCCTGCACATTGCCCAAGCATATGAGGGATAGTTTCTTGATTAGTTGCAGATATTGGACATATACCATCAGCCGTGACATGTCTATCCTGCAACCTCCCTTTTGGTTGCTATGTTTCCTGTTGCTAGACGCCATAGAAAATGAGAAAGCTTCGGGGGGCATCTTCCATCCCATATAAACTTCCACAATTCATGGGGAACTTGTCCATCACGCCTGTGCACTCCATTTCTTCCTAATAAACCCAGCCAGTACGCTGAACGAACTGTAAAATTACCATCCTTTCCCGGCCACCAGAACACATCATCCACTATCTCCTTACTAGACAATGGGATAGACAAAATCTGTGATACAATATCTCTTGGAAAAATATCAAGAAGTTTGTCCACGTTCCATTCCCGACTATTTTCCCGCAGCAAGTCGCTCACCATGTTGATATATGTGCCCGCCTCCACTCTAGCTGTGTCCATGTCCGCCCATTCCCCTTGAAACCATCTGTCTGACCAGATTTTTATGATTTGCCCATTCCTAACACACCCCATGATGCCCTCCCTAAGTAGGGCTTTTGTCCCCCATAGGCTGCGCCAAGTGTAGCTCGGAATTAGGCCAAGACGTGCATGTAAAATAGTGTTGTTCGGGTAGTACTTTGCTTTCAAGAACCTTGCCGCCAAAGTCTCTGGTTTAGTATGTAGCCTCCATAATTGTCTAGCAAGCAACACCTGATTGAAGACTGACATATCTCTAAAGCCCATGCCTCCTTCTCTTTTAGACTTACACAAACCTGCCCAACAAATCCAGGAGATCTTCCTTTCTCCCAACTTCGCTCCCCACCAAAACCATGCCACCATAGAGTTGAGATCATCTATAAGACCCGCCGGTAGCTGGAATATGCTCATAACATATGTAGGGATCGCATGGACCACTGCTTTAATGAGGACTTCTTTTCCCGGTTTGGATAACAGTTTCTCCTTCCAACCCTAGAGTTTGATGCTCACCCTTTCTCTTATGTAATCGAACACCTTCTTCTTGGACCTACCCATAGCCGTAGGGAGTCCCAAATAGGATGCCTACCTATCCACCTCCTTCACTCCAAAAATGTCCCGCAACTCGTCTCTTTTGCATCTCGGTATCTTTTTGCTAAAAGCGATCTCGGACTTGGAAAGATTGACTTTTTGACCCGATGCCTGCTCATATTGGCTGACAATTTCAGCTATTTTCAGGAATTCGTTCCTTGTCCCTCTAGAAAACAAGATACTATCATCTGCAAAAAATAAGTGTGAGATATGGGCCCCCCCGGCAGACGCTCATACCACAAAATGGTATTTGCATTGACCGCGAGGTTTAAAGTTTTGTCAAAACAACTTCAAGGATTGTAAATATGTTAAAGATATTTCACACAAGCTTATGGTGATAATAATTTAGTTTTGGAATGCAAAATTAGATATATTGTCAATCATAATCAAACTTAGAGATACAATCACAAAAGGTAGGAATGATACTCTTAAACAAGAATATAAAGTAAACTTAGAGACTATAATACCACAAATATTTCAAAAAAGAGTAACTTTCCCAGACCAACTAAAAAATTAGAGTGTTCCTAGGAGGTAAACCTAGCTTTCCAAATTTAATCTTTAAATTTTATAGATGTAATGGTGAATGGTTTACATTATGGTGTTTATGGGATGATTCCTTACCAAATTATTAATTTTAATTTGAAATGACCCTTAAACAAAAATAAAGATGCACAAACTTGGCACTGGGAACATTCATGACAATCCATGGTCACAATCATGACGTTGCACATGTGTGTTCATCTCTACTATCCCTATGATTGTGATAACTAATACCTATGAGAAGGTCATCCAATCTTAGTAATGTAGGTACCCCTGAGAGTCATGATCCTGGTAGAGATTATGGAGAAAGATGACCTCAACATTAGGATTGTGATCACTTGGGGATCACAACCATAATTACTAATAGAGTGTTTGAAAACTCCATAACAAACCATTAGTTCCTCTCTCAAATTAATGATCCATCATCAAAAGAATATACCAAACATAAAGACATAAGAGATGAACTAGGCAGATAACTTTTTTCACTACAATAAAAAGGGTGAGGGTCAAGCTTTGTAGTCAAGCAAACAATCATTGACCCATTTTAACTTTTTCTCAAGGTATGAAAATTGGTGATCCATTGCATGTCCTTGACATCGATTAATCATTGGGTTTAATCCAGATTCAAACTACTCTCTCAAGTGATCATAGTAAAAAATATGTGGTTCCATTCCTTCTCCTCCCACAGTGGAAAACTAGTTCCCCCATTGAGTTTCCATCGCCCAATATTGGGGTTAAGAGACATGATCCCTTAACTCATCTGGATCACTCCCTTCCCTTCTACTTCACCATATTTTATGACACCAAATAAGGACCTCCCCACTTGAAGGCCTTTCCATTCCCTCCTTATATTCATGATATCTCAAAGGTCTCAATCTAGTAACATGTTGCATCTTATCACCACATTTATCATCTCTTGGAGAAGCCACTAAGGTGATCGTCCCTTGGAGCTATTTTGGAGTATCTCCTATATTGTATCAATGTTAAGCATCATCATTTTTTAAGTTTTCCCACTCCAATACATACATTTATGTCATCTTTGTTGATGGTGACTGCCATTTGAAGTTTAAATCTCTTTTGGGAAAGTTTAATTTGTACTATATTCTATGACTCATTTTGTTCAAACTAGGAATTCCACACCACCATAAAAAAAATCAAAACCTACTTTTCTCGATCCACATATATCATTTAGTCGATGGACCATCTACCAACTCAACTTTATAATTCAACAAAAGTTGCAACATGCTACTACATTTAACCTATATTTTTTCTTCTTGTTAACCATTTTCTCTCATCTTTGTTGCTAATGAGTGAAGGGGAAGGAGGAGTTTGACTTCAACAAGTATCCAAGGATGAGGATTACCTACAGTGAGTAAAATGTCTACTCAATCATAGGTATGCCACCTCACTATTCTATTATTCACTTATCCAAATGTATGTACACTCATATGAATGGTATATTCTCTTACCCCTCTAAGAAATGGATAATTTCAAGCATGTTCTTATGAAACTCATCCAATTTCTTCTAGAAATGAGCCTATAGACTGACAAACACATATGTTAGGATTCTCTAATCCCTAAACACCCAAACTATGATGAAAATTATTGATTAATGTTCCTCAAAATAACATGCATCCTTCACTTAATTTTTATGGTAGAGAGTTATTCAAGTTTTAGGCAACAAGTCATTCTATCCTACAAGCTACACATCTTTTCAATCTAAATAGATTGTCAAACTACAATATATTCTCTCTAGCTTGCAATATTATCAATCTCAACATTTACGTGTTCTCGTATCAAATATTTTATGTTCGAAAGAATATTTTGATGAAGTTTTGATGTTGTAGTTATGATACCTTCTATTAAAATTAGATTAATTTGTTTGATGGAATATGAATCCTATGTGAGGAATTATTAGTCTATACCTCATCAATGGTTGCAAAAAACTTGTAATTCATTCTATTTTATCAATAAAAAATTGAATGGTATTTTCACACTAGAATTGCACTTTCATAACTTACTAGAAATAATTAAATATCTATTATAAATGATCTTTATTTAAAGTTATTAACATAAAATTATACTTTAACACATATTTTCACATTATTTTATCTCATGTTTCCTTTTTATGTTGATCTCTTATAGATTGATTTTTTGAAAATAGCAGTTGGATATACATTTCCATAATGTAGTTGTTTAAGAAGGGGAGTTCACATTCATTGACTTTTGTCTTTCATATCAAATTTTGTTAACCAAATACCTATTTAAATCCCATGAAAATGTTTTTGAAAAAGGTATTTGAAGTTTAAGGAAGAGTTTTATGAACATATCATGATTAAAGGCTTTTTACCTAATTATTATATTTGGATTAACCAAGAGAAACACCTAGATAACTAGAACAAGTATCTAATTTTCCAAATGACATAGGACATAACATCATAGAGGATTATTTTCATGGGTTGTTACGAAATCTGTTCGGTGTTCACAATTTTGAGAGCAGTACCCAACATGAGAGAAAAGAGAAGCCCACTAATCTAGATGCAGTGAATTCTATAAACTCTTCAAAAAGTAAAAGAACCACTTTATAGTGTTTATAAGAATCATTCTAATATTTCATACCTATTAGAAATGATCAATGTCAAGGTCAATCTCATTCTAACTACAAGTCTTTCAATTCATTGCTAAAATTATACAAAAAAAGGATTTACTGTTGGTGCAAATTACATTTTTTGAGATTTTATGTGATGTATAGAAGTTTAAAATGATCAAGATAATGATTAATAATGAAGATGGTTCTAGTGACTATGTATCTTTGACAAGAATTAGGTGCCAGCATCTTCTTCTACTCATTATGGGTCTTCCTAATGGAACAAACACACAACCCTTAAAAGAGATCATATATTTGTTAAATTAGGATATAAATGGATGGCATAAATGTTGTTTTTTAATAATCATTTTCAGAGTTGATATACCACATTTTGTTAGCTGAAAGTATCATGTCATGTGTTGTTTGATTCCATATTAATTTAAAAGGGAACCTCAATTTTGCTAATAGTTTACATCATTGTTTTACATACTATTTTTAAATCCAAATATTCCTCCATGATGTACAAATTAGATATTTCATTTGGCTATATCTTATATCCTTATTTACTTTTTTCTCCATATTAGTTTGGTCAAGTAGAACCTTAATGTGCATGTTGTTTAAACTATTGATTTACATAGTTTATGTATTTACTTTTATTACTCTTTCAATATTTCTTTATGGTTTATAATATAATATGGCAATGAAGTTATCAAATTTGGCTAAAATCCATGGAACTCGAGTTGATGTAGAAGTAGCAGATCCCACACCCGCCTCTTCCCCTATTTTAGATCCTTTAAGTAAAACCTATAATAAATCTATCAAGATTGGCTCAAAGCCATGAGAGCCAAGTAGAGGTAGAAGAAGTAGATCCGACACCCACCCTCCCCCTTCTTTACAACCCATTCAAGTAAAACGTTAAGTTAAATGTAGTCATATACCCTTCTAAATGATTTTATTGGCTTTCCTAAATTGAAATAGTTGGTCCATATCTATGGCAAGCAACCAAAATTTACATGTTTTTTTGTACATAATGGAGTTAATAGACAATGGTTATGAAAAAGATATTTTGAGTTTTCTATTAGAATAAAAAAATATTGTAATGTAATAATACTTTATTTGAGATTTGTAGCATGTGTACTAGATGTTTGATTTGACTGTAGATAAACATTTACAAGTTGGATGGGTCTTAATTATGAAACTAATGTTCATAATGACTCGGTGAAATTTTCCAAGATTAGATCAGTTCTTTATGACTCAACTTGAGGTAGCAACAACAAATAAAACACCCAGTGCTCGCCTAGCCTTAGAATTTGTTGAATTTGCACCTTTAAGAAAATTTTCAATATTGGTTGGATTACCAGTCACTCAAGTTGAAATGGAAGAAAAATATTCCACACTCATCCTTCCCTAGGATTCAAAACCTTTAAGAATGGATGTTGAATTGAGGAAAATGTAGAAATCCAAGAAAATGTTGTAGTTGTTCCAACAAAGAAGGCAGACTAATGGGTTCTAATTCTATGGCAAAGATTAAACCAAAACTTTAAAAAGAATAAGGTGGTATATATGAAAAAGGATTCAAAATTGAATATGAGGGAAAATGTTTAATCTTAACATGTAGCATATTAGCCCTGAGTCCCATTGTGTGTCTTGTAGACTGTTATTGGTTGCACTTGTCTCAATATTAATATAAAGTTAGAAAGACCAACATAGTGGTACTGATGCCATTAAGTAGAATATAATTAAGAAATTTTGTTACCTTCTTTTAGTTAGTTTTACATTACTGACTTATTGCAATTTATTAGGCTGATTATGATTTGACTGGCTAATCAAAGGGTTGGAAAGGGAGTGGGCACACACTAAATGTAATCTTACTAATTGGTCTACCAAGTTAAAGATTTTTTTTAAATAATATCAAGATGATAATGATACTATGATGAAGGTTGTTAAGGACCCTTGAATCCACCAATAACAATTCTTGTAGTTGGTTAATAGGTGGAAAAACATTAAAACCTGTGTGGAGGTATTGTTTTCACATTGATGTTTACTTGTTTAATTGTGAAATATATGTTATATGTTTGATGTCAAATTTTAGAAATGGATAAATTAACTAAAGATAATATGTCGATGGAAAAAATCAATCATTGTAGTATATTTAAAACTTTTTCAAGGAAACACCATGCTCTTCTAATAAGAATAGATCTATGCCTAATTTTAAATTAAAGGAATTTTACTTTAACTATTAGATATTCAATGTTCTTGTAGAAGATACAACTTGGACATACTCCAAACAAATTGGATGTGTTACAAGCTATGTATACTACTGACATAGATATCTTGATACATAGTTAATAATATATATTCCTATATAACTTATTTATAAATTAGGAGGTATGTGTACTCTTATTTCTCATACAAAAATTGTGTAATAGTATAAATCTAAACTAACTTGAGTACTTGATGATTGATAAGTTGTTAGCATTGAAAACTTAAAAGTATGAAGACATTCTTGATGTCTTGAAGTTCTTCAATACCAAGCACCCTCCATTAGCTCGTATTTTACATGATAAGATGGGAGAAAATGGTATTGTTGTGCACGTCGACAATGCAATTATACTAGAGGAAAATAAAAGTTGTAAGGTGTATGGAAAAAACTTTATGATTTCTTTTCTTGGAAACCACCCTTATCATGCTCAATTAGTTGTTATTGTCCATGATAAGATGAGAAAATGGTGTAGCTGTGCACTTTGGCAATACAATATACTAGAGGAAAATAAAAATTATAAGGTGTGCTATTTGAACTTTAGTATCAAAATGTGTGATTACTTTAATTGGAGACTACTTTGTCTTGGCTATCTTATATATGCATTTATAGGAAGTGGATGAGTTTTTATCAAATTGAGTTAGAATACTAAAATGACTTGATCAATGAAATGTTCAAAATCATGATGGATGAAATGTCTTGGCAAATGATTACTACATTAACTCCATTCTATTTTCTATTGTAGGCTAATGTATAATGGTTTTCTACTCCATTCCTAACTCTATAATGAACTTGGTTTAGGTAGTATTACATGTCATTATCGTTTTTAAGTTTTCTTCTAAATTTTTAGGAAAGGGAAGGCCTAATATTAGACAGTGGGATCAGTCTGTAACACCATTACCATGCAACTAGGTTTCATTTTTCATGCTTTGGTTGATGCTTAGTATTTTAGTTGTTCTCAGAATTGTATCATATAGCAAAGACAACCATGTAAGTGGCTTCTTCCTCCTACAGTTTCCAATATCTAGGAATATGGTAGACACAATTTTCACATCACCATGTATGGGATTTTTTGAGAATTTTTAAATGCCTAGCTCATAAGACACCCCTTGATATTGTTCCTTAAATATTCAATCACTACAGTAGTTTCAAACCAATTCTGAAAATGGTCTTTTCATATCTTTTAACTATACCTTATTTATCTAGACTATAATTTTTTTGGAGTAGAAACTATGTGCAAGATGCTTCATTTGCATTTATGAACAACTAATTCATGTACTCAGATGCATGTACTAAACCTACTCAAATGAGGAATGCCAATAGTATTAATTGGGTTCACATACTTCAGTTCTACACACATATGTATGCACTAATGATGTGTGTTAGTGTATTACAATGTTTTCTATTTGGATTCATCATGGGTCTCCCCTAGTCCAACAATATTGAAGATGGTTTACTATGATTCTAACCTGACTAACAACTATCATTGTTGGAAACTACTTCTATAAGTTATGTGCTTCACCCATACTAACACAATCCCTATGATTTAAACTCCCCCATTTGAAGATGGTTTGTTGTGCTTTGTATTCTAATTACAACAACTTCACACATGCAAGAGATATCAATCGATGTATGAATAGGATTTTTATCACTATAAGAAATAATAATTAGTGTTTATATAGGATTTCTTTGGTCATTTAGATAATTAGGAGAAATAGTTTAATCTATAGAGATAAGTGATTGGTGTTTGTAAAAGCTGCATTTATTTAGGTCAGGATATTAATTGAATTTGAAAAGCAACTCCTCACATTATCTTCGATTATAATTCTATTTAGATAATGAGAGGTAATAGCTTGAATAGACAGAAATAACATTATTGGTTCAAGGAAAATAGATATAAACATTTTTACTACTACAAGAAATATCAATCATTGCTTGAATATAATTATAATTGTTGAGATAAAGAGAGATAATAGCTTGGCCTATAGACATAGTGTTGACACTCCTTCTTGCTCACTCAATAGAAATTCCTACTTAAATGTTAATTCTCTAGGTAATGAAAGAGTTCATCTCATTTTTCATGTTTTATTCCTTTTTCACATTTTCCATATTTTTCTACATTTAAGATCTATTTAATCCACCCATTATCACCAACTTCTACCTAGTTTGGTGCTTTTCACAAAGAAAATCTTGAATCAAGACTACAATACAATTTTCTCATTGTTGCCGCTTTTATAAAAAAAATTCATAAATTGCCCAATTCAATTTTCTTGAATTAAATATTCTCTTTTACCCTACACAATTCAGTTGCATTTATCAACACAAAAATACATATCTTTTAGATAATAATGAAGGATAATCCTAAATTAATGTCTTTTCTCTCTCCTTCATTATTTAATTTGACTTCTATTCAAAACCCTCTTTTTCTCAATTTTCGCCATAATATTTTTGGTATATCCATAAATGGGGATAAATCAAAATTATCCATCCTTGACTACCAGGAGGATTAAAACGATATGTTCGTGACACGTGGCAGATTGCTTTGATCCCTATGCCACGCCTCACACCCATCGACATAATTTGTCACCTTTTTTAAAATCTTTCAATTAGAAACCCCAAATCCTAAAATGCACCTATAAAAAGACCCTCACACTCAACATGTGCCGGACCCCTCTCGTCTCTCCTAAATCCAGAGAAATGACTATCTCCCTCTTTTATTTCCTATATATAATGAAATGATCCTTCCTCTAACACTAATTACTCTACTAACCCGGGTAGGGTGCTTTCTCTACCACATCCATAACAATAACTATTTCTTGCTCTGATCTATTCATAATTGTTCATATATGCACACACTTTCTCCAAAATCTAATCTTTCTCTACTGAATCTATCTCTCTCATCTCTCTCTCATCTTACGCCTTGATCCTAACTAGTGCTAGAAAAAATTGACCCAATCTGAGAAACCCGACCTCCTTAAAACTAAAGAAACTATAAAATCGGACCCAACCCAATGTTTCTCCAAAGCTCAATATGGCCCAGAATTGTCAGATGTTTACCTGACCCGACACCCAACCCAAAGATATCATGTGACCTGAATCAACCTAAAAGAATCACAACCGATTTGACCCGACTTGATATCAACTTGTCTTGACATCGACCTAACCCAATGTCAATCTGCCTGAACACCAACCCAACCCAATGTAAACCCGACCAAAGCAACAACCCAACCCAAAACCAACTCGGCCCAATGTCAATCCAACCTAACATCAACCCAACCTAACGTCAACCTGACCTGACCAAATGTCAAGCGGACTTGATGTCAACCTGACCCAACACCAACCCAACACTATGTCAACCCAACCTGATGTTAACTTGACCCGACGTCAACCCGACCCAATGTCAACCTGACCCAACATCAATGCAGCTCGACAGCAACATGATCCAATATCACTTGACCCAAAATAAGCTTGACCTAAGATCCATCCGACCCAATTTAACTCATCTTGCGCATCAACCTATAAAAATTTAATGACCCAATATCAATTCCAACAAATTATTTATACCCAAAGACAATGCAACAGATGATAATTTGCTCCTGATAACAAGTGTGCCTTTAATTTGAGATCAATGTGATCAACATTACTTCCCCTCTTGATCCTCTTGTGTGTGAATTTAGGATGTCATAATATCACTCAAATTCATTTGTTTCATCCTATCCAAAATTTGGTCAGATATTCGTAGAACATGGAAAACACAAACAAAATCTGAATTTGAAATTTTCATATAAAATTTGGATAATATCCGTAGCCTAAGTATCATAGTCCAGATTTGCCATTTTAAAATCAAATAATATTCAGATCCAATGTTCCGCTATGTACAAGTATTATTGATATTATAAAATGATGGAAATGTTCTGATCGAGTCCAACATTAAGTTGATCATTGCTTGAGTCAAAATATTTTTTACTTTTGTACGTACTATAACTAAATCTAGTGACCGTTAATAGAACTCACGCATGTTGTAATTTGTAATTTTTTATTTTTTGTTAAAACTTGAAAATCACGTATCCTCTAGATAGGACCATTTTTGTTAATCAAGAGCATACAAGCAACAGAGCCTCCCACTTTGAAATTTCTATATGAAATCAATTTCAAACAAAGCTCTTACAATGAAGAAGAGGTTGTTAATGGAAATAGTGAAATGTTACTTAGCATTCATCAACCTCAAGTTCCAACACCAAATGAAGACCAAAAAAGTGAGTTTTTCCATTTCTTTTATATAAATATCTTTTACATCATTAAAGTTCACAAGGACATTAGCCAAAGCACTACATGGCTCGGTAAACAAATCAGTTGTCATGTTTTTCAAGCACTAAGCGATTGTTCTCCGTAGATGAGAACACACAATGGACAAAAGTATGGGGAAATATCTATATCTAAAAATGCTTTGGACTTCTCCAGTGCACTGTGATAATATATTCCACAATCACCAGAAATCTAGAAAGCTAGATTGTCTGTATCGCCTAGAAGTCCAAGACATATTAATCTGAAAATGTGGTAAGACCTCTTGTTTCAAGTAAAGAACACATGCACACTCTACAAAAGAAATTGTGGTAAGACTGAAGAGAAATATTCAACATAGGTCAAGATCATAGTAATGTAGATAATAAAGATTGCGGTCTCTAGACAACACCCTATCACCAGACATTCCAGGCCAATTACATGTTCAAAAACCATGTGCTAATTGCAGTCTAGGTTCTAATTTGGTGTTGGTTTCACTCCAGGCTTGAACCAGATACCCGTTGTAGATAAGGGTTGAAGATCAAACACCAGATCTGGTCATCGTTCAAATATAGTTAAGTTGGGTGTGTTGAATTCACCCTAAGCTTTAACCATGTGCTTATTACAGACCAGGCTTGAATTCCTAATGTTAGGAATTGAACACCATTAAGGGAGTCCATTCTAGTGTAGGCTCAAACTCGTTGGCAACATACCACATTTTATCCCAACTTTCCAGTAAAAAACTGGGTGGAAAACTTATGTTTGTGCATTAGACATGCAAGAACGAACCACTTAACTCAGGTTGAAAGAGAGCTCACACTGCTAAGTGGAGTGCTAAGCTCATCGGACATATACCCTCCCTAATAGTGAAAAAACTATGAATAATAGACAAGGAGAAAAAGGACAATGCTAAACTTAATGTGCAACTACGTACAAACAAGGGAACCCTTCAAGATGTGGTGTGCTTTAATTAAGAAATGAGAAATAATGGTGATTGACTGAATCCCACATATGTACATCATCTACGGTAGAAAATCAAGGCATATACTTGATTTGGAACCACAAGAAACAACAGAGTGCCAATATTCCTAATGATGGGAAAACTGGTAGACAAAGGAAACACTACTGCAAAACTCTGTCATTTACCACATTGTTATATCCCCCATCTGAAAAGTATGATACCAAATCCACAGACGTGGTTTTTTTTTTTAACAAATAATAAATTGCAACACAAGTGGCAATAAATCCACCCTTAGTTGTTTCCCCTCTTCCTCATGACTCTTTTTCACTAACCCCCACCCCCTCTAACCCCACATGCCTCCCAAATAGCCCAGTAACCTCATCGCCTCACTCACGCTCTTATCTCCTTTGGTAAAACCTAACTCACAACTATTTCCTACTCCTCTAATCATTTTTGTAGATGAAGATGACATTAGGAGACAAGGTCGATGCCTGACTACTAGTGGATCCGAGCCGAAGAAGGAAAGGTACTCCATGAGAGATGGACACAAAAATTAGGAAGGATGCAGATGGCGTCGACTGGATTAATCAAAGAAAGGTATTATTTTTATGTAGATTCATGTTCCAATAAACTATACATATTCAGTCACCAAACCGGCGTGATGCCATTATCGGAAGGATTTTTAGCTATATGCACATTTCTTTGTCTTTTTCTTTGTTAGGAAGAGCGGACAGTAGAATCAATGTTCACCGAGGTTGTTCCAGGATACATATATCAGCAACCGAACAATGGTGGTACCAAACATTAATTAATCTACTCATACCAATCTATCTTCTACGCTGCTCCGCTAAGTGGCAACGATGGATAGTTAGTTAGGGATGGTTTTTTTATCAAATATTGTAATTTCATGCACTGGAGATTATAGGGACTAGATGATTCTTGATTAGAAAAATCAGTATGAAATTTAAGAAATTATCAGTCCATGACTCAGTCAGAACGAGAGCTATGATACCCACAGACCTATGGGTGTAATGGCAATTTATACATCTCCATAGTGTACCATAACAAATCAATTCATGCAATTGCTAATTGCATTGCCAAATAAGGCAGCAGTAACTAGTATCATCTGAATCTAGTCTTTTTTTTCTCTTGATGCCTGTTTCTAACCACACAACCGCACAACACAATACTGATAACCTTGTCTCATTTCAAAGAAAGCAACAATCCAAAACAAACATCCTTTTTATATTACATTGTTAGCCTGGTATATAGAATGAAGT
This sequence comes from Alisma plantago-aquatica, assembly GCA_963693085.1. Lineage (NCBI taxonomy): Eukaryota > Viridiplantae > Streptophyta > Magnoliopsida > Alismatales > Alismataceae > Alisma > Alisma plantago-aquatica. The sequence goes on along the minus strand of OY856415.1, from coordinate 267,256,841 downwards.
TCAGAGAAAGAATATTGTTAGAGAGGCATAACCACGATGGGTTCACAACCATGGCTTAGATTGGCGAATCTATTGTGCAACTTTTCTTCCTTATATAAACTATAGGTAAATGTAACATCCCTGACCCGGGTTATGCTTTAATCCTGGAAGTTTTGTTTGAGAAAGTTAATTAGATCCTTAATTTTATCTTATGAAAAGTAATTAAGGCCCAAGAGGAACCTATGTTTCAATTTTGGTCATGTTTGGATAATGTTGAAGCAATGTTTGCTTATTTTGGACTAAAGTGCAAATTACCCAAGTTGAGGGGTTAACTTGCAAATGGTACATGATAAAAAATTCCTCATGTGTTGGAGCATCATGAGAATGAAGATGATGCAGAGGTATGGTTTGGGAAAAACCTGAGTACTAAGAAAGAGTTGATAAAGCAATGTGTGTGCATTAAAACCTAGTTTTGGTATAATATGCAATTTACCCAAAACCGAGGGTTCAATATGCAAATTAACACTTCAATAAGGTCCCTTATGATTCTTGGCATCATGTAGAGAAAATAAAATGAGAGGGGCGTCTCATTTGTATTACTTTGAAGGCGAGAGAATCTTGATATTAAAATAATCAAGATTTAAGCCTAATTGAAACCCTAATTCAATTTACTGCAAAAATAAATATATTAATTGAAGAGCCCTTTAACCAAAAGGTGAGGGATGAATTTGCAAGAGAATGTTCGACCATGTGACTTGCTATGGCACAGAAATATCCAAAGGAAGTGGATAACTTACTCACAATATTATAAGAAAAAGAATTATCCACTCACTTATGGATATTAGTATAATATGATTTAAGGTGCTCAATTTGCTTTTCTTTAAATCATGGATAATGAAGAGGTTCTTCAAGTGGGATAAGATGGCTTCGTGGCTAAGGAATTGAGGGGAAGAGGCGGCACCAATTTTGGAATTAAAAGATTTTTTTGGTAAATGACCAAAGGAGCTTGAAAAAATGACCAAAGGAGCTAGCAGCAATAGGAGGATGACCCCCAACCTGTTGGTAATCTTCTTGATCTTCTTTCACCTTGATTTCATGGTGGAAATCAAAAAACAATGCATGATTTCTTCTCTATTTCACTCCATCTCCAATCCTAGCCAATCTTTTCACTCCAAAGCTTAAGGACAAGTCTTGGGTGAGTTGCAAAAGCTTCCTCCACCATTGTTGATGAGAAGCTCCATGCTTTGAAGCTCAATTGGAGGCGGGTTTTATATATTGAACCCTTACTATTGTTATTGCATGCAATTCCTTATCAATTGTTGATCATTTGTTCTTCTTGAAATTCACTTGATCAAATCGTTAGAACCACCATGAAAATTTACAGAAAAATATGAAGGATCGTAGCTTGATGGTGATGACATCATCTTAAGCACACACCTCCAAAAATATCCTAGGCAAACAGTTTCATAAATGTTGGTCCAATCGGTTTCACCAAACCGCAAACCGTTTGGAGGTTTGGATCCCAAACCGTTTAGATGAGTTGACCGTTTGGATGGGTTGACCATTTGAGGTCAGGACCCTAGTTCTTGTTGAGTAATGATCTAATGGCTTTAATTGATGAATTCAATATATGGACAATCCTCCAATTTGAAACCCTAATCAGGTTAAGTGCTGAATTTTCATTTGGTTGACTAAATGTTTTGGATTGATTAACCCAAATGGTCCCAAACCGTTTGGAGATCACCCAAACGGTCTCAGGACTGTTTGGAGGTCAACCAAGACCGTTTAGAGGTCTAGGGTTGAGTGTGGTTGAGTAATTGAAGAGTTAGAGATATCTAATTGAAATGCAATCAATAGCTAATTTGATGATCAATCCAGTGATCCAAACCCTAATTGAATTCCACAAATTTCAATGATGGGTGGGGCAAACGGTCTCAAGACCATTTGGAGGTCATTCAAATGACCTCAAGACCATGTAGAGGTCCCCCAAATGACCTCAAGACCGTTTGAGGTCAGGTCATATCATAATTTGATGATGGTTCACTGATTTCGATTGAATTAGTTTCACAATGTTAACAATTGAAGGATCCTCGATTTCAAAACCCTAGTTAATGGTTTCTTGATTATAAACCTTAGTTTAATTGGGTTCAAAACCCTAATTGATGGTCTAATTGGGGGGTGATTCAATGGTTCAATTGATGAATGGATCAATGATTCAATTGAGAGGCAGTTCATTGATTGGAACCTTGATTTGGTTAAGTGTTGAAAGACCTTTTTGGTCCATTCGGTTTTGAGGAGGTTTGGGTCCAAATGGTCTCAAAACCGTTTGGGTCCAAACGGTCCCAAACCGTTTGGAATCCCAAGATCATTCGGTTTCAACACATTCCTTGCTTAAACGGTTTCAAGGGCAATATGCCCAAACGATTTCAAAACGTTTGAACTCGAAAGTCCAAGACCGTTTAGGGTCTAAGTAATAAAAACCGTTTGAGGTTCAACATGGTTAATCCTTTTGGATACCTAATGTAATTGAAGACTCAATTGATTAATCCACTTGGACACCTATTGTAATTGAAGATTCAATCGGTCATTTCATTTGGATACCTCATGTAAATATAGGTCCAATATGATCAAATCTTTTGGAGAATTAAGATGATGATTGATCCATTGATCCAATGATGACTATTAATATTAGGTACAATGGTTTAAACCCTAAAGTACCTAGATGATCAATACTTTTAGATTATTTAACACTAAAAGGTTATTAAAGTAATGTCTTAGTACACTATGTCAATCATAGTTGTATGTACTTGATTGAAGGGATGATATAACCTAGTCAAGTTGAGAGGATGATATAGAGGAATTCTTACATGATTATTAATCATGTAGTGATTAGGGTATGATCCTTAGTGAAGAGATCATGAAAACCCTATTTGAGAAAGTTAAATGAACCCTAACCCTATTTCAGGGCAATTGTGAGTAAAACCCTAATCTAGGGCAATAGTGAAACCCTAATTGAGGGTGATGACTGGAGTAATCCAAATTTAAGGTTATGAAATGTAAAACCCTAAATTATATGAATAGTAAACCCTAATTATGGGTAATTGATTATGAAACCATAATTGGGATGAATAGTTAACCCTAATTGTGGGTTATTGAATGTGAAACCCTAATCTAGGGCAATAGTGAAACCCTAACTGAGGGTGATGACTTCAGTAATCCTAATTTAAGGTTATGAAATGTAAACCCCTAAATTAGATGAATAGTAAACCCAAATTATGGGTAATTGATTATGAAACCCTAATTGGGATGAATAGTAAACCATAATCCTAAAAAAGGAATGGCGGTGTTACTAGTGTATCACATAATGTGATAAGTGAATTTTATGATTGTTATCATGTCTATTAACCATGCAGATACCATGAGATGATGAACATAGCCAGATTTGAGCTATAACAATTATATAATGAAAACATTGCTTGGCCTTGCGTGCCTTATGTTGTTGTTGCTTAGTAAAAATAACAAAATGTGCTTGGAATTCATGAGTCACATGCATAAGTTGTTGCCTAGTGAAAGGTGACAAGACACTTAATGGGCCTTGTGAGCCACGTGAGATGCTTGTGTAACAAGTATCATGTATACATCAGTCTGAGGACCTAGAGGTAATAGTTACCTAACAAGTGGTAACAGTGTTCAATGATAAACTAAGGGTTTAAATACCCAGATTTGATAAGCATGGTAATGATGTGATTGAGGGATGAGAATTCCTAGTATTATAATGAGGGACTGAGATCCCAATGTCTTATAAAGAGTGAGAAATGATTGATGAAAATAGTACATGTTTCTTTGTAGCATTTGTCTGAATAAGTTATGTTTGAGAACTTGACTGATGCTAAAAGAATATGCTAAATGTACTTAATTAATCAAGTGAAATCATATCATGTAGAGCCCTGGCCATATAACCATCAGTGTCAGAACTTGCTGGATGGTGAAACAGGTTGCTCTGGGGCATAAACCGGAATGCATATTTTGAATATGCGGGGGTGATGGGCAAAAATATCCTTACGCCCTAATGGAGGAATTGATGTGAGATAAACATTAAATCCCTCAATCCTTCATTATATATGTCGGGGTGCATGTATCACTAATCCCCCGAAACTGGGATGGATGTATCACGAATCTCCCAATAATATTAATGTCGGATCGATGTGAGGTAAACATGAAATCTCTCGATTGCGAAGAGAGTACATCACGCCACTGTAACTCTGTAGCGAAGTTGCCAGTATACCCTGGAAAGCTATTTAGCAGAGACACAAGATGTCATGCATTTGATCTCGTACTGACCGAGATAAGGGAGGTCATGGTAGCCGGCTCTACCATTGACCTTGTATGGAACCGATTTCTACTTTGCAATGGTCGGTTGGGAGTATGAGTGGTATACCTCATCTCCTGAGGGCATAAGTGTGATTGTTAAATGTAATCAGCCGTATAGCATATTTGCTTAAGGACTGAATACAAAAGCTTATTGGTTGATGTTACATTTCTTTAATGCATCTTTAGTTGATAAATGATATATTTATGTTTTCTTACATTCCTTACAAAGTATATAGATGATGTACACGTGTACCATGGATAGATGCAATATTCTCCTTAGGAAAGGAGATTATCTTATTCTGTTTACACAATGTTTAATATTGTTGTTAATATATGAAAGAACTCCTGCTCAGTTTTTAATTCTAATAAACTGCAATAATGATGTTTTGGCAAAGAGTTATATCTCTCACTGGGGAAATTTACAATTATCTCACCACCGTGGGATCCAACTTTTAAGGTAAACACAGAAGAAAAAGAAGGAACCCTATAGCAAGGTAAAAGTAGCAGTAGCATTAGGGACAACAGTGATAACTCAGGTGGAGGCACTGGCTGCCAAGTTTTGTATAGAAAGTCCTATGTGTCGTATCTGTACTCGCAGGTCCTCGTAGTTAGTAGTTAATTCTTTTGATAATCGATCTGAGATTTTGGCTTGATGCCTCGAGGTTTTTATACTGCATGTATACAATGTTAACATGGAAGTTAATATTTGTAATCCTCGAGAAGAGATGGTACAAGGCATGTACTTATGAACCATGTTGTAAATGTATTACATTGGTTCCTGATGCAAGAGTTTTCCTGTGTTTGGATCTCTTTGTAAAAAGTTTTAATTTTTAGTGATTTTCAGTAATTCCGCTACAAATGATTCTCTTCCGCTTAATTAATTCTGGTTTTTGTGAGTTGGATGTCACAATTTAGTGGTATCAGAGCTTTAGGTTCGCTGAGTCTACAGAGACATAGGACTAAGGTAGTAGAGACTATTCTACTGTCTTCCAATGTATCTGATAGTATCGTCTGCTCATATAGGATAAGAAGAACTTGATGATGCCTGGATCACACGAAGAGCATGCTATTGAGAGCAGCACTACTGCACCAAGAAGAGGTATAGGGGATCAGAGCCAAAAATAACATATACCTACACATCCCCAGTTTGACCTAGCCATGATAGAGAGCCCAACTTTCCCTTCTGTATTTGAGCAATTTAGGACAGCTATGATGCATATAGTAGATCGTGCATTAGCAATGCAACCTAGACTATCAACCCCCAATGATGAAGTTTTGAACTCCAATAGGATTTCTGCTCAACATCGGCATGTTGGAGCAATGAATAATGACGAAAGGAATAGGATACAATCTGAAACTAGGATTTGCCATAGGTGTAGAAAGCCTGGACATATCAGAACTAATTTTCCAAAAAAGGAATATAAAGGAAGAATTGAGAAAAGGCATATCCAAACTCAGGAACAGATGCCTAGTAGTTCCTAAAAGAAGAAGTTTTTGGTACCATCGATAAAATCAGGGCCTAGTGCACCAATGCAATGGCTATCCAAAAAGGGTAAAGAACCTTCTAGACCACATCTAGAGCTCAGAACTTGCCTCCAGTGTAGACAGGTAGGACATTTGGTGAGAGATTGCTTAGCCAGAAATGTCATGATGAATCAACCTCTGAGGCAGAATCAGCCTAAGGCAATGAACAATCCATAAATCATGATAGGTTAGACAAAATAATATCATTCTAATATGTCTATTTATAGTATCTTGAGTTAAATTGAGAAAGTATATGTCTATTTATAGTTTCCTGAGTTATATTGAGAAAGTAATTGATTGGGCTTTTCCTTGGTTAGTCCTATGAGGACTTACATTTTGTACAGTAACATTATAGATGTTTCATAATGTTCTTACCTCTATGAAAAAGGATGAGGTATAGAAGAGATGCCTAGATAAAATTTAGGAATGTTAAATATTATACTTATGATAATATGAAGAGGAAGGAATATGATAGTATACAAAGTGCATATTACTTAATCTCAGTATTTATATACCCTGGCCAAGTATACGACTATTGATGATAAAGTGAGTATGGAAACCCTTATATTGTTATCTTTTTTATTGCTCTGATCAAGTAGTCACTCTGAGATAATCTAATGAGTATCATGAAATTAGAAATATGGTATGGATAAATGTGACATATTCTAACTAAAAGAAAGAGAAATCTGAGATAATCTTAGATGAGCATGTATGTATGAGGAAGTAAAAAGTATATTCCTCATAAGATAAGAATGAGAACAAGGGAGGTGATCCCTATTCAATAAAGGTTGTAAGCATAACAAAGAAAGGAATAATGATATGTGATCAACCTTATAAATTCCTATGCTAAGGGCAAGGAACCTAGGATCAGAAAAGAGTAAATCAATCTTGAATAGCTAAAAAATTCAGAAGATAACAAGCGGGATATGATTCCTTATTTTCTTTCCTCTCAGGGACATGGCAATCAAGTGGGTCTTTGAACACTTGATGTGCATAAGATGAAAATGTTCATGTGATGGATACTTAGAAAAGTATCAGTTTATCTTGGACTTTGGTTCCAAGGTGAAGATACATGTAACAAGTAATGTCCCAAGATGAAAGAAAGATAAATATGTGATGTGTTTTCAACACATGTGATAGATACCAAGGTAAGAAATCCTGGTGTCTAAAGGAATATCAGATGGTTTATGTTGATTACATGGAATGGTCAACCATGAAATTGGTATAAATATACATAAAATAATATGAACATCGTATGTTAGGGGTTTATGCTTTGCATAAACATAACAATTAAAGATATATTTAAAATAAATTCTTAATTGATAAGTAACTTCTATTTATGATGAGAAAATGTACAACTAACAAGATAGTTTGTACAAGTAATAAGGAAATCTAGTATTGTGTTACCAAGGGAAATGGCACAACCAAGGTATGGAAAGACTTATATTCCCAAATGGGTGAGAAAACATGATTGTGATCTTGAAAGTAAAATGTTGAATTAACTAAGGAGCATGGGAGACTCCTCAGAAACAAGAATCTATCACATGAAATTATAAGTTAAGAAAAAGTGTTACTGGACACAGAATTAATTCCACAGTTAATGATAAAAAGGATAGTGGAGTATGTGTCCTGTATAAACCATTCCATGATAAACTTGTGTGGAATAACTTGGTGTTGACCAAAGCTTTTTGGTGTCTCCATAACAATGAAATGTTATGAGGAGACTAGATAGTATGACGAATGAATAATATCTATTTTCCTTTATTTGGGATTTCGGAGACGAAATCCTTGTTAGGGGTTTATAATTTGTAACATCCCTGGCCTGGGTTATGCTTTAACCCTGGGAGTTTTGTTTGAGCAAGTTAATTAGATCCTTAATTTTATCTTGTGAAAAGTAATTAAGGCCCAAGAGGAACCTATGTTTCAATTTTGGTCCTATTTGGATAATGTTGAAGCAATGTTGCTTATTTTGGACTGAAGTGAAAATTACCCAAGTTGAGGGGCTAACTTGCAAATTTTACATGATAAAAAGTTCACTCATGTGTTGAAGCATCATCAGAATGAATATGATGTAGAGGTATGGCTTGGGAAAAACTTGAGTACCAAGAAAGAGCTGATAAAACAATGTTTGTGCATTAAAACCTAGTTTTGGTATAATATGCAATTTACCCAAAACCTACCGTTCAATGTGCAAATTACCAGTTGAATAAGGTCCCTTATACTTCTTGGAATCATGTAGAGCAAAGAAAATGAGAGGGGCATCTCATTTGTATTACTTTGAAGGAGAGAGAATCTTGATATTAAAATAATCAAGATTTAAGCCTAATTGAAACCCTAATTCAATTTAATGCAAAAATAAATATATCAATTGAAGAGCCCTTTAACCAAAAGGTGAGGGATGAATTTTCAAGAGAATGGGTGACTATGTGCCTTGCTAAGGCACGAAAATATCTAAAGCAAGTGGATAACTCACTCACAATATTATAAGAAAAAGAATTATCCACTCACTTATGGATATTAGTATAATATGATTTAAGGTGCTTAATTTGCTTTTCTTTAAATCATGGATAATGAAGAGGTTTTGAAAGTGGGAGAATATGGCTTCGTGTCCAAGGAATTGAGGGGAAGAGGCGGCACTAATTTTAGAATTAAAAGATTTTTATAAGGCATTTTCTTTCTCATTGATTTTCTTATAAAAGCACCTTTTACAACTCAAATCAAAGGCTTTTTTGAACCCACTTCCTCTCTTTGCTTGCAAAAATGACCAAAGGATCTAGGATAAATAGTAGGACGACCCCCAACCTGTTGGTAAGCTTCTTGATCTTCTTTCACCTTGATTTCATGGTGGAAATCACAAAACAATGCATGATTTCTTCTCTATTTCACTCCATCTCCAATCCTAGCCAATCTTTTCACTCCTAGGCATAAGGACGAGCCTTGGGAGAGTTGCAAAAGATTCCTCCACCATTGTTGATGTGAAGCTCCAAGCTTTGAAGCTAAATTTGAAGCGGGTTTTATAACTTGAACCCTTACTATTGTTATTGCATTCAATTCCTTATCAATTGTTGATCATTTGTTCTTCTTGAAATTCACTTGATCAAATCATTAGAACCACCATGAAAATTTACAGAAAAAATATGAAGGCATAGCTTGATGATGATGACATCATCCTAAGCACACACCTCCAAAAATATCCTAGGCAAACAGTTTCATAAATGTTGGCCCAATCGGTTTCACCAAACCGTTTGGAGGTTTGGATCCCAAACCATTTAGATGAGTAGACCGTTTGGATGGTCAGGACCCTAGTACTTGTTGAAATCTTTTCGAGAATTAAGATGACGATTGATCCATTGATGCAATGATGATTATTAATATTAGTGTGGCATACAACTCACAAAAACATAATTAACTAATGCGGAAGCATTCACTAAGCAGTGGATTACCGAAAATCACTAAAAATTAAAACCTTTTTACCATGGGGTCCATCAAATGAAAACTTTCTCACATAGAATAAAAGTAACATATTTACATCCTGATTTAAGGGTACATGACTTGCATCATTTCTTTCTAAAAATTACAAGCATCAACTGCTCTTGTTCAACTAAACACAAGTAGTGTAAAATTTCGAGGCACCGAGCCAAAATCTCAAAAGCACTAACTACTACTCTGAGGACCTGAGAGTACAGAGACGACACATAGGACTCTATTTACATCTATACAAGGCATAACAGCCAGTGTCTCCACCTGAGACTTCATTGTTGTCCCTGTTGCTGTTGTTGTTGTCCTTATCTTACTGAAGGATTCTTGTCTCCTCGTCTTTGACCACCTAAAAATGTAGTTCCCACGGGGGTGAGACAATTGTAAATTACCCCAGTGAGAGATATAACTCTCCTCCAGTAACATTATTATTGCAACTTAAGAAGATAAATATGAATAGAGGAATCATATTTGTTTGACAGCAGTTAATTCAATATCTAATAGATTAGAACATTATTCTTATTAAAAGCATAAGCAGCTATAACTTGATAGAGCAATATGTCACTTATCCATTAAGGAATATGTATAACATTTATTCACTATAGAATCATTTCCACAACATTAACTCTCTTCAGGCTTAGATCATATATCTAATGCCTGGCATTGTCAATGTGGAGTCATGGCCTGTAACCATACTCTTTTCACAAAGTATTGGGATTTTAATCCCTCATCTCATCAAGTACATTTCCATTTCCTAACAAGTTCATCATCATGACTATAGAATATGGGTATTTGAACCCTTAACTCATCATGGAACACTTGTTACCACTTATTAGGTAACTTCATACCTTCAGTTCATCTGACCAAGGACATTAGGAATCTTGCTACATAAAGTCTTTCACATAGAACACAAAGTTCAATGATTCTTGTTACACAAAGCATTGCACATAGTACACAAAGCTCATATCACCTCTTATTACCCCCTCAAAGCTATAAGGCATATTATGGCTTATAAACCTCATAAACAAGCTCAATAATTAAAACATCACATGGCACACAAATGGCACATTAATATTTAGATTAATTCTCACTGAGCATCAAAGCATATGAAGGATTATACAACCTATAAAACATTCTCAATTTACAGAGTGTCATAGCCCATACCTGGCTATACTCCTCATCTCATCATTCCTACATGATTAGTATTCATGATAGAAATTATAATGCTTTCATATCAGCACCATACAACACTAAGTAATATCACTATTCCCTTTTTAGGGTTCATGGTTTTTCTTTCATATCAGCACCCTCCATTACGTTTTTCACATAAATAACCACTTAGGTTCTTAAGATCATAATATTAATGATCAGCCCTATTTCATTGCTTCTCACAGTTAGAAGCCAATATTGATAACATAAGTATTCAAGCATACTTATTTATTCTCATCAGTCGTCATTGAATGTATTATCAACACCAAGTATGAGTTTCTCTCCCATCTTAATCACAATATGATTACATCATAGTTTATAGGTTTGGATTAACATTTTCATAGGGCATGTTAGCCTACATTCAACAAGGTCCATAACATCTTGATACCATCTCAATATAACAATGACATGACACATCTCATGTGTCACTCATCCAATTATATTGGACTTAAGCACATCAAGTATATTAGTATTGGTGTGTTGGATGTGATAACTATCATATCTTGATGTATCACTTCCCTCAACACCTTTATCTTACATGAATTTATCCAATTAGCTTGTATTAGGGTATTTCCCATCCTAATACTTTATATACAAGATCATCACATTCATCATGCAATGTATTGGTCATTAGACACTCACTTAGAATATACAACCATTGTCAATAATTTGGACTCATCCTTGAGTTAGGAACTATTGATATAAGGATATCCATTATCAACCTCTTTAGGTGTTACATTTGTCAAAACATTAATCACTATTCCATTAATAGGAATCGGATTCTCCATATTTGTAATTTGAGGATTCACATAGCATTTTTCATAGATTATATGAATTTCACATAGTATTACTCTTCGTTAGAATTTCACATAATATCCTTCTATATCATGGTTTCACCTAGTATTATATGAAATTAGGATTTCACAACACATCACCTAGTGATAGGGCTTCACCTAGCATTAGTGGCACTACCCTTTATTAGGGTTTCATATACCTTTACCCCATTTTAGGGATTTAAGGTTTACCATTCACATCCAAGTAGGGTTTCTCTTACGTCATACCCAAATAAGGGTTAGGATGTACAATTCCCATCAAATCAGGGTTTCCTTCATTGTTACACTAAGTTAGGGCTACATCATCACCCTAGATTATGGTTTCACTGACCTTAGCCCTAAATTAGGGTTTCACATAGCCTTGCCCTAAATTAGGGTCAAGGTACATCAATCTTTTCAATGAGGATTTCATGATCTCATATTATGGATCAAACCCTGATTACACCTTTATTCATAATGAGAGGATTAGGGCTTATTAAGTAATCAATCATATTTCCCATTCTCTCCCTCTCTCATCCTCTTTAGGATGTTAAATACTCCAAGATTGATCTAGGTTAACTCTTCACTTGAGTACAGATAGATAGGGTTAATCTTCATAATCACCATTGATCTACATCATTATTAATCAAGTATCTAATTGACCTTTGAACATATAAGGTGTACAAATGGTTTGACCAATTTGAACTTCAAAAAGTTTTAGTCACTTAGACCTCAAATGGTATTGGTGACATAGACCTCAAACGGTCTTGACCAAGTAAGTTCAAACGGTTTGAAATTGTTTGCTAAAGTTGAAACTTGAAATTGTTTGCTAAAGTGATACTTGAAACCGAATGAACTTGAGTCTCCAAATGGTTTGAGACTGTTTGGTCCAAACCGTCTCAAAACCGAATGGACCAAAAAGGGACATCAACACTTAATCGATTCAAGGTTCCAATCCATGAACCAACTATCAATTGGACCACTAAAGTATTCATCAATTGAACCATTGAATCACCATTCAGTTAGACCTTCAATTTAGGGTTTTGAACCCAATTTAACTAGGGTTGATAATCAAGAAACCATCACTTAGGGTTTTGAAACTGAGGAACCATCAATTGATGACATTGTGGAACCAATTCAATTGAAATCAATGAACCATCATCATTATATGATATGACCTGACCTCAAACGGTCTTGAATGACCCCCAAAAGGTCTTTAGGTCATTTGGATGATCTCCAAATGGTCTTGAGACCGTTTTCCCATCTCATCATCAACATCCATGATATCCAATTAGGGTTTGGATCATTGGATTGATCATCAAATCAGCAATTTGATTGCAAATCAGTTAGTATCTTTGGATCTTCAAATACCCAACCATACTCAACCCTACTTCCAAATGGTCTTGGGTGACCCTAAAATGGTCTTGAGACCGTTTGGGTGATTCCCAAATAGTTTTGAAACCGTTTGGGTCAATCAACCCAAAACATCAACTCAATCAATTGCAAAATCAGCACTTAGCCGATTAGGGTTTCTATTTGAAAGTTTGTCCATATGTTGAGTTAACCAATTGGAGCCATGGGATTATCATCCAACACATACTAGGGTTCAGACATCAAATAGTCAACACATCCAAATGGTCAACATCCTCATGCGGTTTGGGACTCAAATCACCAAACGGTTTTGAAATCGTTTTGTCTCCAAACGGTTTGGTGAAACCGTTTGGACCATTTTATTGAAACCGTTAGCAAGAGATATTTGGGGAGGTGTGTGCTTATGTTGTTTTCATCATCATCAAGATCCAAACTCACGAAATATTCTGTGATTTCCATGGTGGTTGCATCAATCAACCAAGATAAATTTCAGAAATGTAGAAAGGATCACCATTGATAAGGAATTGAATGCAATAATAAAATTAAGGGTTCAAATTATAAAATCCACCTCCAATTGAGCTCCAAAGCTTCAAGCTCACGTCAAAAATGGTGTATGCAACTCATTTCACTATTCCAACGGTCGTCCTCAAGCTTTGAGTGAAAAGGAATGGTTAGAATTCAAGAGGGGATCGAGACATGAAGAATTCATACATTGGTTTTCGATTTTCACCATGGATTCAAGGTGAAAGGCGGTCAAGAAGCTTACCAACAGGTTGGGGGTCGTCCTCCTGATCCTCCAAAGATCCTGGGTCGTTTTCCAAGCAAGGGAAAAGAAATGAAAATGAAAAAGCCCTTGGTTTGGCTTGTAAAGGGTACTTTTATAAGAAATTCAAGGAGAGATCAAATGCCTTATAAAAATTCATTTAATCCCAAAAATATAGTGCCGACTCTTCCTCCTCAACTCATTGGATCCGAGGCTATATTGTTTGCCTCTTATTCCTCTCAATTATCCATGATTTAAACGAAAGTAATTTAAGCACCTCAAATCATATTATACTAATATCCATAAGTTAGTGGATATTTCTTTTCCTTATAATAAGGTGAGTGAGTTATCCACTTCCCTTGGATATTTTTGTAGCCTAGAAAAGGCAAAAAGGTGTTTACACTTGAGAAAATTCAACCATCTCCTTTTTGGTTGAAGGTCCTTCAATTGTTATATTTATTTTTGCACTAAATTGAATTAGGGTTTCAATTAGAATTAAATCTTGATTATTTTAATATCAAGATTCTCTCTCCTCCAACTTAATTCAAATGAGGCGCCACTCTCATTTTCTTGCCTCAACATGATGCCAAGAAATATTAGGGACCTTATTGAAGTGGTAATTTGCATATTAAACCCTGGGTTTTGGGTAAATTGCACATTACAACGAAACTAGGTTTTAATGCTCAAACATTGCTTTATCAGCTCTTTCTTGGTACTCAGGCTACCACATGCCATACCTCTGCATCATCTTCATTCTCATGATGATTCAACACATGAGGAAGGTATTATCATGTTCAATTTGCAATTTAAACCCTCAACTTGGGTAATTTGCACTTTCGTCCAAATCAAGCAAAACATTATTTCAACATTATACAAAAAGGACTAAAATTGAAATATAAGTTCCTCTTGAGTCCTAATTACTTTTCACAAGATAATATTAAGAATCTACTCAACCTTATTAGGAAAATCACCTAGGGTTAACACATAACCCAGGTTAGAGATGTTACAAATTATAAACCTCCAACAACGATTTTGTCCCTGAAATCCCAGGAAAAAGGAGGAACAAATTTATTCATTTGTCATACCCTCAAGTTTCCACATAATATCTTAATATTATGGAGATATCATGGATCTATAATACACACAAAGCTCCTTTCATTAATTCAACCTTACCAATATTTATGTTTATGCAGAGCATAAACCCCTAACAAATGATGTCCATATTATTTGAAAGGAGGAAGCATAAAAGAACATACTTCTATCAACACCCAAGAATATTTACCAAAAGAGAACATATTTATCTAACAGAGGTAATTCACTCAGCAATCTTTTATTTGTTTGGGAAAGTTCACTTAGCACTTTAATTAGAAAACTTCACTGAGAAAATTTACTAAGCAATTTATTTGGAAAAAATTCACTAAGAAAGTTCACTGAGAATGTTCACTAAGTAATTTTTTTTGGAAAAATTCACTGAGAATGTTCACTAAGTAATTTGTTTTGGAAAAATTCACTGAGAAAGTTCACTAAGAATGTTCACTAAGTAATTTGTTTTGGAAAAATTCACTGAGAAAGTTCACTGAGAATGTTCACTAAGTAATTTGTTTTGGAAAAATTCACTGAGAATGTTCACTAAGTAATTTGTTTTGGAAAAATTCACTGAGAATGTTCACTAAGTAATTTATTTGGGAAAATTCACTTATCTCTTCCTATTTAAATTCATTATACTCTCTAGATTGTTTCAAAATGACTACTTGATCAGAGTAATAAAAAAGATAACAATCTAAGAGTTTCATACTTGCCTTATCTACAATAATCATATACCTGGCCAGGGTATACAAGTATTGAGATTGGGTAGTATGTACTTTATTTGCTATCATATTCCTCACTTTTCATATCATTATACACAAAGGATTTTTCATTCTTGTATTTTCTTCAGGCATCACTTCTATATCTCATCTTTTAACACAGATAAGGGAGATTATAAAGCATTTTAAGGGACACTGAGTAAGATGTAAGTTCTCATCTCCCTTGTGTCCTTATAGGACTAGTCAAAGAAAACTCAAAAACAACTACTTTCTTATTTTTAACACATAGAATCATGATATGAAATATCAAAATGAAACTATTTCATTTGACCTGTTTGGGTCGTCTGTCCACGTCCTCTATTCTTACTAGAAAATTGCCTCCTTTTTGTGCCTTGCTGACTCTACCCCTGAGGTTGAGTCATCATCAATTTCCCGTCTGGAAAATCCTTTTCCAGATGTCTTGGTTGTCTACATTGGTAACAGATCCTGGGTGTAAAATTCCTGTGAGGTCCGGTCATCGAGGTTGATGCCATGTCAGAGGCTCTACTTGGAACATTACTACGATCCTTACCCCTACTTGACAATCATTGTGTCTGGGTATGGAATCTCGATGATGTTGCCGATGCAAAACTCTCAGCTTCTTAAAACTTTCAGACCTTTGTCCTAGAGACTAATTGTATACCTTCTTACCACAGGTATGTCGTTTCTCGATTTCGGACCTTTCTATCCTCCTTACCGACTCCACAAAAGTGGAAAACCTCTCCCTGTTCTCTAAAGCAGACACAAGAGTGGTTAGTTCAGCGTTCAACCCCTTCTCAAAATGTCAAATTCTTTCCTTATCATTAATTGCCATATGCAGACACAACCGCAACAGCTCCATGAACTTAGCTTCATACTCACTAACATTCATCTGTCCTTATTGGATCCTCTCATATTGAGAGATCTTCTCGTCTAGATACATTTTAGGGAAGTATCTACTGACGAACTCTCATCGGAATACCTCCCATCCAATTTCTTCACCTGGTCTCTTATCTCCCTCTATCATCCACCAATGACCAGCACTACCTTTTAGGAGGTACACATCACACTACAAAACATTTGGCCTTTATTGAAGAACATTTGTGAGGAATCGAAAATTGTGAATAATGATGTCTATTTGTGAGGGATCATCCTTCAAACATGGGACCAAATCCCTCAACCGTGTTTTTTACATCCTTAGACCTTTTATGTGAACACTAATCCCTCACAAATACATTACTCACTAATCACCCCGTGAAAATACCATGCCAAATATTTCCCTCCATCTCATAACCCTTCCCTCCATTCTAAAACACAACATTTGCAAATCAAAAATAAAAAAAAGATAAACCCTCTCCTCTCACGTCGTGCTCCCTCCCGCGTCGTGCTCCCTCCCCTAAAAAAAAAGTGTTCCAGTCAGTCCCCTTGTTGTACTCTCGGTGGGAAGATGACCAAACCCCCGAACCAAGAACCACAACCTCCACCAGGGCCAAGACCAAGAAGTCTCTGCAGTCCTCCGGCACCCTCACCGCCACCATGCTCACCGTCCTGCTGGCCTCCCTCCTTGTCGTCTCCGCCGTCGTGTTCTTCTCTGACCGTACGGGCCACGCACCGCCGCTCTACAGCTGGCCCTCCTCTACCTCATCCTCCCTCGCCTCTGCTGCACTTGGCGGGGCAGAATTTCCCTCCTCAGATCATGCAGTGTTGTGTCCGACTGCTACTGTCGTGCGGGAAGGAAGCTGCGGTGGCGACGCCGCCAGCGCCAGCCCAGGCGATGCTCCTACCGGTCGTGATGGCTATCTGACTCTGCCGCATGTCGCTGCACTGGCGGCTGCTCCTGCCCTGGCACCTAATGTGCCGGTCCCGGTAAGAATCCTCGCCGCATCTCTATACCTCAATAGTCAGTTTGTCAAACCTCTTGAATTTTCTTAAAATTGCCCATTATAACCATTGTCAATTCATCAAAGGGTCTAAAATCATGGTGCGTGAGACCGATAACCAACCGTGTTATCATCGCATATGTTGGTTTTCTTCAATCACCAGCTAATTAGTAATTACCCAACCGTTCAGTAGTCAAATTGTCTTCGGGAGTATAGACGGTCCACCTTTCTCAATTGATCTAATTAAACCAGATTGTGCTGTTCATTAAGTTGGGAATTTGATGTGAAATATACATGTGTACATGTGGCATTTTCTGAAGGAAAAAAAAACAATACCTAGCCCTTACCCCAAACATAAGGAACAATGATTTTCAATGCTACCGTTCGATTGTGCCAAGATTTGTTAGGGAAATTCTACTCGGCAAATAAATTATGTGCTTAATCGACCATGGCCTTCTCATGCTTATGTTTGTGTGCTTTCATCCTACTAGCATACACCGGAAACTTATCCTTCAACTAGCATTTCCCATCTCTCATTTACAGATGATTCTTTCTCAAGGCAAGATGGGCGGAAATGGTTTGGACTTCACTACTGATAGAATCTCAACTTCTCAATGGAAGATCAACTTCCCTAAGTTGGATACTGATGTAAGTTTTTTCTGTCATAGTTTAGTTGTCTAATATCTTAACCAATTCTTATGCCCCCTTCTAGCTGGGAACTCTCATGCATCTGTCAATGTAAAATTTTTTGATCTTTTGCCTGCTTACCTATGAATTACATTGTAGCATGTTTGTTCATCACACAGATACATGCTCCTCCGAGTTGACTATTCTTTAGCTTGCTGCTTATTTTTTCACTTATGAAATGCTATGTATTGTTATGATAATGTATATCTCTGATTAGATCACCTCACTTTTAATTAAATGAATTATTAATTCATAACTTTCCTATCCTTCATTATTTTTATTATAATGTTTGTGTTGTTTCTTGTAAGAGGTTGAGAAATCTTTAAGGAACTGTCTACAGAAAGGGCTTTAAGATTTATACTGGCACATTATAATGTTGATGCCACTGTCAATGTATTTTTTTTTGCTCACTATTATTTTAGCTATTGTTAACCTGATATGCAATTTTGGCTGATGTAAACTTTTGTATCACAATTGCACAATAGTTGTTGATCTAAAACATTTTTTGATAAGGATTCTATGATGGCCTATCTACAGAAAGTGTCAAAAGATACACCACTCCCACATGTTGAACAAGACCTCCAATCGATTGATGTATGTTTTTTGTCATGTTGCCTCGCAACTTCATTATTTTCATGTTTTAAATGTTGTTTTTGAGCTTGATACATATTGATTTTTAATTTTAACCCTTTTCTTATACAGTTGAAAGTAGTCAGAATATTTAAAATTAACTTTTTATTTTATTTTCCGTACTTCAGAATTCCTTAAGTGACGGGAATTTACCTCCTATTTTTGATATTGAACAAAATCAGGTAAGTCCCTTGCTATTTTTTATTTAAATTTCTAGTATTACACCTAATATTGTACTGCCTCTATATAAAACAAAACTAATATCTTTAGTTTTAGATAAAAAGGCAAACATTGTAATTTATCTATATAAATGAAGCTAGTATCTTAGTGTCTTATCAGTGATCTGATTAGGTATACATGTCTGTGAGTGATGCGTGTCCGCTGGTTCTCCCCTCTCAGCACTGGTCATTTTCTCTTCGCTCTCGGCACCGGTCGTTTCCTCTCCACCCTCCGTTGCTCCGCGTCCAAGCGCTTGTCCAGCAATCTGACGCCCTCGCAAGCCCGACGCCCTCGGCCGGCACTCCGACGCAAGCCCTCGGCCGGAGACGTGTTTAGTTTAGTGACTCCGCGCTGGCTCCGCGTGGCGTGACAGTTCGGCGCGGGCAGAGATGGGCTTCACCGGAAGGTGTACCGTGGCTTCCACAGCTCCATGCTTCAGCTTCACAGCTCCACCGTGGCAAGCTACTTCGGCACCTATACCTGATGCTCCAGGGCCTCTACGGCTCCATGCGTCAGCTCTTGCAGGTCCACAATCAGGTAATGGTAAACGACTTTGCCCATAATAGCCCTCTCATGCACAAGTTGGTGTCTAGATGCGTCGACCTTGGGGATCTCTCCCACGTGCGCCTGGCCTTCGAAAATGCCAAAGAACCGAGTCTGACCGTCTGGAACCAGATGCTCAGGGGCATGTCGAAGAGTTTGCTCCCCTCAGAGGTTGTTCTTCTCTACATTCGACTCAGCAGGAGCGGTGGTATCGCGCGCCCCAACGGATAAACCTTCTCGTTTGTTCTCATTGCATGTTCCAGGTGCACGCTGTCGATGGTTGGGCACCAGGTCCATGGCCAGGTCATCACAACGGGGTTCGCGTCTAAGGAGACAAGGATCCAAATAATAAGCTCCTTCATAAAAATGATTACCTCTTCAACATATAAGTATATGATATCATGTATAACATCTCATAAAATTAAGAGTTGAAATACTTAAAATAAGTCAGCTGCATAAGACTCAACACCAACCAAGATAGAACATATGACATGCAGACCAGGACAACAGGGACAATTTCATTGTTTGGTATCTTGTTAATAACACAACACTCAGATTATGATAGTAGGAGACTGTAAACCAGCAGAACAATAGACTAGCAGAAGAAAACAATTCATATATACCAACCACTATAGAAGAAAAGAAGTTTCCTCCCAAGAGAAACATTGCAGAAGTGTCTATCCCATCTAAAAAGATTACTTTCATTGATAGCTGCTAGATATCAAAAGAGGAAAATACCCACTTTCGAAAAATGGCAATTTGGATACAGAGATGAGTAGCAATAGCCTCCAACCTGGGAGTACAATAAACACATTTAAAAATGTATATACTTTTGATTAACTTTGTAAATATACAATATGTAGGTACCTAAGCAAGAAAAAAGGCAATAAAAGAATATATCTGTTCTCTAGTAAGGTATTTGATTTCATAGATCAGATATCAAACCTTTCTCGCGTCACTCATTCTCCAACATCTAATCTAGTAATGCCAATGTGAATATTACTGGTGGAAGTTTTTACAATAATCCCATTATGTCAAGACATAGATATAATAGACTGCTGATACATTCAAGCTGCATGGAAATCATCAATCTTCACCATTATACAGTCCTAAATGCTAAATAAATATACATGCACCCATTAGAAACAAAGGTACATGTACACTAATTCTGTGATAAACATACTCCCTTTTGTGAATTAAACACAGGGTCAAGATTTAACCCCTTCTTCAATCAAAGTATTTCTTACAACCAATATTGTAGTAAAATTTTTATATTTAAAACTTGACCTTAGGATAATACAAGTGTACAACAAAGAATATTCCCTACAGAGTACTATTTGGTATCAAAGACATTAAGGAAAAAACATACAAGTAATTTGGGGCTAGAATTCCTCAATCTTAAATAGAGGCTTGAACTGACATATAAATACTAATAGTGGTGGTAGTGTTGAAGAAAACGAGCATGTTACACAACATGTAGATTAGACTAAAGAGGATGTTATATAGCATACATGTCAGCTTTGAAACAGATTCGCTAGAACATCATCTTAGAGTCAATTCAAATTGAGATAACTTTAATAAGAAAGAGAAGAAGGAAGTATCCTATTAGGGCTACAATTGGTGAAGAATCCAGATGCTGCAATAAAAAAACATTCACTGCAAATTACCAATCAGCACCAGAAACACCAAAAATAGAATGATATAGATATAATTTTCAGTTCCAAATGTGGAATTGTCAAGATATTGGCAGTACATTGTAGTTGGTAGTCGAAAACAAGAATTTCACTGCCAAAATGCCATATAGTTGCCATAAACCCACATATTCATTGTGACGACCGTCTCGCGAAAATAAGATTAACTAATGTGGAAGCGTTCATCAAGCAGCGGATTAGCGAAAATCACTAAAAATTAAAACTTTTTGCAAAGAGATCCATTCACAGGAAAACCCCTTTCATTCAGAACCAAAGTAAAGCTTTACATCCTGGTTCATATATATACATCTCATGTACTTTTGCTTCTCGAGGAATGCAAACATTAACTACTCTGTCTTAACTATACACAGGTAGTATAAAACCCTCGAGGCATTAAGCCAAAATCTCGAAATTACTAACTACTACTCCGAGGACCTGAGAGTACAGAGACGACACATAGTACTTTATATACATCTGAACATGACATGACAGCCAATGTCTCCACCTGATACTTCACTGCTATCCCTGTTGCTGTTGTTGTTGTCCTTCACCTCCTGAAGGATTCCTGTCTCTTCATCCGCGTCCACCTAAAAATGTGGTTCCCACGGGGGTGAGACAATTATAAAAATTGCCCCAGCGAGAGATATAACTCTCCGCCAGAAACATTGTTATTGTAACTTAAGAAGATAAATATGAACAGAGAAATCATATTTAATTGACAGCAGGTAAATGTCTAACAGGTTAGAACATCATTCTATGTCAGAAGCATTACAGTTAAAATAGAATCAACATATCATTTATCCTTTAAGGAATATGAAGAACATGTATACCATCTATTCAAACTACAGAATCATTATCACTGCATTAACATTCTTCAGGCTTAGATCATATAACTAAAGCCTGGCATTATCATTGTGGAGTCATGGCTCATAGCCACACTCTTTTCACAAGGTGTTGGGATCTCAATCCCTTATTTCAACACTGGGAATTCTCATCCCTTCACAATTTCAATGCACTAACATGTGATTCTGGGTAATTAAACCCTTAGCTCATCACCTGAGCATTGTTACCACATTCTCCAGCAATTAACACCTTTAGGTCATCTGACTAAGATAAGCATGATACTTGTTATACAAGCATCCATCATGGCACTTGAGGCCCATCAACTCTCTTGCTACCTCTTACCGGGCACAAGGTATATTATGGCACACAAGGCCCAATAAACAAATTCAAACTAATAACACATCATAGCTCATACATGGCTATGCTCATCATCTCATGATACCTGCATGGTTAGCACATATGATAGCAGCACATCAATTATCTATCATCACCATGCAAGAACAATATATTAATAATTCAAGGGTATTACCCTTAATCCTTTACCAGGATTAGGATTTCCATCACACATCTCATGTATCAGTATTACCCTTAATCCTTTACTAGGATTAGGATTTCCATCACAAATCTCATGTATCATATTCAAGTATGAATTCTATTCTTTTATTAGGGAATTATGGTTTCACATACCATTTCCCTCCATTAGAATAGGGATTGCATATAGCATCACCCTTCATTAGGGTTTCATATCACATTGCCCATAATTAGGGTTTACTAATCATTCCCAAATAGGGTTTCTCATAAAATCACCCTCAATTAGGGCTTCACATGGATACACCTTCAATTAGGGTTTCACATGGATACACCCTCAACTAGGGTTTGAGTTCAATAACCCTGTCAATTAGGGTTTATGTTCATGTTTAGGGTTTCATGATCTCTTTGCTTAAGGATCATAACCCTTAATCACCACATGAATCATATTCATGTATGAATTCATGCTATCAACTTATTAACTTGATTAGGTCATATCAACTCTTTATCGTGTACATACAACTATGATTAACATAGTGTATCAAGTCATTGATCCTATAAGCAATTAGGGATTCATCCCTTAATTAACACTTAATCACTTAGGTACTATTAGGGTTTCAACCTCTGTACTTTCATTGATTGTCATTACTAATCATCATTGGATCAATAGTACATTCATCATCACATTGGACCTTCATTACATAAGGTATCCAAATGAATTAGGGTTTACTATTCATCCTAATTAGTGATTTCACATGTAGGCAACCTCTTAATAGGGTTATACATGAAATCGGCCTCAATTAGGGTTCACATCATGTATTGGATCCATGCATTTGTTATGCATTAATGACTAGTACCATTAAAGGTATCTCCCACCTAATCACATTAGGTTTTCAAAAAGGTTTGATCCATTGAACCTTCAATGACATAAGGTATCCAATTGAATTAGGGTTTTCAATGTTGATTCCTTCAATCATTGAATTCATGGAACCAATCATCAATTGGACCTATACTCATACTTCAATTGAGTTTAATAGGTCAAACTTAAACTGATTTGACCCTCAATTTACCCTCAATTGATCATCAATTAGGGTTTGATTCAATTGAATTAGGGTTTGGAATCGAAGATCCAACAACACTCATCAATGCAAGATTGGTTACTTTGAAACTATTGAACCATTATCCAAATGGGGTATGACCTGACCCCAAACGGTCTTGAGGTCGTTTGGATGACCTCCAAACGGTCTTGAGACCGTTTGCCCATCATATCACTCAAATATAAGCCATCCAATTAAGGTTTGGATCATTGGATTGATCACCAAATCAGCATTGCATTGTATAACAACTTGGTACCTTTAGACCTTCAAACACCTAACCATACTCAACCCTAGACCTCCAAACGGTCTTGGGTGACCACCAAACGGTCTTGAGACCGTTTGGATGAGCTCCAAACGGTCTTGAGACCGTTTGGCCCATCCAACCTTTGGATTCTAGTGAAAAATCATCATGGATTGGTCTATCGAGTTGATCAACAAATCAGCACTACATTGCAATATGATTAGTACCATTGGACCTTCAATTGGTCAACTATACTTGACCCCAGACCTCCAAACGGTCTTGGGGTGACCCCCAAACGGTCTTGAGACCGTTTGGGTGATCCCCAAACGGTCTTGAAACCGTTTGGGCTAATCAACCCAAAATCTCAACTTAACTCATTGGAATTTCAGCACTGTTTTCAATTAGGGTTTTCCTAATTGAATAGCCTTCAACTCATGATTCCTTGGGAGTTAATCCCTCAAATTCGGTGAGTCATTAGATCACATAATTAGGTACAGTAATCCCAAACAGTAAATGCTTGGTAAACGCACTCAAACGGTCTTGAGACCGTTTGCCCAAAAAGTTCAATTAAATCAGATTGAAAATCAGCACTTAATCCAATTAGGTTTCCCTAATTGATTAGGCTTCAACTCACGATTCCTTTGCATTTAATCCCTAAAATTTGGAGGGTTATTAATAAACATAATTATGAACAGGAATCCCAAACGGTCAACGCTTGGTCAACCATCTCAAATGGTCTTGAAACCGTTTGCTCAACTAGGTCTAGTTAATCAGGTTGAAACTCAGCACATAATTCAATTCTATTGCCTAATTGATTGGCCTTCAACTCTCGATTCCTTTGGAGTTAATCCCTCACATTTGGAGGGTTATCAGCCTACATAATTAGGAACAAAATTCCCAGTCAAACCGTTTGCCCTTAAACGGTTTGCTGAAACCGCATAGACAATCAAATTAAAACGATTTGGAGTAGCTATCAAAACGGTTTTGCTTGGTAATTTTCTTTGGATAAGCATCTAGGATGATGTCATCATCCCCTTCCTTCGAAAAACCAAGAAAAGCAACCGTTCTTGATGGAAATTGCAGCAAAGAAACAAGAGTGTATCAAATTGAAGAAATCAATCAACAAAGCATAGAGAATTGATGCAATAGCAATGTTTAAGGGTTTGAGTTATAAAACCCGCCTCCAATTGAGCTCCAAAGCTCCAAGCTCACGCCATTAATGGTGGATGAAGATCTAGAAACTCCCCCTAGGCTCGTCCTCAAGCTTTTGATTGCAAAAGTTGGCTAGGGTTGAAGAGGAGATCGAAATAAGAAGGAATCCATAATTTATTTTTGATTTCCTCCATGAAATCAAGGAGAACGAAGGTCAAGAGCTTACCAATAGGTAGGGAGTCGTCCTCCTGGTCCTCGCTAGCTCCTTGGTCGGTTTTGCAAGCAAAGGAAAGAAGAAAATCCGAAATAGCCTTTCATTTGGCTTGAAAAAGGCACTTTTATAAGGAAATTGATGAGAGAGAAAATGCATTATTAAAATGCATTAAATTCCAAAAATATGGCTGCCTCTTCCCCCTCAAATCCCTTAAGGATGAGGCACCTTCCTTTGCCTTTAATTCTCCTTCATTATCCTTAATTTAAAGAAAAGCAAATTAAGCACCTTAATGCTTATTATATTAATATCCATATGTGAGTGGGTTTTCTTTTTCTTATAATAAGGTGAGTGGAATTTCACCTACTTAGGATATTTTCATTCCTTATCTTGGAAAAGGAACGTCCATCCTTATTCAAAATCAACCCAAAACATTTTGGTTGAAAGCCCTTCAATTATTTTTATTCATTTTTGCCCTAAATCAAATTAGGGTTTTCAATTAGGCATTAATCTTGATTATTTTAATATCAAGATTCTCTCTCCTCCAACTTAATTCAAAAGAGGCACCCCTCTCACTTTCTTTGCTCTACATGATGCCAAGAAACATTAGGGACCTTATTGAAGTGGTAATTTGCATATTGAACCCTAGGTTTTGGGTAAATTGCACTTTTCACCAAAACTAGGTTTTAATGCACAACATTGCTTTACAAGCTTAATCTTGGTGCCCAAGCTTGTGGAAACCATACCACTAAATCACATTCATTATTATGATGTCTTAACATCAGAGGAACATCTTATCATGCAACATTTGCAAGTTAACCCCTCGACTTGGGTAATTTGCACTTTATTCCAAAATAAGCAAACATTGCTTCAACATTGCTCAAACAGGACCAAAATTGAAACATAAGTTTCTTATGAGGCCTAATTACTTTTCCCAAGATAAGATTAAGAATATACTTAACCTTATTAGGCAAAACATCTAGGGTTAAATCATAACCCAGGTCAGGGATGTTACATTCATAGTAGCACTTTGGAGCTTGAGGCCTCCATGGTAGATTATGATGTGCCAACAGGGAAAAGGATAACCATCCTTTCAAGTGCATTATGAGCATAATTGATAATAATGCAGCAAAGACAAGCTCCTGAAAACTTCAGGATAACAAAAGAGCCTTTATGATAGTGTGAGTTTAAACACTCCTAAGTCAGAACATACAACTAGCAAACTTATCACACACCACTTGAAGGCCCATTTCACAATATCCTTGACTGAGTGCAGGTCATCCGTCTCTCATTTTGTTGTTGTTTCTGTCATATAAGTATAATGAGCTGGAATATATTTTGTATGCAAGTCCAATGATGCAGTGAGCAGACATTATGATAAGTTTGGTTTTGGTTTTTGCCTTTCTTGCACTCATGAATGCTATTTTTTACTTTCTGTAGTTTTAATTTTTGCAATATTTAACTGGAATACAAACAGCCATGAACATGTAAATTGTATGCTAATAAATATGACCTTTAATATGACGTAATACAACATGAAACTATTGTAGCACAATTAGTTATTCTGAACTATATATTTACATTATTTCATAGTAACATACTCGTTATGCGGCATTTTACTCGACCAACTAAATAGTTCATTTATTTATCAAATGATGAACTGTGAACTAGACTTGGTTGAAATTACTTGTTGAAGTATAAGATACTTTCCTCAGTATGATTCATCCTGAAAACTAGATGTCCTCGTAGAGAAAAAAATTATGGCCAACCTATTTTAAGGTAAATATTCAGTACTTTACAAGTAATCATGTCTGGTATGATCCTGTTAGGGTGAGTTAAATAGTTTTAACCTTATTTTGCTTTTATAAATGCTGGCCTGTGCTGACATTTAAGTATTTTAATGATTTTCATTTGGTGGGGTTTTGCTTGAGGCTAGCAACTGTAAGAAACTTTCTGCATTGAATTATTCTCCTTATGTTGATATTTTTTTGTGTAGGTTCAAGTCTGATGAAGAGAGAGTCCCAGTTAATCAAGTTGTTGACGAAACATTTCCACTCTTACTCGTCATATTCAACAAACTTGTTCAAATCAACAATTCAACACTTGAAGTTGCAGATTTGATTAAATTGATTTGCAAAATATTTTGGTCGTCGATTTATGTATGTCTCTATTTCCTAGGAACCTTTCATTATCTCTTCCCTGTATTAGCTGCTCATTTATTTGCAACCCCTTATCATTTTTAGTTGAAGCTCCCGAAGCAGTTGTTTGATCAGACTATGTTCAATGCTTGGATGTCTCTATTTTTGAATGTTCTAGAGAGGCTGGATCCTTTAGATGGTCAGCCAATAGATCCTGATCTCAGAAAGTCATGGGGTTGGTGGAAAGTAAAGAAGTGGACAATCCACATATTGAATCGACTATATACTCGTTAAGATTCAACGAGTGAAGCAAATATTGCACGCTTTACTAGTTGCTGATAGATGACTTTATTGTAGCTTTGGAGATATGAAGTTGCAAAGACCAAAAAACAAATCTTTTGCTCAAATGTTTCATAAAATGTATGCGGGAAAGATTTTAGAATGCCATTTGTGCTTGCTGAATGCTATACGTGTGGGTGAATATCTACCTGACAGAGTTACCAATCTTATCCTTCAGTATTTGAGTAACAGGTGAGAAAGTTCAAAACTGGAGCATCATTTAAATTTAATGTTGTGATACTAGGAACATATGCTTAAACTTATATCTAGGGTATTGAATGTCTTGCAAATGCAAAATTGACATTGAGATATGAAGTGAAGATGTGTCAGTAACCACTTACCTTCTACTTTATCTTTCATCTACTTATGGCAGTCAAACATAGTTATTAATTTAGTGAAAAACAATTCTGAATACTTACCTGACAGTGAGCTACTAATTTTATCCTTGAATTGAGTAACAGGTGAGAAAGTTCTAACTTGGAGCATCGTTTAAATTTGATCTTGTGATACTAGGCATATATGCTTAAACTTATATCTAGGGTACTCAATGTCTTGTTCATGCAAAATTGACATTGAGAATATGAAGTGAAGATGTAGTCAGTAACCACTTACCTTATGCTTTTTCTATCATCTACTTATGACAATCAAATGCATAGTTCTTCTTTTTTCTAAAAAAGTATTAGTAATGCAAGATACAATTACTGAAATGGCAAGAAGGAACACATAGATGATCATGCCAATCATAGAATACATGACTTCATTCCTACTACACTAGCTACCAAAGTAAAAAATAAAAATACTTCACGAGCTGCTACAAGATCATTAGTTGAGAGTAAGGTGGATCAGATGGTTGGCCACATTGATATCAACCTACTGGTCCTGCTTTAAGTGTTCCATCTTAGTCAATGTTCCACTTGACATTCCTTTGAGTCTGGCACATATCATATATGCTCCAGTATTGGCTGGGCCTTATTAGAAATATATAACAATAGAATCCTGAGAAATACATGTTCACCCTATGAAATACCAGTACCATGTGCTTGACATCAAACCATGGTTGCAATTATAATGCTAAAACATACCCCATTCTTGTTATTTGACAGTCCTGCTTCAGAACCATCTGTACTGGTCATAATATGAATGGGTACTGTGCCCAACTATTTTCAGATGAATGATCTTCTGGCATTGGCATGCTTGGTCTTATATTGCTCACAGAAGGACTGTCTTTTAAATTACCAGGCTTAAGGTAGCCCGACCCAAGTCTTCCATCAATAATGGGGTCAATTGGTGGATCTAGTTATGGCTCCATTTATGCTTCATGCACAGATTAATTGAGATGTATATATTAATGCTCATTCTTATTTCTGGGTTGAGTTTTTTTATTAAGTTTTGGTTGGGACTGGAATGGTGGTCAAAAATGGGCCTGTAGAGAGGGGTTTGTGACAGGACTCACTCGTGACAGGACTCACAAAATGATGGATTTCGACGGACAATGCAGCTTGGAGTAGACCAAAACTGAAATATAAGGGTAAGTTGTTTGTTGTACTATGATTTATGTATTACCTTTAAATTCTATTAATATAATGATTTGTCATTTTTAGGAGAAGAATATTCAAGTACCTAACCGTATGAGGACTGGCATTGATGAAGAGCACCACACCACTTGAAGGAATATGGAGACATTATAGATCTTAAGAGTTTCTAGCATGATATGTTGATTTTCATCAATCTCAAATTTTAGAACCATATGTACTCTTTATTTATATCAACGTTGAGCACGCAATGTATGGATAATATTTTGCTTCAATAACAAAAATTGGTTTGAGGTGATTTAACATTTTTGTGTCATTTTGGTGTTGAATCTTCTTATGATGTAATGTGAATTAGTATAAAAATATTGCTTGAGGTTATGTATACAAATTTTTCATTTAAAATTTGATATTCACTATAGTAACAATTAATTAACATTTAATAAATCATTCAATAATCAATAACCAAATCATTTACAGTAGTCCCTCATTAATATATTGATGAAGGTCCAGATTGACCATCAAAATTGCATTGATGACGACCACATAGCTCCTCGAAAATAATATTAATGAAGGCATTATACCTTCAAAAATATATTCTCCAGGACCATCAAGTCTCTCAAAAATGTATTTATGAGAACTAAACATGCCCTCAATAATGTTATTATGAAGGCTAAATAGTCCCTCAAAAATGTATTTATGAAGGCTAAATAGTCCCTCAAAAATGTATTTATAAAGGCTAAATAGTCCCTCAATATAACATTCTTGAGGGTCAGTTGGTCCGTGACAATTGTATTCGTGAGGGCCACTGGTATTTGTCACGTGAGTTCTCTTCACAAACCATTTGTGAGGGCCAGACCCACAACCGTCCCTATTTGTGAGGGCCTGTAGAGAGGGGTTTGTGACAAGACTCACTCGTGAATAATGGCCCAATTTTTACTAGTGGCATGTCTTACCTTTTCAGCTTCAGGAATATCAAGGATCCTAAAAGCCTTTTCC
Organism: Alisma plantago-aquatica; assembly: GCA_963693085.1. Lineage (NCBI taxonomy): Eukaryota > Viridiplantae > Streptophyta > Magnoliopsida > Alismatales > Alismataceae > Alisma > Alisma plantago-aquatica. Next base: position 267,226,785 of record OY856415.1, on the reverse strand, counting down.
AGCTCTGTCAGCTACAAATCAACATCTACTGGATCAGATGTACCAGCATAATCTATGTCTCTAACCCGGCCAAGTCTATTAAAAGTCTTGTCGGCTCCATAACCCTCATGATGGGATGGTGCCCTAGGTGCAGGTGGTGACATCCTGTCTACCATATGTGCCATGGTTGTCAGGAATTTCTCAAATAGAGCATGGAGGGCTATATTTTCTTTCACAGCTGGGTCAATCTGGGGTTGTTTAGGTACAGGCCCTTCCCCATTCTGGTATCTTGCACCTTCTCCTGGTGCAGCAGCGCTACTCTTAGCAGCATGTTCTTCATGTGGTCCAGACATCTTCAACCTCTTCTTCTCCTTTGTGAGAAGAAGATATTATCAGATAAACTGGAAGACACTTAGAACAGACTCAACAACCTTAGTCCTATGTCTTTGTAGACTCAGCTAACCTAGAGCTCTGATACCACTTAATTGTGGCATACAACTCACAAAAACATAATTAACTAATGCGGAAGCGTTCACTAAGCAACGGATTACCAAAAATCACTAAAAATTAAAACCTTTTTACCATGGGGTCCATCAAATGAAAAATTTCTCACATAGAATAAAAGTAACATATTTACATTCTGATTTAAGGGTACATGACTTGCATCATCTCTTTCTAAAAATTACAAGCATCAACTGCTCTTATTGAACTAAACACAAGAAATGTAAAATCTCAAGGCACCGAGCCAAAATCTCGAAAGCACTAACTACTACTCCGAGGACCTGAGAGTACAAACACGACACATAGGACTCTATTTACATCTATACAAGGCATAACAGCCAGTGTCTCCACCTGAGACTTCACTGTTGTCCCTACTGTTGCTGTTTCTATCCTTCTCTTACCGAAGAATTCCTGTCTCCTCATTTGCGACCACCTAAAAATGTAGTTCCCACGGGGGTGAGACAATTGTAAATTGCCCCAGCGAGAGATATAACTCTCCACCAGTAACATTATTATTGTAGCTTTAGAAGATAAATATGAACAGAGGAATCATATTTGTTTGACAAAAGTTAATTCAATATCTAACAGATTAGAACATTATTCTTATTAAAAGCATAAGCAGCTATAACTTGATAGAGCAATATGTCACTTATCTATTAAGGAATACGTGTAACATTTATTCACTATAGAATCATTTCCACAACATTAACTCTCTTCAGGCTTAGATCATATATCTAATGTCTGGCATTGTCATTGTGGAGTCATGGCCTATAACCATACTCTTTTCACAAAGTATTGGAATCTTAATCCCAAATATCATCAAGTACATTTCCATTTCCTAACAAGTTCATCATCATAACTATAGAATATGGATATTTGAACCCTTAACTCATCATGGAACACTTGTTACCACTTATTAGGTAACTTCATACCTTCAGGTCATCTGATCAAGGACATTAGGAATCTTTCTACATAAAGTCTTTCACATAGAACACAAAGTTCAATGATTCTTATTACACAAAGCATTGCACATAGTACATAAAGCTCATATCACCTCTTATTACCCCCTCAAAGCTATAAGGCATATTATGGCTTATAAACCTCATAAACAATCTCAATAATTAAAACATCACATGGCACACACATGGCTCATTAATTTTTAGATTACTTCTCACTAATCATCAAAGCATATGAAGGCTTATAAAGTCTATAAAACATTCTCAATATACAGAGTGTCATAGCCCATACCTTGCTATACTCCTCATCTCATCATTCCTACATGATTAGTATTCATGATAGCAATTATAATGCTTTCATATCAGCACCATACAACACTAAGTAATACCACTATTCCCATTTTAGGGTTCATGGTTTTTCTTTCATATAAGCACCCTCCATTAGGGTTTTCCCATAAATAACCACTTAGGTTCTTAAGATCATATTATTAATGATCAGCCCTATTTCATTGCTTCTCAAAGTTAGAAGCCAATATTGATAACATAAGTATTCAATCATACTTATTTATTTTCATCATTCATCATTGAATGTATTATCAACACCAAGTATGAGTTTCTCTCTCATCTTAATCACAATATGATTACATCATAGTTTATAGGTTTGGATTAGCCTTTTCATAGGGCATGTTAGCCTACATTCAACAAGGTCCATAACATCTTGATACCATCTCAATATAACAATGACATGATACATCTCATGTGTCACTCATCCAATTATATTGGACTTAACCACATCAAGTATATCAGTATTGGGGTGTTGGATGTGATATCTATCATATCTTGATGTATCACTTCCCTCGGCACCTTTATCTTATATGAGTTCATCCAATTAGCTTGTATTAGGGTATTTCCCATCCTATTACTTTATATACCACATCATCACATTCATCATGCAATGTATTGGTCATTAGACACTCACTTAGAATATACAACCATTTCCAATAATTTGGACTCATCCTTGAGTTAGGAACTATTGATATAAGGATATCCATTATCGACCTTTTTAGGTGTTACATTTGTCAAAACATTAGTCACTAATCCATTAATAGGAATAGGATTCTCCATATTTATAATTTGAGGATTCACATAGCATTTTTCATAGATTATATGAATTTCACATAGTATTACTCTTCATTAGAATTTCACATAACATCCTTCTATATCAGGGTTTCACCTAGTATTATATGAAATTAGGATTTCACAACACATCACCCAGTGATAGGGCTTCGCCTAGCATTAGTGGCACTACCCTTTATTAGGGTTTCATATACCTTTACCCCATTTTAGGGATTTAAGGTTTACCATTCACAGCCAAGTAGCGTTTCTCTTACCTCATACCCAAATTAGGGTTAGGATGTAAAATTCCCATCAAATTAGGGTTTCCTTCATTGTTACACTAAGTTAGGGTTACATCATCACCCTAGATTATGGTCTCACTAAGCTTTTCCCTAAATTAGGGTTTCACATAGCCTTGCCCTAAATTAGGGTCAAGGTACATCAATCTTTTCAATGAGGATTTCATGATCTCATATTATGGATCAAACCCTGATTACACCTTTATTCATAATGAGAGGATTAGGACTTATTAAGTAACCAATCATCTCTTCCATTATCTCCCTCTCTCATCCTCTTTAGGATGTTAAATACTCCAAGATTGATATAGGTTAACTCTTCACTTGAGTACACATAGATAGGGTTAATCTTCATAATCACCATTGATCTACATCATTATTAACCAAGTAGCTAATTGACCTTTGAACATATAAGGTGTATAAATTTTTGACCAATTTGAACTTCAAAATGTTTTAGTCACTTAGACCTCAAACGGTCTTGGTCACTTAAACCTCAAACGGTCTTGACCAAGTAAGTTCAAACGGTTTGAAACCGTTTGCTAGAGTTGAAACTTGAAACTGTTTGCTAAAGTGATACTTGAAACCGAATGAACTTGAGTCTCCAAACGGTTTGAGACTGTTTGGTTTCAAACTGTCTTGAGACCGTTTTGTCCCAAATGGTCTTGAGACCATTTGGACTCAAATGGTCTTGAGACCGTTTGGTCCAAACCCTCTCAAAACCTAATGGACCAAAAAGGGACATCAACACTTAATTGATTCAAGGTTCCAATCCTGAACGAACTATCAATTGGACCACTAAAGTATTCATCAATTGAACCACTGAATCACCATTCAATTAGACCTTCAATTTAGGGTTTTGAACCCAATTGAACTAGGGTTTATAATCAAGAAATCATCACTTAGGGTTTTGAAACTGAGTAACCATCAATGGTTGACATTGTGGAACCAATTCAATTGAAATCAATGAACCATCATCATTATATGATATGAGCTGACCTCAAACGGTCTTAAATGACCCCCAAACGGTCTAGAGGTCATTTTTATGATCTCCAAATGGTCTTGAGACCATTTTCCCATCTCATCATCAACATCCATGACATCCAATTAGGGTTTGGATCATTGGATTGATCATCAAATCAGCAATTTGATTACAAATCAGTTGGTATATTTGGATCTTCAAATACCCAACCATACTCAACCCTAGACCTCAAAATGGTTTAGTGTGACCCTCAAACGGTCTTGAGACCATTTGGGTGATTCCTAAACAGTTTTGAAACCATTTGGGTCAATCAACCCAAAACATCAACTCAATCAATTGCAAAATCAACACTTAGCCGATTAGGGTTTCTATTTTAAAAGTTTGTCCATGTGTTGAGTTAACCAATTGGAGCCATTGGATCATCATCCAACACATACTAGGGTTCAGACCTCAAACAGTCAACCCATCCAAACGGTCAACATCCTCATGCAGTTTGGGAATCAAATCACCAAATGGTTTTGAAACTATTTGGTCTCCAAACAGTTTGGTGAAACCATTTGGACCATTTTATTGAAACCGTTTGCAAGAGATATTTGGGGAGGTGTGTGCTTATGATGATGTCATCATCATCAAGCTCCAAAATCATGAAATATCATATGATTTCCATGGTGGTTTCATCAATCAACCAAGATAAATTTCAGAAATGTAGAAAGGATCACCAATTGATAAGGAATTGAATGCAATAATAGAATTAAGGGTAAAAGTTATAAAACCCGCCTCCAATTGAGATCCAAAGCTTCAATCTCACGTCAACAATGGTGGATGCAACTCCTTTCACTATTACAAGGGTCGTCCTCAAGCTTTGAGTGAAAAGGAATGGTTAGAATTGAAGAGGGGGTCGAGATATGAAGAATTCATACATTGATTTTTGATTTTCACCATGGATATAAGGTGAAAGGAGGTCAAGAAGCTTACCAACAGGTTGGGGGTCGTCCTCTTGATCCTCCAAATCTCCTTGGTCGTTTTCCAAGAAAGGGAAAAGAAATGGAAATGAAAAATCCATTGGTTTGGCTTGTAAAGGGTACTTTTATAAGAAATTCAAGGAGAGAGAAAATGCCTTATAAAAATTTGTTTAATCCCAAAAAATTAGTTTCGCCTATTCCTCCTCAACTCATTGTATACGAGGATATCTTTTTTGCCTCTTATTCCTCTCAATTATCCATGATTTAAATGAAAGCAATTTAAGCACCTCAAATCATATTATACTAATATCCATAAGTTAGTCGATATTTCTTTTCCTTATAATAAGGGGAGTGAGTTATCCACTTCCCTTGGATATTTTCTTGGCCTAGAAAAGGAAAAAAGGTGTTTACACTTGAGAAAATTCAACCATATCGTTTTTGGTTGAAGGCCCTTCAATTATTATATTTATTTTTGCACTAAATTGAATTAGGGTTTCAATTAGGATTAAATCTTGATTATTTTAATATCAAGATTCTCTCTCCTCCAACTTAATTCAAATGAGGCGCCCCTCTCATTTTATTGCCTCAAAATGATGCCAAGAAATATTAGGGACCTTATTGAAGTGGTAATTTGCATATTAAACCCTGGGTTTTCGGTAAATTGCACATTACACCAAAACTAGGTTTTAATGCAAACACATTGCTTTATCAGCTCTTTCTTGGTACTCAGGCTACCACAAGCTATACATCTGCATCATCTTCATTCTCATGATGCTTCAACACAAGAGGAACATATTATCATGTTCAATTTGCAATTTAACCCCTCAACTTGGGTAATGTGGACTTTAGTCCAAATCAAGCAAAACATTATTTCAACATTATACAAAAAGGACTAAAATTGAAATATAAAGTTCCTCTTGAGTCCTAATTACTTTTCACAAGATAAGATTAAGCATCTACTCAACCTTATTAGGCAAATCACCTAGGGTTAACACATAACCCAGTTCAGGGATGTTACAATTAGGTTCAATGGTTTAAACCCTAAAGTACCTAGATGATCAATACTTTTAGATTATTTAACACTAAAAGGTTATTAAAGTAATGTCTTAGTACACTATGTCAATCATAGTTGTATGTACCTGATTGAAGGGATGATATAACCTAGTCAAGTTGAGAGGATGATATATATGAATTGTTACATGATTATTAATCATGTAGTGATTAGGGTATGATCCTTAGTGAAGAGATCATGAAAACCCTATTTGAGAAAGTTAAATGAACCCTAACCCTATTTTACGGCAATTCTGAGTAAAACCCTAATCTAGGGAAATAGTGAAACCCTAATTGAGGGTGATGACTTGAGTAATCCAAATTTAAGGTTATGAAATGTAGAACCCTAAATTAGATGAATAGTAAACCCTAATTATGGGTAATTGATTATGAAACCCTAATTGGGATGAATAGTAAACCCTAATTGTGGGTTATTGAATGTGAAACCCTAATCTAGGCCAATAGTGAAACCCTAATTGAGGGTAATGACTTGAGTAATCCTAATTTAAGGTTATGAAATGTAAAACCCCAAATTAGATGAATAGTAAACCCTAATTATGGGTAATTGATTATGAAACCCTAATTGGGATGAATAGTAAACCCTAATCCTGAAAAAGGAATGGTGGTGTTACTAGTGTATCACATAATGTGATAAGTGACTTTTATGACTGTTATCATGTCTATTAACCATGCAGATATCATGAGATGATGAACATAGGCATATTTTAGCTATGACAATTATATAATGAAAATATTGATTGGCCTTGTGCGCCTTAATTTTGTTGTTGCTTAGTAAAAATAACAAAATGTGCATAGAATTCATGAGCCACATGAGTAAGTTGTTGCCTAGTAAAAGGTGACAAGACACTTAATGGGCTTTGTGAGCCACGTGAGATGCTTGTGTAACAAGTATCATGTATACATCGGTCTGAGTTCCTAGAGGTAATAGTTACCTAACAAGTGGTAAAAGTGTTCAGTGATAAACTAAGGGTTTAAATACCCAGATTTGATAAGCATGGTAATGATGTGATTGAGGGATGAGAATTCCCAGTATTAAAATGAGGGACTGAGATCCCAATGTCTTATAAAGACTGAGAAATGATTGATGAAAATAGTACATGTTTCTTTGTAGCATTTGTCTGAATAAGTTATGTTTGAGAACATAACTGATGCTAAAAGAATATGCTAAATGTACTTAATTAATCAAGTGAAATCATATCATGTAGAGCCCTGGCCATATAACCATCAGTGTCAGAATTTGTTGGATGGTGAAAGGGGTAGCTCTGCGGCATAATCCGGAATGCATATTTTGAATATGCGGGGGTGATGGGTGAAAATATCCTTACGCCCTAATGGAGGAATTGATGTGAGATAAACATTAAATCCCTTAATCCTTCATTATATATGTCAGGGTGGATGTATTACTAATCCCCCAAAATTGTGATGGATGTATCACGAATCTCCCAATAATATTAATGTCCGATCGGTGTGAGATAAACATGAAATCTCTTGATTGCGAAGAGAGTACAACATGCCATTGTAACTCTATAGTGAAGTTGCCAGTATACCCTGGAAAGCTATTTAGCAGAGACACAAGATGTCTTACATTTGATCTTGTATTGACCGAGATAAGGGAGGTCATGGTAGCCGGCTCTACCATTGAACTTGTAAGGAACCGATTTCTACTTTGCAATGGTCAGTTGGGAGTATGAGTGGTATACCTCATCTCCTCAGGGCATAAGTGTGATTGTAAAATGTAATCAGCCATATAGCATGTTTGGTTAAGGACTGAATACAGAAACTTATTGGTTGATGTTACATTTATTTAATGCATATTTAGTTGATAAATGATATATTTATGTTTCCTTACATTCCATAAAAAGTTGATAGATGATGTACAAGTCTACCATGGATAGATGCAATGTTCTCCTTAGGAAAGGAGATTATCTTATTCTAATTACACAAAGAATAATATTGTTGTTAATATATAAAATAACTCCTGCTCAATTTTTAATTCTAATAAACTGCAATAATGATGTTTTGGCAAAGAGTTATATCTCTCGTTGGGGTAATTTACAATTGTCTTACCCCCGTGGGATCCAACTTTTTAGGTAAACATAGAAAAGAAGAAGGAACCATATAGAAAGGGAAAAGTATCAACATCATTAGGGATAGTAGTGATAACTCAGGTGGAGGCATTGGCTGCCAAGTTTTGTATAGAAAGTCCTATGTGTCATCTCTGTACTCTCAGGTCCTCAGAGTTAGTAGTTAATGCTTTTGATAATCGACCTGAGATTTTGGCTTGATGCCTCGAGGTTTTTATACTGCCTGTATATAGTGTTAACATGGCAGTTAATGTTTGTAATCCTCGAGAAGAGATGGTACAAGGAATGTACTTATGAACCAGGTTGTAAATGTATTACATTGGTTCATGATGCAAGAGTTTTCCTATGTTTGGATCTCTTTGTAAAAAAAGTTTGAATTTTTAGTGATTTTCAGTAATTCCGCTACAAATGATTCGCTTCCGCTTAAGTAATTCTGGTTTTTGTGAGTTGGATGTCACAATTTAGTGGTATCAGAGCTCTAAGTTCGCTGAGTCTACAGAGACATAGGACTAAGGTAGTAGAGTCTATTCTACTGTCTTCCAGTGTATCTCATAGTGTCTTCTGCTCATATAAGAGAAGAAGAACTTGATGATGTCTGGATCACACAAAGAGAATGCTACTGAGAGCAGCACTGCTGCACCAGGAAGAGGTACAGGGGATCAGAGCAGAAAAGATCATATACTTACACATCCCCAGTTTGACCTAGCCATGATAGAGAGTCCAACTTTCCCTGCTTTGTTTGTACAATTTAGGAAAGTTATGATGCATATAGTAGATCGTGCATTAGCAATGCAACCTAGACTATCAGCCCCCAATGATGAAGTTTTGAACTCCAATAGGATTCTTGCTCAACATCGGCATGTTGGAGCAATGAATAATGATGAAAGGAATAGGATACAATCTAAAACTAGGATTTGCCATAGGTGTAGGAAGCCTAGACATATCAGAACTAATTGTATAAAAAAGGAATATAAAGGAAGAATTGAGAAAAGGCCTATCCAAACTCAGAAACAGAGGCCTAGTAGTTCCAAAAAGAATAAGTTTTTGGTACCATTGGTACAACCAGGGCCTAGTGCACCAAGGCAATGGCTATCCAGAAAGGGTAAAGAACCTTCTAGACCACATCTAGAGCTCAGAACTTGCCACCAGTGTAGACAGGTAGGACATCTGGTGAGAGATTGCTCAGCCAAAAATGTCATGATGAATCAACCTCTAAGGCAGAATCAGCCTGAGGTAATGAACAATCCACAAATCATGACAGGATAGACAAAATAATGTCATTCTAATTTGTCTATTTATAGTTTCCTAAGTTAAATTGAGAAAGTAATTGATTGGGCTTTTCCTTGGTTAGTCCTATGAAGACTTACATTTTGTACAATAACATTATAGATGTTTCATAATGTTCTTACCTCTATGAAAAAGGATGAGGTATAGAAGAGATGCCTGGATAAAATTCAGTAATGTTAAATCGTATACTTATGATAATATGAAGAGGAAGGAATATGATAGTATACAAAGTGCATACTACTTAATCTCAGTATTTATATACCCTGGCCAGGTATATGACTATTGATGATAAAGTGAATATGGAAACCCTTGGATTGTTATCTTTTTGATTGCGCTGATCAAGTAGTCACTCTGAGACAATCTAATGAGTATCATGAAATTAGAAATATGGTATGGATAAATGTGACATATTCTAACTATAAGAAAGAGAAATATGAGATAATCTCATATGAGCATGTATGTATGAGGAAGTAAAAAGTATATTCCTCATAAGATAAGAATGAGAACAAGGGAGGTGATCCCTATTCAATAACATTTGTAAGAATAACAAAGAAAGGAATAATGATATGTGATCATCCTTATACATTTCTATGCTGAGGGCAAGGAACCTAGGATGAGAAAAGAGTAAATGAATCTTGAATAGCTAAAAAAATTAGAAGATAACAAGAGGGATATGATTCCTTGTTTTCTTTCCACTCAAGGACATGGCAATCAAGCGGGTCTTAGAACACTTGATGTGCATAAGATGAAAATGTTCATGTGATGGATACTTATAAAAATATCAGTTTATCTTGGACTTTGGTTCCAAGGTGAAGATACATGTAACAAGTAATGTCCCAAGATGAAAGAAAGATAAATATGTGATGTGTTTTCAATGCATGTGATAGATTCCAAGGTAAGAAATCTTGGTGTCTAAAGGAATATCATATGGTTTATGTTGACTACCTGGAATGGTCAACCATGAAATCGGTATAAATATACATAAAATAATATGAACATCGTATGTTAGGGGTTTATGATTTGCATAAACATAACAATTAAAGATATATTTAAAATAAATTCTTAATTGATAAGTAACTTCTCTTTATTATGAGAAAATGTACAACTAACAAGATAGTTCGTACAAGTAATAAGGAAATCTAGTATTGTATCACCAAGGGAAATGGCACAACCAAGGTATGGAAAGACTTATAGTCCCAAATGGGTGACAAAACATGATTGTGATCTTGAAAGTAAAATGTTGAATTAACTAAGGAGAATGGGAGACTCCTCAGAAACAAGAATCTGTCACACAAAATTATAAGTTAAGAAAAAGTGTTACCTGACATAGAATTAATTCCGTAGTTAATGATAAAAAAGACAGTGGAGTATGTGTCCCATATGAACCATTCCATGATAAACTTGTGTGGAATAAATTCTTGTTTACCAAATGTTTTTGGTGTCTCCATAAAAATGAAATGTTATGAGGAGACTAGATAGTATGATGAATGAATAATATATGTTTTCCTTTATCTGGGATTTCGGGGACGAAATCCTTGTTAGGGGATTATAATTTGTAACATCCCTAGCCTAGGTTATGCTTTAACCCTAGGAGTTTTTCTTGAGAAATTTAATTATACTCTTAATTTTATCTTTTGAAAAGTAATTATGGCCCAAGAGGAACCTATGTTTCAATTTTGGTCCTGTTTGGATAATGTTGAAGCAATGTTTGCTTATTTTGGACTAGAGTGCAAATTACCCAAGTTGAGGCGTTAAATTGCTAATTTTACATGATAAAAAGTTCCTCATGTGTTGAAGCATCATGATGATGAAGATGATGTAGAGGTATGGCTTGGGAAAAACCTGAGTACCAAGAAAGAGCTGATAAAGCAATGTTTGTGCATTAAAACCTAGTTTTGGTATAATATGCAATTTACCCAAAACCTAGGGTTAAATATACAAATTACTACTTCAATAAGGTCACTTATACTTCTTGGAATCATTTATACCAAAGAAAATGAGAGGGGCGTCTCATTTGTATTACTTTGTAGGAGAGAGAATCTTGATATTAAAATAATCAAGATTTAATCCTAATTGAAACCCTAATTCAATTTAATGCAAAAATAAATATATTAATTGAAGATCCCTTTAACCAAAAGGTGAGGGATGAATTTGCAAGATAATGGGCGACCATTTTCCTTTCTAAGGCATGAAAATATCCAAAGGAAGTGGATAACTCACTCACAATATTATAAGAAAAAGAATTATCCACTCACTTATGGATATTGGTATAATATGATTTAAGGTGCTTAATTTGCTTTTCTTTAAATAATGGATAATGAAGAGGTTTTGCAAGTGGGATAAGATGGCTTCGTGGCCAAGGAATTGGGGGAAGAGGCGGCACTAATTTTGGAATTAAAAGATTTTTATAAGGCATTTTCTCTCTCATTGATTTTCTTATAAAAACACCTTTTACAACTCAAATCAAAGGCTTTTTTTAACCCACTTCCTCTCTTTGCTTGCAAAAGTGACCAAAGGAGCTAGGAGAAACAGGAGGACGACCCCCAACCTGTTGATAAGCTTCTTGATCTTCTTTCACCTTCATTTCATGGTGGAAATCACAAAACAATGCATGATTTCTTCTCTATTTCACTCCATCTCCAATCCTAGACAATCTTTTCACTCCAAAGCTTAAGGACGAGCCTTGGGAGTGTTGCAAAAGCTTTGTACACCATTGTTGACGTGAAGCTCCAAGCTTTGAAGCTCAATTGGAGGTGGGTTTTATAACTTGAACCCTTACTATTGTTATTGCATTCAATTCCTTATCAATTGTTGATCATTTATTCTTCTTGAAATTCACTTGATCAAATCATTAGAACCACCATGAAAATTTACAGAAAAATATGAAGGATTGTATCTTGATGATGATGACATCATCCTAAGAACACACCTCCAAAAATATCCTAGGCAAACTGTTTCATAAATGTTTGTCCAATCTATTTCACCAAACCGTTTGGAGACCAAACAGTTTACAAACTGTTTGGAGGTTTGGATCCCAAACCGTTTAGATGAGTTGACCGTTTGGATGGGTTGACCATTTGAGGTCAGGACCACAGTACTTGTTGAGTAATGATCTAATGGTTTTAATTGATTAATTCAATATATGGACAATCCTCTAATTAGAAACCCTAATCGGGTTAAGTGTTGGCTTTTCATTTGGTTGACTAAATGTTTTGGGTTGATTAACCCAAACGGTCCCAAACCGATTGGAGATCACCCAAATGGTCTCAAGACCATTTGGAGGTCAACCAAGACCGTTTAGAGGTCTAGGTTTGAGTATGGTTGAGTAATTGAAGGGTTAGAGATATCTAATCGAAATGCAATCAATAGCTAATTTGATGATCAATCCAATGATCCAAACCCTAATTGAATTCCACAAATTTCAATGATGGGTGGGGAAAACGGTCTCAATACCATTTAGAGGTCCCCCAAATGACCTCAAGACCATTTGAGGTCAGGTTATATCATAATTTGATGATGGTTCACTGATTTCAATTGAATTAGTTTCACAACGTTAACTATTGAAGGTTCCTCGATTTCAAAACCCTAGTTAATGGTTTTTTTATTATAAAACTTAGTTTAATTGGGTTCAAAACCCTAATTGATGGTATAATTGAGTGGTGATTCAATGGTTCAATTGATGAATGGATCAACGATTCAATTGATAGGCGGTTCATTGACTGGAACCTTGATTTGGTTAAGTGTTGAATGACCTTTTTGGTCCATTTGGTTTTGAGGAGGTTTGGACCATAAGGTCTTAAGACCGTTCAGATCAAAATGGTCCCAAACCGTTTGGAGTCCCAGGCTCATTCGGTTTCAACACTTTCCTTGCTTAAATGGTTTCAAGGGCAATATGCCCAAACGGTTTCAAAACATTTAAACTCTGAAGTCCAAGACCGTTTAGGGTCTAAGTAATCAAAACCGTTTGAGGTTCAACATGTTTAATCCGTTTGGATACCTAATGTAATTGAAGACTCAATTGATTAATCCACTTGGACACCTATTGTAATTGAAGATTCAATTGGTCATTTCATTTAGATACCTCATGTAAATAGAGGTCCAATATGATCAAATATTTTGGAGAATTAAGATGATGATTGATCCATTGATACAATGATGATTATTAATATTAGGATCAAAGGTTTAAACCCTAAAGTACCTAGATGATCAGTACTTTTAGATTATTTAACCTTAAAAGGTTATTAAAGTAATGTCTTAGTACACTATGTGAATCATAGTTGTATGTACTTGATTGAAGGGATGATATAACCTAGTCAAGTTGAGAGGATGATATAGAGGAATTCTTACATGATTATTAATCATGTAGTGATTAGGGTATGATCCTTAGTGAAGAGATCATGAAAACCCTATTTGAGAAAGTTACATGAACCCTAACCCTATTTCAGGGCAATTCTGAGTAAAACCCTAATCTAGGGCAATAGTGAAACCCTAATTGAGGATGATGATTTGAGTAATCCTGATTTAAGGTTATGAAATGTAAAACCCTAAATTAGATGAATATTAAACCCTAATTATGGGAAATTGATTATGAAACCCTAATTGTGGGTTATTGAATGTGAAACCATAATCTAGGGCAATAGTGAAACCCTAATTGAGGGTGATGACTTGAGTAATCCTAATTTAAGGTTACGAAATGTAAAACCCTAAATTATATGAATAGTAAACCCTAATTACGGGTAATTGATTATGAAACCCTAATTGGGATGAATAGTAAACCCTAATCCTGAAAAAGGAATGGTGGTATTACTAGTGTATCACATAATGTGATAAGTGACTTTTATGATTGTTATCATGTCTATTAACCATGCAGATATCATGAGATGATGAACATAGCCAGATTTGAGCTATGACAATTATATAATGAAAATGTTGATTGGCCTTGTGTGCCTTAATGTTGTTATTTCTTAGTAAAAATAACAAAATGCGCATGGAATTTATGAGTCACATGAGTAAGTTGTTGCCTAGTGAAAGGTGATAAGACATTTAATGGACGTTGTGAGCCACGTGAGATGCTTGTGTAACTAGTATCAGGTATACATCGGTTTGAGGACCTGGAGGTAATAGTTACGTAACAAGTGGTAATAGTGTTCAATGATAAATTAAGGGTTCAAATACCCATATTTGATAAGCATGGTAATGATGCGATTGAGGGATGAGAATTCCCAGTATTAAAATGAGGGACTGAGATCGCAATGTCTTATAAAGACTGAGAAATGATTGATGAAAATAGTACATGTTTCTTTGTAGCATTTGTCTGAATAAGTTATGTTTGAGAACTTGACTGATGCTAAAAGAATATGCTAAATGTACTTAATTAATCAAGTGAAATCATATCATGTAGAGCCCTGTCCATATAACCATCAATGTCAGAACTTGTTGGATGGTGAAACGGTTTTCTATGTGGCATAACTCAGAATGCATATTTTGAATATGTAGGGGTGATGGCCGAAAATATCCTTACGCCCTAATGGAGAAATTGATGCGAGATAAACATTAAATCCCTCAATCCTTCATTATATATGTCAGGGTGGATGTATCACTAATCCCCCAATACTGGGATGGATGTATCACAAATCTCCCAATAATACTAATGCCAGATCGATGTGAGATAAACATGAAATCTCTTGATTGCGAAGAGAGTACAACACACCACTGTAACTCTATAGCGAAGTTGGCAGTATACCCTGGAAAGCTATTTAGCAGAGACACAAGATGTGCTGCATTTGATTTCGTACTGACCGAGATACGGGAGGTCATGGTAGCCGGCTCTAGCATTGACCTTGTATGGCACCGATTTTGACTTTGCAATGGTCAGATGGGAGTATGAGCGGTATACCTCATCTCCTCAGGGCATAAGTGTGATTGTAAAATGTAATCAACCGTATACCATGTTTTCTTAAGGACTAAATATGAAAACTTGTTGGCTAATGTTAAATTTCTTTAATGCATCTTTAGTTGATAAATGATATATTTATGTTTCCTTACATTCCTTACAAAGTAGATAGATGATGTACAAGTCTACCATGGATAGATGCAATGTTCTCCTTAGGAAAGGATATTATCTTATTCTATTTAGACAATGATTAATATTGTTGTTAATATATAAAAGAACTCCTACTCAGTTTTTAATTCTAATAAACTGCAATAATGATGTTTTGGCGAAGAGTTATATCTCTTGCTGGGGCAATTTAAAATTTTCTCACCCCCGTGGGATCCAACTTTTTAGGTAAACGTAGAAGAAGAAGCAGGAACCCTATAGCAAGGGAAAAGCAACAACATTAGGGACAGTAGTGATAACTCAAGTGGAGGCATTGGCTGCCAAGTTTTGTATAGAAAGCCCTATGTGTCGTCTTTGTACTCTCAGGTCCTCGGAGTTAGTAGTTAATGCTTTTGATAATCGATCTGAGATTTTGGCTTGATGCCTCGAGATTTTTATACTACCTATATACAGTGTTAACATGGCAGTTAATGTTTGTAATCCTTGAGAAGAGATGGTACAAGGAATGTACTTATGAACCGGGTTGTAAATGTATTACATTGGTTCCTGATGCAATAGTTTTCCTATGTTTGGATCTCTTTGTAAAAAGTTTTAATTTTTAGTGATTTTCAGTAATTCCGCTGCAAATGATTCGCTTCCGCTTAAGTAATTCTGGTTTTTGTGAGTTGGATGTCACAGTAAATCTATGGTCAAGTTTTACTCATATGTGATTAGTAAGTTTCACTTGTGCTCTGATATGCAAATATTATGCTCTTTGAAAAATCGGAAGTTTAGATACAACTAACATTTTATAGTGCTCAGTTATGCATGATATCCAACAATCTAAGGAATCAATATCTATTATATGTTGGAAACAAATGTCAAAAGTTTGTAAATTAATTAATTATTTATTTATCAAACACACAATGATGTTCTAGGTCTTATATAAATACTTTTCATAGTTTTCTTGAATAAAGTTCATGTTTTGTCAACATAGACTAGGATGACTCTCTATTTATTACACTCACACTTGCTTCTCACTAGGACCCCATTAGGATTTCTCGCTATGTGGGAGCACTTTCTCTCGAGTCTTCTCCCCTATCCCATGTGCCCCTTCACCTAGTACTCTCCCCCTCTCCATTTTTCTTGTCTATGTTTAGACATTCTCTCTACTATCTACTCACTTGTCATGTGATTTGTACCTCTTGATTATTGTGTGGGTTGTGGCCTCCCTTTTGACTCTTGATTGTATAACCTTGTTGGGTATCTCAGTGATCCTCCCCCACCTACTATAGGGTGCCACAGTTGGTGAATGATAATGATGGGAGTCTCCTTCATTATCCTTTGGGTTAGATCTTCAAGATCTGGCTTGTGGAACTTTTTGGGATATATGAGTATTCTTTCATATTGTCATTTTATTTGTGGTCTCCTATGAGATGGACATATCAACCCCTTCCACCTCAGACTTCCACCTCAGAGCTCCTCCTTTTGGGAGACATTTTCGGGTCCTTGTGGATTAAGGTAGTGGTTGTCATCCATGTGCTTGTTTTTACCCGATCATGTCTCTACTTCCCCAAGGGACTAGATATGAGTGGATCAGTGCCCCTTTTAGATGACAACTCACATACTTGGTGATCCCTCTCTTCCCCAAGAATTGGCGTGCCACTTATTGGCAAGTTATCTCTTAAAGCTATCTTGTGAGGGTGGGTTAACACGACCTTACCATGATGACCTCCTAGGACCTTCCTTAGTTATTTCCAAATGCTAGGGGTCACTAAGCATTGCCTCAACTCCAACATGTCTCAGAGGTGCTTGTAATAGGTTGGCTCCATTGGATTTTATCTTTTGAATTTGATTTCACATGCTCGAGCTTCCACTAGCATACCTATCGGAGGTAGTTATTGTGATGCCTTGTGTTCCCATTGTAGGTATGCCTACTTTAGATGTGGTGGTTCCATTATCCCTATTGTTGTTTACTTGGGGATCATGTCATTATTTGTCTATTATCTAGTAGTGTGTTGGTTCTCTGGCGATGGCTAGGGTGCGGTAACCCTAGCCCCTTTCTTTAGTGATGGCTCTCTGGGTCCTACCCTAGGGCATGGGGGTGTTCTTGGCTACAAGTGGGTCTAGGACTTTTGGATATGAGTGGGCTATGTATTACAGGTCGTGGTGTTGGGCTCCTAGTTTTGGTGACATTTCTTCCAATTTTATCGAGGTGGGAGCCTAGGCGCTCCATAGGTTCTTCAAAACTAGTTGCCTAGGGATTAGTGTTATTTGGGAAAATTAGGTGGACTAGGCGGGCTAGGCGGCCATCTAGGTGGTCAAGGCAGACATCCTAGGCTTCTAATGTTATTGTTGCAAACATGTCCATCCTTATACTTTTGTTTCTTTATTTTTTTATGTCCTATTGTCTATTCTATTCTTGCTTCTTTTCTTTTCTTTTTCTTCTAGTTTCTCCTGCATTTCCTATTCTCCCTACTGCTGCATTTTAATTTTTTGTACTCCCTCTTATGTACCCTTTTATGGCCATATCCATGTTTCTTATTTTAGAAATACAGACTTGTCCTACTTCTCATGCTCCCACATCTACTGGATTACTAGTACTACTTCTATTTGCATATTTTCATCTTCTTTTTCTGACTTATTCTTACTCCTACATCTCCTACAACTACTTCTATTTGCATATATGCATTGGAGTTACCCGATCTTTTCCGCCACCCCCTAGGACTCCACCAACACCTCCTTTATTGTTTTTTTTTCTTTATCTAACTTCACCTTCCTCCTAAATGTCTTCTCTATTGATGTTGTGCATTTCTTTTTCTAACTTCTTCTCCTGCACATCACTTGTATTTTTTCTTTTCTTTTTTCCTATATTCTTTCTCCTTCAATTACTCCATATCTTCCTCCTCCTGTTGTTTCTTTTTTCTTCCCCTTAATCCACTTTTTTAGTTCCTCCCAACAATTATTTATACAAGTTAGGCATATGAAAACATTCAACGCAAAAATAATTACAAAACTACATGTAGTAGCATACATATATATATCAACAAATATGTAACAGAAAATAAATACAAAGCACCCAGAAAAGCCTAGGCGCCCATTAGGTGAAACCCACCGCATAGCCTCCTTGACAACTTAGCTTTCTTCTTGGCTCGTGTATGGGTTTTCTATTTTAGCCTCTTGCCCATGTGTGCGCTTGTGGGCTTTGGATTTTTGCCCTACCCTTAGGCTTCTTCACCCTAGGGACTACTTCCTTCTATCCTATCATCTTCATGATGTCAAAGTTGACAATAATTAAGAAGATAATGTTGAGGATGATGACTTGGATGATGACAACATGGAGGTTGAGGCCGATGATGATGATGCTAGCTGTGTTAGAGAGTGACCTTTATTGTTTGTTGAACGACACCTTTTAGTGGTCTACTCGAGGAGGGTAGGATGAATGATATCATCTCCTCAATTAATAAAAAAATATTTTGTCAACACATTTTGCGAATGTATCAATAAAATTAATGTGTTCATATGCATCTTAACAATGTAATCATGATTTTGTCCCATTTCATTCATTTTCCAGTATTTTCTGTTCAAATTTTACGTCTCAATAGAAACTTTGTTTATTTTTATGGAAATGTAATAGCATATAAAAGTGATAAACTTGTTTCCAGTCATGATTTTTTATTTGAGTTGTAAGTATGGTTAATGGAGAAATGCAATGACTACAATTAAGGATAAAGATATTCACTAGCCAATTTTGAGGAAATTATGATGTAAGTCCTATATTGAAGGTTTGTTTGTCCTTTAAGCTTATCATATAGTGTCTTGTATAGAAAATTTTAGTGTATATCAGATTAATGTTGTCAAATTGTAACAACAATGACGGGTATAAACCTTCTCCTCCCTTGTTGGACCAAAACTAAACCACTTCAACCATGTTCTCTTAAGGTGAGGTAAGACTATTTTTTCCTTCTCTTTGTATTATTCATAGATGAATGGGTGCATGATTTCATAAGGACGGATCTAATATTCCAGTAACTCTATGTTTGGCATGATTTTGGGAAAATTGGGAGAATGATTTCATGCACATTTTCAAGATTAGGGAGGAATACCCAGAGAGGATGATAGTATGGTTGCGCCATATGACTCCAGTCTCTCTATATTTTGATCTTGGATGACTGTATGGTGATGAATCTCGATGGTGTCTCCTTTGGGACCCACAAACAACACCCCTCCATGAGTAACAATTTTTCACTCACTTGACTTAATTGTATCTATTTATTTCATTTCATTGTGGATTTGTTTTTGTGACTTTTCTTATAATAGAATTTTAAAACTATATTTGTCTTATGTGTGATTCTCTATACTCTATTTTTTTTCCTCTTTTGACAATTGTTGGTTTAGCTAGATTTTCCATGACATTTGGCACATGGTGCAAATTGATGCTTTTTAGGAAGTAAAACATACACAAATAAATACTTTTTAGGAAGAGAAACCATTATAGGATGGATGAGATCAAATTTGAGAACTACAAATTGAAATGAAAGGAATCATTCACTTCATGAGTTTATTTTCAACTATTTCCCTTAATGTTTCTGTCTCCCTATTATTCACCTTATTTAGTTATGTTATTGATTCATCATGCTCTTTTACCACCACATTTGCCAGGTTCCATGATTTCCACCAAGACACCATCATTCTCATCAATGCAACCCATGGTATCAAAAACACCCCATTACCTCACATGTCAAGGTTACAATCACCATTCCTCACAATTTCCTACTTGTCTGTGATAAATATTACAAGGACTAGGGAGCAAGATAGTGGGCACATGTTTGTGATCCCATCTAGTTAACTCAAAACTAACGAGGATGAGACCTAGAAAAACTCATGTCTAATCCTTGTTATTAGTAGTATCAATCCTGATTTGCTTTGCTCTTCATTATTTCTACTTGCAGCGAGTGCCAGGGCTGCCTCAGTGCTCTCATAGTTGATGGTCCTTGTACCAGAGACCTTGTCATGATGATATTTAAAGACATGAAAGGCCTGAATATAGAGCCACAGCCTGAACCCTACAAGCTATGTAGGTTTTACAAAATGTGCCAAGTCACACGACAAAGTCTAGTCCAAAAGTGTCTATTCCATCTATTGTCATGTTGTTTCCCCTTTAGGTGGCTCACATAGTGTTGGATCACCCATGACAACATGATGTCTACATCATTCCTCAATACCTATACATTTAAAGTTTCTGGTCACTCCAATTATTTTCCTACATGTTATGCCCATCTCCAACATGCGTTCTGCAATGCCCCTCTAATGACCACTTGGTGAGGCCTCCTACAACATGTACTAAACTCAGCAATGACTCTTCATTCAAACATTGCGGGTTGATGTAGCTTACATGTCACATATTTATATGTATTTGGATTTTCTTTTCTAATTAGGGACCTATGTGGAAGTTATTCACTCGTGCACCTAGTTGTAACCTCTAATAATTTTTTTTTCTATTTTATATTTTGTTTTGCAATTTACATAATTGTATGAAATTTAGTGTTTTGTATCTTTTATATTTAATACCATCATTAGAGGCATGTTCTAGAAAATTTAAATTGAGTTGAGAAATAGTTATTTAATTTCCATTTCAATTTGCTCTTCCCAATAAAGTTCCATGTCATGCTTCCAGATGTAGTTTAATTGTTGCATGTAGCCTTTTCTCCTTGATTCTTCTGCATCATCATTTTTCATTAACCTTATCTATGAAAGTAAGTATTTCTTCCATATTTTATTGTGGTTCATAAACTATTTGACAAGTACTTAGGAGCTAAAATGTATACTATAGTTCCTACATTAATAAAAGAAATTGGTTGGTGTAGAAAAGCTTTTGTAGAGCTTTAATATGTGGCCCTTCTTGCCTTTCTAATAATTAGGCATGAGATATTTGAAGCATGTAAGGTATTTTCTCTTTCTTATTATATATATATATAAGTATAACCTACTCCATGCTTCTTTTATCGGAATAATATCTTTTTGCAACTTGAAATTGCATGATGGGATAATAGTCATATTGAGACATCCAATAATTTATCCAAATATGTATTTGCACTTTACAGGAAAGTGGTACTTTTGTTAATGGTATAATGAAATGAAGCATGTTGCAATTTTTTTATTGAAGTTCATCATCTTGCATTGATACCTAAATGTTTAGAAACTGAAAATATGATGAATTTGCATTTTATTAGATATTACAATGAGTTTCCTACTACAATTTAAGGCCTCATGTTTGTAGATATAGTTCTATACATTAGCTTGGATCTATAAATCTTGAATTAGTATCCTTGTTCTTTGATCTAGGATTAAAAGGAAAGGCATCCTGTATACTCCTTGCAATAACTTGATAGGTAAAGGAATTTCAATTCTAGTGATAGTTTTACTATTCATATCATATATATTATGGAATATATTGCCTTTGGTAAGTAGAATGGAGTTTATATTGACTTGTACTCAAGAAAGAATCTTCTTCTCAAACATATAGTTTATAAGGTGTTTGCCTTATTTCTAATGAACTAGTTATAGTAATGTATCTACATGCATGTGTATATGATGATTATATTTTGTATAGTTTGTAGAGGTGTGTATAATATGCAGCAATATAGGGGAAAGACTCTAGGTAGTTGCAAGGAGGTTTATGGAAAATATATAATAGATGGAAAGGATCAAGGAAATGATATTGATGAACAACTATTTTAGGCTTATCTTTGTACTGAAAAGGCTAATGTTTTGTGGAGCGAACGAGCACATATGTTTGTTGCATTATCTGTATAAAATTTTATGGTGAATGAAGACCACAGACAAGTAGACAACAAGTCTAGGATTGTTGAGTTGCTTCTTATATTTGATGTTGGGTTATGCTAGTTGATGATCACAAGAATTGTAGCAGAGACTTCACATAATATCCTTCAAATGTTGTCCTAAGAATCTGTTAGATTGTTCATGTACGTGAAATGTAAATTGAACTTGCCTTTATGCAAGTGTTTGAACACTGCTCATGTACAACCAACAATATAATGTTATTGATTATATAAATGAAATCTTACTTTTATAATGATTGCCTTTTTGTATATGTATGGTGTGTTGATGGTATGTATGCTAGATTCCAAAGAAGTGTGTGTTAGAGAAAATGACATTGTTTTCCACATACTAAATTGATTTTCCACGTGTTTTAGAGTAGGTAACAATTTCCCACCACATAGAATAGTACAAGGCAACTAGAATGTTTTTCACGCGGAAAAGTGTGGATAATTATATGCCACACAAAAAGGTGTCAAGGTCAAACTGTCCATAAATCTCCACATTTAATTTTTCCACACTTTTAGTTAGCATGGTATCACAATTTTACACACTTTTTAGCGTGGATATATACATTTTAAAGTGCAAATAAACACATGTTTTTTTGTAGTGAAATTAAATATCATAAAAGGAAAATTTGAAGCAAAAATTAACCACTGACTCTACAGACCTCGTGGCTAAAGGAAAACAAAAGCAAGTACATTTGGAATTTTTCTAGAGCATATGTCATAACTAGCAACGAGTATGTCTAGAAGTAAGGGAAACCTTCATACCTCTAACATATACCAAAAGACATAAAGGATATTAATTGTAAAATATAAGATTTGCCCTTTTATGGATCGAAATCATCTGATGATACAATCTTGAAGATTAATATGTTAGGTTTAGAAACTGAGATATAACAAAGAGAACAACATGAAAGTACATGTCAAGAAATTCATTATTATATGACTCCATACATCAAGAAGAATTAAAGCAAACATGTCAAAAAATAGGTATGACATGTGGGATTAACATTAGTTCACAGAGTGAAATGACTAAGGTTGTAGTTGGTACAAAATCTAAGTAACATGAGAGGAATTGAAGATTGGTAGAAATGAAACCATAAGAAAACATCACGCTTGAAAAGATAGATGGTGATCTAATTCTTATTGGAAAGAAAAATAAAAAAGACAGTTGACTAGGTATGAAAAATCAAATAGCAGGCCCCAACATGGTTGGGTAGAAGTTAAAGTAACATCAATTTTTTTAATGAGCATACCTTACTTAACTCTACCACACCCTACACAAACGTGTATTACATTTAAATCTTCAACAATCCAAAATAGAATTGAGTTGGTGCCAATAGTAAAGGATTTTCAATATGAACATGCCTTTCAAATGTTCTCATTTTCAGTAATACATTAAACTTAATAAGCCTAGTTTTAGATGCATCAACATACTTCACATCCTCCCTAACTTTTAAAACACAGATATGCATATTTTTCAACCCCTCTTCTACTAATGAATTCAAAATATGGGTTCGACATTGAACATGGAAATTTTTTTCCATCACATGGTAAATTTTCAAACAATGTGGTTATTAAATTCATTACCATTTTGTCCATATTGGAAGCATTATCCACATTCAAAGTAAGAACCTTTTTTTCAATACCCCATTCTTTAGATATCAAATCATGCAACAAATTATATAACTCAAGTCTCGTGTGAGGAGGAGGACAATGACAAAAGTTCAATACCTTTCATTTCAATTTCCAATTGTCATCCACATAATGGGCAGGGAGATTGAGATAGAAACGGGAAGTACATGTTGTACATATATCACAAGTCCAACAAATTCTACTAGATATTTGAATCCAAGTGTGTTTCATATTTTCTTTTAGCTTATCATGTCACCTAATGCATATTTTCTTCATGGTATTACTAGAAACTATTTTCACATCTTCATTAAGATATTGATGTACCTTCTTCAATCCTTCATGCTCAACTAGTGAAAATGTATATCCATTCATTAAAATAACATTAGCCAACATCTCGTGATATTGTTCTTTATTAAATTACCTAGTAGTATTAGTAGGACCATTCTTTATATACTTGTCACAATTCTTTAGGTATCTCTTTAGATTAGAAGTCTCCCGGTCAAGATTTTGCAATATAATTCCCCTTTTTGTGATGTTTACATACTTAATTTAGATTCCCATGTTCATCTTATAAAATGTCAAACTCATTCCAAACATCAGAATATCTCTTTCTCTTCCTAATATCCTATTATGGAATCGATGTTTTACTGGATGAAATTGAAGGTGAGATTTGTGTTGGTTGATTCCCATCACCTCAAAATAGAAGGGTTGCAATAATCAATATAATTTTTTTGCAATAGTACAAAAAAGAATTAAAGACATACTATCTGAATCAGCTTGAGATGAAAAATCATATGTTTCTATTACTTCTTATTGAGATGTTTTGAAATGTACATTTATAATTTTAATCGGATGACAACTACAAAGACAAAAAAGTCCGAACAAGATTTCATAATTGGATAACTATATAAAGAACATGAAAGAGGAACGATGAAGATGGAGAAGATAGGAGGGTAGGGAGGAATTGGACCAAAGGGGAACAAAAACTAAAAATAGTGAGTGAGAGTGTCTAACATAACAAGAACGTAGATGATCATGTAATTGCTTAATAGGAAGAGGAAGTAATCACATACAACTATACAAGTGGGTAGGGAAACAAGAGAAGTAGAAATAGAAGAACATATAAAAAATGTAATTAAGGGGATTGAGGATGACGAAGAAAAATAAAACATCATTATAAGGAAAACTAAAAAAGAGGATTTGTTGACAGGAATAGTGGGACAAGGTACTAGAAGCGTTAGTGTGTGTTTAACTTGCAAAAGGAAAGAATACCAATCATTGTTAACAAAAACAAGCAATGCACATAGAGAAGATATAAGGAGGATAAAATAGATGAAAATGAAGATGAAGAAAAACTTACATTCGGGTGTGGAAGAAGAACGACAGTGAGGGAAGCTACTTCACTAGCAGTCTGTCGTTGGTCGAGACAGGTGAGGCTAGCTTGATCTTGGTATGATCTTTGTGGATTAGCATTGATATGTTACTATCACCGAAGACGTTCCACTGGAGATGCTTAGCTGCTGGAGGCACTTAATCTGTCTTCCAATTCCAAAGAGGGGAGTTGTGGTTTTATGGAAGATCTTGAGTCACTGATACCAGTTCATATTTACATTTGATAATAAAGTCCATAATCAGAAGGGAAAATATGTAGATGATAATAGAAAAAAATAATAAGTAGGTGACAATTAGTAATTACATTTATCGTCTTAATGCAAATAATTAAGATTTCTACTATTACTGTTTGAGTTAATATTTGTGTGAATTAGAAGTGGAAAGTCCAACTAGGAGCAGGTGTGAATATAATTAGATCTAGATCCTCTAATTCTAGATGAATAGTCTAGAAGGTTATGTATAGATATTTTCTATAAAATTTATATTTAATTATTTAACCAAAGGAATAGTTCCCATAAATAGCATAAAACTCTTAGATCCTAGACTCTCATATTCCCACAATTGATTCCTCAATTGTTAGATCCTTGTCAGGTACAATGTTAATATATTTAAAATGAACACATAAGGTATTGAGTTAAAATGCACTGAGGAACTATTTGAAAGGCACAACTGATTGGCCTGCATGATGAAAACATGTAAACATTTCTTCAAAATAGTTGTCACTATGAGTCAATGTCGAGATTGAGTCCTTTATTGTGATTTATCAAGAGCGCACCACCTGAGCTACTCCTTGGAAGTTATAAAATTTGTGTTCCTAATAGACACGCTAAAGATAACTACAGTTAATATATAGAAAAAATAATGAGTTTGCATATAATTTTACCAGTGTTCTATTTTATTTCAATTAGGTCATTTTTCTTTATTTTTTTACTATAAAAATACTCAACTAGGTCACATAAAATAATTGAAGTTAATACGATTCAAACACTGTGACTGAATCTTTTTTATAAATTAGGTAACCACTCCAAGAAAGAGCCGCTTCAGTGACCCCAATCCGAAAATGTAAATCTAAGAAGCCCTAACACTCAACCTACACACATCTAGGACTGGTTCCACTATATCAGATTATGGTTGACATGTAGGTCAATTCATTTCAAGGGGAGCTAGAGTCTAACCCAGGTCCCATCATTGGGGATTGATGAGCCACTCCCATATAGATATACAACAACCATTCATTCCTTGAGACACTGATTGTGGTTCTTTCTTATTATTCTTATTCTCTAATAAAGACCTCATTAATCATGGGGAAGAGTATCTTTCAATGACACCATCAACCCACTCCCTCTCTGCCCCTGACTGAAACTTATTCAACCCAACCCAATAAGACAACATGTGTTTGAATAATAAAATGTCTCAACCTGAACCAAATCAACAACTCGAGCTTACAACTTCATTATCAACTCCACCTAAAACATATAAAAGTGAACCGACGTAACAACCCAAGTTGACTCAACATGATAAAACTCAACCCAAAACAACATGACCCGGAGAAAAGAAACAACCCAAATTGACCTGATCTAAAAACAAACCAACCCGAGTTACTTGATCCAAACCTGAGCTAACCCAAGAAAACAGTCTAAATTTACCTGATCTAATAACAAGATGACCTGAAATGATTTGACACGAACCTAACCTAATCCAATAAAGTGATTTAAAAAACCTAACTAGAAACTAAATCGAACCAAACTTGAATTGACCTAAGAATGTAAAATAACCTGAAGGGACACAACCCGATACTAATCTGACTTGAACCCGAACCTGATCCAAAAAAGAAAAATAACCTGGATGAATTTAAACCTAAAATGATCCAACCTGAAATGACCTGGCCCAAACCCGACCCAACCAATCTGATTTCCAGGTCTACTCCTAACCTCCTATGATAGATATCCATCATGGGAGGTCCTGAGGCAATTAAGACTACAAAACACTTAAAATTAGACCTTTAGGGTCATGATTGGAAAGCCACAACCGTCTCCAGCCTCAAAGGTTCGTCAACATAAAAATCAATATTGTTTTGCCTTTTTCTTTAACAATAACCTCGATCACCGCTATTTTTTTATCAGAGATGACTAAAAGAGTTGTAATACCATTATCAGGTGAGATGAGAGTGTTAACATCCTCCCCAATCATAACAGGATGTTGGATCTGATCTTTGATTTTTACATATTTTTCTTATCTACCCTTAAGTGCAATCAAATCTAGATTCTTTATTTTATCCTGCCCCTATCTTTTTTTTTTCTTATTTTATGTATAAAACAAAATTACAACTCCGAGCTTTATCGATTTATCATTTTCTTTTTTTGCTTTTATGTTGTTTCCACTATTGTAGGATCATTTTGGTTTTTCAAATGGGTTACAACATATAAGTAGTAATACTTGCTAAATCCTCATTTATATTTGGATATAAATATAATATTTGAAAAGTTTTTTTCTCGATTATTCTTAAAGTATTACTTATACAACATATACTATTCACTATTGAAATTGGTTTATCGAATTCTATTTGATTATGAAATGACAAAATAAATACTTCTAGCAACTTATGTCGCATAAATTGTGTGTTGCAGAGTCCATTTACATATCTTGTCTACTCTTGTATTGCATGATTTGTTTATTACAAAGTACATTGCAACAACTATTCGACACTATCTCAGTAATCTAGGCAGTCTCCTTCAGCCTAGGATGAAGAAATGGGGCTCGTTACTAATATTGCTATTGTGCTCACACTTAGAGCTTTTATATATATATATGTGTGACAGGAATATGTAAAAAGATGAAAAAATGGAGATGGACTAATATCTTTTGTAGAAGTAGTTTTATTTTTTAGTTTTTAATTGCTTCATTTTAAGTGTGAATCCATGATATATATAAATAAATATATATATATATGAGATTGTTTTTACTGCCCGCGCGGGTATCCTAATCAAACTACCCATGCTCTGAAAACACAGTGGCAGATATTGTAATTATCTCTATCTGCTCGGCACTTGATTATGTCGCCTCTGTCTCTGTTTCATAAGTGCGGCCATAAACTTCCAATGAGATTGCAACTTATTTCTGCTAGAAATTTTAACTCAGTTTGTTATACAACCATCTCCTGGACTCCCCGTCTCTGTCATAGCATGATCTCATCATCCCCTCTTCTTCTCATTTTTCCGCTTGGACCACTCCTACAAAGTGTCGTTGTCGCCGTCGTCTGGCACCATTGTTCGTCGTCTCCATTGTGGAACTCCAAAATTGTAGACGCCACATTAGTCGCCCTTGCTGCAGATTCTGATTCGAGTTCGGTTGTGAGATCAATTGACAAACTCTGAGTTATGAAAGACAGACAAAAGGAGCTCTGACCCTGCCTACCTACCAGGAAGCATATAATCTGGCCTCTCCTTTCCACAGGTGTTTGTGGGTCGCTGGTGGTTGGACGGCGCGGAGGAGGTGTGGCGGATCCAAATAAAAATGTAGTCGATGGGGGAGATTTATTTGAAGCACATCCAAATGACTGTCCGCAATGACGAGGATCTGAGCAAGATGTTGGGGACTGTGACCATCACCAATAGTAGTGTGTGGCCCAACAACAACTAGAGTTGTTGTCAAAGAAGCATGGTAAGAGCCAATAGGCTGAGGAGGAAAGAAGTTATGGCTGGTGGACGGTAGGGGATTGATAACTAGTACGAATAGTAGCCTCCATTTCTCCGATCTGTAGCGTAGTACATGTTCACAGATGTTCTATTCAGCTGTTGTAGATCTCGTATCTTACTTGTTGTCACATGTATTCTTCACATCTATTTATATCCGACGTGTATTTTGTGTTGGTGGGCATGCCAAGCTGCTTGCCTTCTCTCTATCTTTTTATTAGCTCGTTGAGAAGGACAAGAAAGTCAAATACTCATTGAGAAGGACAAGAAAGTCAAATAGTATTTACAATTTTTCTGCACATGAGTGCTTGATGAAATGCTCACATGCTGCTAGACTTTCCCTTGTGTTACCTATTAAGATGGAAGGATGTGTAACAATTTATGGTTGCACTTTTTAATCAGTTCCAGCCTCAAGCCTCGCATAGTCTTTTCAATTAAGAAAGCTATTATAATTCTAGTGTGTGCTTAATTAATTTTAATTTAAGGAAGATAAATTTAATGTAATTCATGAACAACCATTTGGTGTATAAAGTCAATGAGCTAACCACATACTAAGATTAGAATAACAAGGTTGTACACTCGAGTTTATAGTCATGGCGGAGCCTAGGGTTCCTCCAAGGGCGACAGATGGCGACGGATGAGGCGAACAAGGAGCTCAAGGTGAGAAAGTTGGCGGTGACCCCACGCGACGCCGGAACTCCATCCCACTGGGGGCGACGGGGTTACGGCTCAACTTTGCCACCCGCGGCCAAGGTTGCGTCGGACAGGAAGGTGAGTCATCGTTGACAGCAACGGCTGGCTCCATGGACATAGACGAATCTGGTGGTCCAACAAAATTCCCACCGCTGTCCAAGGGAGGCGGGGTCAACGACGAGGAAACTACAGAAACCACCCGACCTTCCTATAAAGATGCGACAAAGGGTCATGCAGCAGGGAACCCGTACGGCTTCATCCACATCGATGCAGACACATGCAGAGTTGCGTTACAAACCTCGGACATCGAAGTAAGGGCGGAATAAGGGTTTCCCTCCTTCCGTGTCCGAAAGGAAGCCCTAGAGGACCTTCTGAAACCTTGGATGTATACAGTTGTCGTGAAACTCCTATCCTACGAGATAGGGTTATTGACCCTGCGTGACGGATTGAAGGCTTTATGGAAACCTCTGGGGGGCTTCAATCTTATCGACACAGCCAATGACTTCTTCATTGTTCAACTTCAAGCAGAGGAGGACTACGTGAATGCTCTAGCCGGAGGACCTTGGCCGATCTTTGGGTCTTACCTCTCTATCCAGCGATGGACCCCGGATTTCAATCTGGACATTGCAACTCCACCGCCGGTGGTAGCCTGGATTAGAATCCCAAACCTGCCAATACATATGTACCAGGAGGCTCTGCTCAAGGAGATAGGGGACAACTTGGGCAAGACCATAAAGGTTGATATGAACACGAAGATGCAGCGGTGAGGGAGATTTGCACAGATCGTTGTGGAACTGAACATGGCGAAACCCCTTGTTCCAGTCATACTGGTGGATGGTTTCGAATATAGAATTGAATATGAGAATATCCCATACATATGTTTACACTGTGGGATGGTGGGTTATGCTGAGAAGGACTGCATGGCTCGACGCGAAGCGGAAGTAGAAGCAATGAAGGCTAACGTAGAGGTGGGCAACCTGATACCCCAGGAAACCCCAAGGTGGGAAGGGTTCTCAGAATCCATACACGCAAAATTGATCCCAAGGAAGATTAGGAAGCAAGAAACCGCGGTCCCTCCACCGACTAAAGCCGGGCAAGCGTCGAACCGGTTCCAGAACCTAGAGGATATGGAAGATGATGACCAGGTACATGAAGTTATCGATGCGTACATCGTGGCAGTGAGGGTTACAGGTGGCACCAACTGGAGCGTGAAGAAGAAGCATTGGAAAAAGAACATGAGGTCGTCTAGCAATGACCAGGTGATTCATCGGCAAGATCCAGCCAACGATCATCCTCCTAGTGCCATTCAAACTCGTGAATCGAACTCCAACCACACAGCAGCAACCCCATCTGGTGACGAGGTATTGAATTGCCGAGACAACACACAACGCCCCTTTACTTCGACACCCTTTCACATGGGAGACCCCTCCGCGAGGGGCGGCTCATATGTATCCTACAGAAGCCCTACGAAAAATTCGGCCGGCATCCACCTCAGAAATCGGAAAGTGATCAATGCAGCGGACCCCGGACGGGTATCAACAAGGAAGCAAGGAAAACCTTCCTTGCTTCAGGACCTCGAGAAGGAAGCGCAGGAGATAGGCAGTTCCACCCTTGTCGAAAATAATCCATGAAAGCAATGTGCTAGAATGTTCAGGGTGTTTGTGACAAGGACACCCAGAACACAATTAAAGACCTAGTTAATAGATACCAAATCTCAGTTGTATGTCTGTTTGAAACCCGCTACAGTGGCACAAGAGCTTTGAATGTTGTCAAGAAGCTTGGTTTCCCCCAATCTCACAGAGTGGAGGTGGTGGGTTTCTCTGGGGGTATTTGGGTACTATGGAAGGAGTCCATCAATCTGGAGATTCTATTCTCTCACAAACAGTTTGTCCATTGTAGCCTGGACAACTCCCTCTTCATCACCTTTGTCTACGGAGGCACTACAAGAAGCTCTCTCAAGTTTCTTTGGAACCATCTAGTGAACCTGTCTACCACCATCAGGCCCCCTTGGGTGGTGGCAGGGGATTTTAATGTGGTTATGTTCTGATCTGAAAAGTTTGGCGGCTCGTCTTTTGACAGTGCAAACAACTACAATTTCATGGAGGCTATGCAGCAGTGCGAGCTTCACGATCTCGGAGCAGATGGCGCAAGGATGACTTTCCGGTGAGGGCTTCTACATGAGCGCCTGGACAGAGCCATGGGCAACGCGGCATGGCTGGAATCCTCCATTGTTGGACCTGTGTCGGTGCTAGAGAAGAACCATTCTGATCATGCACCCCTCCTCATTTCTTCTGTTGTGACGGGGGTTCGGAGGAAACCCATACTACACATGCTTGCTAGCTGGAATTTGAAGGATGGTTTTAAGCAGTTTCTTCTAAAGAACTGGGATACTAAAGCCTCACTTGTTACAGCGGGTTCCACTTTCATTCAGAGGGCCTCCGTTTGGGCCGCCCGAGGAAGGAAAGAAGACAACAGGCAGAAAGACCGGCGGGGCAACCAAATTTGCTGGAATCAATTGCAACTCTCCCTTCATTATGACCCCATCATCGCCAAGAACATGGTGGATATCCAGGTGGAGCTAGATGCTATCTTGAGAAGGGAGGAGGCCGACTGGCAACAAAAAGCAAGATGTGATTGGGTGGCGCTTGGAGATAACAATACAAGCTTCTTTCAAGCTACTGTTAAAGAAATAAGAAGGCTCAACAAAATTACAAAGCTCAAGAACAGTGCGGGCGTATGGGTGGAGGAAGGTGACGATCTAAATCATCTTGTTTTAGATTTCTTTGCTAATGTGTACCAGGAACAACCTACAGCCGCACACCGTCTAGCTTGTTCATCCTTTATCGGAGCCTTCCAACCGCTTTCAGCACAGGAGGTAGCCGACTTGCATATAACACTGACTGCAGATGAAATATGGCACACTCTACGATCCATGACACCACTGAAGGCACCAGGCCCGGATGGCATTGATGCAGACTTCTTGCAGACGAACTAGACTCATCTACAGCAATAGATCGTTCAGTTCATCCAAGCCCCGTTCAATGGGGCCCAGCTCGAGGACGGCTGCACCAACTCCACACTTGTGCTAATCCCCAAGACCCCCCACCTGGAAACCTGCAGCCAGCTCAGACAATTATCATTGAACAATGTTTGTACAAAACTCCTTTCCAAGGTGATAGCCACAAGATTGAAGCCCTTTATGCCAAGGTGGATCTCGCCTTTCCAATCCAGCTTTGTGCCGGGGAGGAAGATTGGGGACAATGTGTTTCTTGTTCAGGAAATCATCAGTTCACTGGAATCCAGACAGATCCGCAAACACTACATGGCGCTCAAGCTCAATCTTATCAAAGCCTTTGACAAGATGAGCTGGCCTTTCGTGGAAGACACTCTCCAAAGAACGGGGATACCGCCTAATGTTATCTCTATCATCATGCAATTGCTTCGCTCTGGGGAATCATCTGTACTGTGGAACAGAAACATCATCGGCACCTTTAAACCTTCATCCGGTGTCAAGAAAGGAGACCCCTTATCTCCCTATCTGTTTGTCTTGTGCCTTGATCGACTTAGCCAACTTATTGTGAATCTGGTCTCTAGGGGTGAGTGGAAACCAGTTCTTCTCACACGGCAACATCTATCCTTCTCCCATGTTTTCTTCGCAGACGACATTATTCTCTTCGGTGAAGCCACCCCAAGACAGGCTCGGGTTATAAAATGTTGTGTTCGGCTCTTCAGTAATGCATCAAGGCAGTTCTTATCTAATGAGAAATCTTCCATTTTTTTCTCCACCAACACCCCTCAGAATGTAAGATCAAGAATAGGATGCATTCTGGACATGAAGGAAACCTCAAACATTGGGCGCCATCTTGGGGTCCCTATCATACATAAGCGAAAGAGTAAGGAGCACTTTCAATTTGTTATTGAACGAATTAACGGAAAGATATCAGGCTGGCAACACCGTTTTCTATCGTTGGCAGGACGAGTTACTCTCTCCAAGTCTGTCCTTCTCTCACAAGCATGCTATGCAATGCAAACTGCCATCCTACCTTTTTTTGTGGCTGCTAAGATCGATCAACTCACAAGGAACTTCATCTGGAGTAGCTCTCAAACTGCATCCAAAGTCAGTATGGTTGCATGGAGTAAGATCACACTTCCGCGACACTCGGGCGGGCTTGGCATCAAGCCTGCGAGAGATTTTAACAAGGCGCTTTTGGCTAAACTAGCTTGGAATTTCACACAGAACTTGAATATTCCATGGATAGGTCTCATGCAAGCTAAATATGGAGGACAAAACTCCCGAAGTAGATTTGGCTCACACACTTGGAGAGGCATTAAATCGTTGCTCCCTTTCATCATGGCAAATTCAAGAATGGCACTGATTTCTGGCAATGATATTAATGGCTGGACAGATCCTTGGATGGGGGAAGGTCTCCAACCGATGTTGAAAGTAGGTAAGGTGATTCCCGACGACCTAAATGATTTGAAGGTGGAATGTCTAGTTTCGGATGAGGGACTCTAGGACAATGACTTCTTAAACCACTGGTTCACAAGTGAAACCTTGGAGGAAATTCTATGCATGCCCCCTCCTAGGAAGGAATATGGCGGAGATAGAAGAATATGGATGTTGACTGCGGATGGGCAGTTCTCTACAGCTTCAGCCTACAGGAGTCTCACAAATGAGAGCCCCCTCGACCAAGCTATTGTGGTTTGCTCCATTTGGAACCAACCAATTCAACACAGAATTAAGATGAATCTATGGTTAATCTACCATAACATGTTGTTAACGAATGAGATGTGTACCATCAGAAAACTTTCAACGGATGCCTCATGTCTTCAATGTTGGCACGCTACTGAATCTGTCCTCCATGCCATCAGGGACTGCCCAACAGCCAGGGCTTTGTGGCTGAAGTTGTTGCCCAATGAAGCAACCCTTTTCTTCCAGAGTACCTTGACGGTGGATTGGATTGCCTATAATCTTAAGGGGTTAAACAAAGTTCTTGATTGGCCCCAAACCTTCATAGTTGGTTGTTGGTGGCTCTGGAAAGCAAGGAACAATTTTGTGTTCGAGCAGCATCAGCTTCCATTGGCGGTTCTAGAGACTAACTGCAGATCAGATACCCGTATTGCAAAGGCTGCATTCTCAAACTCCAACAGACCACACCCACCGAGCATTGGGAGGGGTGGTTCCTTTCTCCCCAATAGCGACATCCTGGTTCATGTTGATACATTAGTAAACAAAACACTGAACTTAATTGCCACAAGCCTAGTTGTGCGCTCTATGGAAGGTAGTTGGATCTTTGGGAAGAGCTGGAGAGGGAAGGGATCCGACCCTATGAGAGGAGAGCTGATGGCGATCAAACATGGTCTGGAGTACTTAGCAAAACAACATTTTCATATTGGATCGATCTTTACTGACTCCAAGAATGCAGTTAAGTGGATCTATGAGACGAACTCAATGCCCGGAAAGTACAAGCTACTTGTCCATGCTATCAAAGGGTTATCTCCAGAAAACCGGACCCCATCGGTGTATTACATCAGTCAGAATCAGAATAAGCTTGCAGACTGGTTAGCAAAACAATGCCTTAAGGAACCATCGAGCGTTGCAGTGTGGCCCTCGTGCCCGCACCAAATCCAGGCTGCCCTGGAGGCCGAGGCTTTATCTTTTCCTTTTCTGCTTCCTTCATCGAATGTAGCGAACCATAGCTTGTAACCAGCCTAGGCTGGGCTTCACAAAAAAAAAAGTCAATGAGCTAGAGATTCATATATTTGATGTACTTGCTCACTTGTCAACCCAACGAACTAAAACCCAAGAAGCCAATAGGATCAAGTTCATCGTCTTCTTTGAGAGGCATACTTGATCACTTTCAGGTGTTGATCATCGAGTTTCATGTGAATGAGAAGTAACTATTGGTCACCATGAGTAACTATTCTACCCATAGAGTAACTATTGGTCACAATGAGGAGGCGTAGTACTTGAGCATGTCTATCCCATTAAATATTACTTTTATGTTTCTATTAGTTACTTTTTACTATTAAACATTACAGTGTATCAAATAGTAATTTTAATACCAAGCATCATAGAGTTCCATGAGACATGATCCTTTATCGGCATTTCCTCAAACAGATCCTTCACGTGTTCTAACATGCCTAGCTTGATGTACCCATACACGGTGAAGTTCCACATTTGTGTTCCTAATGTCCACTTACATGTTATCAAACAACTCTGTATTAGATATGATCACCACGTTGCTGGACACCACGTTCCTCTCAGCCATTCTACCGAACAGTACAGACGCTTCATCCTCTCACCCCATCGCAGCATGTACCAGCATGTTTATCACAAAAATGTTCAGGCAGAGTTGATCTTTGTCATGTACCCGCATTGGCACAAACCTTCAGGACCAGTTGGAACTTGAACCTATTGAGGAGTACGGAAGAGCCGATCAAAAACACTGGTGATTGGCATACCTCATGCAGGCGAAGATTATTTTGTTCCATGTGAAGGAGTTGGGTTTTGTGACCTGTTCAATGATGGACCGATAATAGGGGAGGGAAGCAGGAGCAGATGTTGTGGCTGCGAGTAAAGGAGGTAGCTTGCTGCAAACACAGATTGGATTTGGTCGGTATTCACTGTAAAGACATGGTGACATAGTCAACAGACACGAGAAAGTCCCGTCCAGAGGTGCCTCTACCTCTGACCTTGCCATGCCCAAGCCTACCAATGCCCTCTAGCCTCTGACTTCATCAACCATAGAAGCTTTACCTCCAGACCTTCCTCCACAGGATCCAAATCCTTCGTCCCTGTTCTACTAACTATTCTCCTCGTATCAGGAAATTGGATAGAGTCACGATAGAAGCGTGGCCGTTGGAGATGATAGACAACGATAGAAGATTTACTGGATCAGCTGGATAGCCAAGGAGGTAAACTGATCGAAGGTATTGGTGGACTCACCGCCGCCGCATCGCAATCAAAAAGTTACACTTCATTTAGTTTATTACACTTACGGATCGGAGTCATCATAATATCAATACAACACCTGATACAAACAGGTCGTTTTACAAGACATCATCCTTAGTTACATTTTTTCTATTCTCAGTACAAATTTTCTATTCAAATTACATAAGGTTCGTTCCTATTACAAAATGCTCCTTCTCATTATAAATTTATATTCAAATTACAGAATGCTCCTTCTCATTATAAATTTGTTCATATCTATTACAGTTTTAGTTAGAGAGATTATCTATATATAGGATAATTGTATATTTCTTCTTCTTGGCAATGATTATTAGTGTCTTTGTGTATACACTCAATTTTGGTAATTTGTATTATAATAAGAAAGTGTCATATGTAATATGGACAGTCACATTATAATAGACAAGAGTCAACTGTAATGTAGGTGACAATTTTATAATATGAATACTCATATTATAATAAGCAATTGTCATATGTAATATGGACAGTCGCATTGTAATAGGCAAGAACAAACTGCAATTTAGGTGATAGTTTTGTAATATGGATACTCATATTGTAATAAACAAGTATCATCTGTAATACAGATAGTCACATTGTAATAGGCAAGAGCCAACCGTAATGTAGGTGACCGTTTTGTAATATGGATACTCATATTGTCATAAGCAAGTGTCATCTGTAATATGGATAATCACATTGTAATAGGCAAGAGCCAACCGTAATGTAGGTGACATATTTGTAATATGGATACTCATATTGTAATAAGTAAGTTATCTGTAATATGGACAGTCACATTGTAATAGGTAAAAACCAACCATAATGTAGGTGACCGTTTGTAATATGGATAGTCATATTGTAATAAGAAAGTGTCATATGTGATATGGACATTCACATTGTAATAGGCAAGAACCAACTGTAATATAGGTGATAATTTTATAATATGGCTAGTCATATTGTAATAAGAAAGTGTCATATGTCATATGGATAGTCACATTATAATAGGCAAGAGCCAACCATAATGTAGGAGAGAGTTCGTAATATGGATAGTCATATTGTAATAAGTAAGTGTCATACATAATATGAACAGTCACATTGTAATAGACAAGAGCCAACCACAATGTAGGTGACAGTTTTGTAATATGGATAGTCAGATTTGAAACGAGTATGAATGCATTGTTGTAGTCTTTATATAAAGAGAAGCATATTGCTTATAACAGTTGGAGATAAGATGTATCAAATCTGTCTACATTTAGAAACAATTGCAGCTAGTCGACACCCCCAACAACTTCCAGCTGAAGGAGAAAATTATAAGTCCTCTCGAAGCACACATGGCCACAGTAGCTCTATTTGTCTGCGTCACTTTTGTATGAAACAAGTTGTCTAGAGAAGTGTTCGTTACATGAGATCCTCAGTGAAGAAGCTAAAATCCATGTATGTGGCCCGATCTGTCACGATGGACATGCTCCTTTCTTTCCATGTCTCTATCCACACCTGACACAGTGACACCCCCAAGTGACTAACTCTCTACAACAGGATGACATTTAAATTATCATATTATTAGTCTTTTTGCCTCTTTCACTACAGCTGCACCACCTATTCTGGGCATGTCCTCCTTTCCCTGATCCTCCCAATCAATTTTGAATGGTTTGCTACGAGCGATCCTTGTCCCAAACTAACATCATTGTCTCTCTGTAAGGGCGTCACAACCATCACATCATATTCGTCGTCGCCATGCGCAATGCACTTGAATATTTGCGGAAGATATCATTAGCGATCAGATCGCGAGATAAACACAATAGCAACCATCCAGGTAATAATCAACTGTGGTATGATGAAAGGCTTGATGATTTTCTATTAGATTTACAAACCATGTGATGCTTGCTTCTTCTAATAGACTAGCTGTACACAACTTTTGG
The DNA here is from genome assembly GCA_963693085.1 of Alisma plantago-aquatica. Classification (NCBI taxonomy): domain Eukaryota; kingdom Viridiplantae; phylum Streptophyta; class Magnoliopsida; order Alismatales; family Alismataceae; genus Alisma; species Alisma plantago-aquatica. The sequence continues at coordinate 267,188,377 of OY856415.1, read as the reverse complement.
AACCAAGTGTTATTGAGGCCTTACCCTATTTTCATCATAAGTCGCTATGTGCAATTTTTTTTTTAGGGAAGTCAGAAGGTTCTTTTATTCATCCTGCCCTTCTCTTGCAGGCATAAAACTCGAATTAAGTACATTATCAGCAACAAAATGAAATTTGGTAGGACTCCTACCATTACATAGAGGAAAGGGATTAGGTTGACCCACAGGGTCGATCGGAGGGTTCGTGTAGGTCCGACCCTCCTTGTGGTTTTTAAGGTGGTGTTTGGATAGAGCATCTGCCAACATGTTGTATTCTCTCGGGTGATTAACAATGTGTATCTCTGGGTTCTCATTGAGCAACTTGTGGATGGACTGGATCCAATTCATGAAAGCAGGGAAGTTCTCAGGAGCTCCGTTAATAGCCTTGAATGCTTTAGAGCTATCAGTAACAATGGAAGCAGGACCCACTAAATTTGCTGTGTAGATTCTAAGAGCACGTTCAATTGCTCGTATTTCAGCTTCTGTCACAGATTCCGCATGGATATATGTAGCTGATCCTCCTTGCCATGATCTATTCTCATTCAGCACCGTCATCGCTATAGCTGCCTCCCTGGCCTTGACCGCCGCGTCGACAAACACCATCTTGTGATCCAAAGGCACTTCAATATCTCCATTATTAGCTTCCTGAACCTTATGCTTGACTTGAGCCTTCTTACTGTTCCCTTTAGCGATATTAGTACATAGGTTGTCTATTTGAATGAGCTGTTTAGTAGTACTTACATGGACATTATCAAAAACCATGGTGTTCCTCGTCTTCCAAATGACCCAGCAAGTAACAGCAAATTGTACAATGTCTGTCGCTTTACCATGCAAATGCCTTGTCAGCCATTGTTGAATAGAGGGTTGAATAGACATATCCCGGTTCAGCTTAATCCAGACTTCTCTCGCATAAGGGCAACACATAAGGGCATGAAGGACGTCTTCTTCTTGTGCCTCACATCTAGGGCATATGGCGTTATCCGTGAAGGATCTTTGCTTGCGTCTCCCGTTAGTCATAATGGCTTCGTGGGCCACTAGCCAAAGAAAAATTTTTATTTTGCTCGGAATCTGCAGTTTCCAAATCGTAAGCCAAATTTCGTTACTTGGTAACTGGATATCCGCATGAATGATATCATATGCAGAAGACGTGGTATAACAACCACTCTCGTCATGCAGCCAACACCACTTATCATCGCCCTTGCTACCATTAGGGACCTGAAGGTTGTTAATGGCTTTCACACAGTAATCAGGAAGATACATACGGATGAAATCGTTGTCCCAATTGCCTTCAAGGTTCCGCAAGCATCCAACAGTAAGGTCAATAATATTGCTGTCAATGGGTGTGGTGCAGTGATCTCTCAGCTGTTTATAACCACGAACCCAGTGGTCTGTCCAAACAGCCGTAGTTTCCCCATTCCTCACCATCTTGAAACAATTGTCTTTGATGAAGTTCAGACCTGCATAAATACTTCTCCAGAGAGGAGTCGCACGGTTGCTCGAATTATCTTTAAACTTCTTGTATTTGAAAAGCAGTCCCTTGGCCCAGAGAGAGTTCTTGTTATTAAGAAGCTTCCACGAATTCTTCCAGAGAAGAGCCTTGTTCCAATCTGCCATAGATTTAACACCCAGCCCACCATTTTTATTGCTCATACTAACTTTCTTCCAAGCAACCAAAGACACTGGGTTGGTCTTATGACCTCCACCCCAAATGAACTTGCGGGTAATACTATCCAGTTTGGTACAGATAGATTTTGGGATACTAGTTGTTTGCATGACATACGTGGGTAGTGACTGTAGAACGGATTTCGCCAAACAAATTCGTCCTGCCAAGGATAGGGTTCGGGCTATCCAGCCATTAATCCTTGTTTCTATGTTATTGGATAGGAAAGAATAGGTTTGCTTATTGACTCTCTTATGAAGGAGAGGGACACCCAAGTATTTACCTAGATCATCAGTTTCCATAATACCGCTTGCTCTGCAAATAGCCGACCTGGTTGCTTTGGGCACTGAAGCTGCAAAGAAGATTTTAGATTTCTCTATAGAAATTTTTTTTTTTTTTCAGAGCAAGGAGCTGCCTAAAATGCTATTTGTCGAGGCAGATGCCAA